>JAHQIW010003230.1:0-454854 GCA_019055375.1 Parelaphostrongylus tenuis
TAACTTGTAGTCCTTTTTGACAGTTTTATGATGTGTGTCAACAAACACTTCACACAATGTTAGGTATGCAAAAGTGGAAGTTGACAATACATATCCTATTCATAGGAGTGCGGTGATACCAGTAAACCACCCTAAGACACCGTTTTTAGCTGCATATTTTTGATATACTAATCGGACGCTGCGAACCAGCAACAAATCTTTGGACGGTTGTGGAGGGGCCAGAAGAAGGGGAAGAAAGAAAGGAGAGAGGGGGAGTTTTGACGTGAGGGGGAGAAGAAAGAGAGAAGGAGTGGGAGAGGAGTAGAAGAGAGGAGGGGAAAAGGAGAGGAGAAAATAAGGCAAAAGAAAAGGAAAAGGGAAGAGAGAGCTACAGAGCGCGATTCATAAGAAAAGGAGAGGGAGCAAAAGCCAAGAAGTGACAAGAGGAGGAAAGAGTTGGAAAAAATACGGGAGGGAAGAAAGAAAAAAGGAGGTAGGAAGGGGAAAAGGCAAAGAGTAAAAAGAAATGATAGCAAAAAAAAAGGGAAAAAATGAAAAGTGTGGGGCAAAAAAAAAAAAAAGGAGAAAGAGAGAGAATGATATAAGATAAAAAAGGAGAAAAGAGAAAAATAGTAAAAAAAAAGAATGGAGAAGGATAAATAGGTGTTGTGAGGAAAAATAACAAAGAAAAGGTTATAGACTACATTTTTTATGAACATTGTTTTGAAACTTTATTCGAAAGACTTCATTCCAGTCTTTTCATATTACGAAGCAAACTGTCTTGTTATTCTGAATTTTCCTCTGTTGTGATCTAATTTTGTGACGTAGCTACGAAAGCTAATGAGAACAACTGCTAACTAAGACTACTACTAACAATCTCTCTTCGGCTATGTAAGATATGTTAGTGAAAGTATGCCCTATCAGATTGAACACATTTCTGTCATCTCACGAGCAATACATCAATGCCGCGCTCTTAAAACTCGTCATCTTTGGATCCAAAGATAGTGTCGATTCTCGCCGAAAACGATTGATGTCTCGGAACTTCTTGTTGCTCAGGAAGTGCTCCATAAGGGGTGATAGTCAGAGGGCGATAAGTCAGGACGGCAGATGATTCGGCCATCTCTAGCACAGTTCGGTCAAGTTCCTTTTTGGCAATTTTCTGACATGCAACTTTTGGTTGTATTGAGATAAGATGAAATTGCGGAGACGTCTAAGTGACAAGGTCCTGATGCAGCAGTCCAGGTGCTTTTTGTCTGGACACAAATCCATGAGTCTTTGCACGATTGTTGTTCGCGAAAGCAGTCTGTGCAACAAGTTCAGTTCGCACACGCGAAGCAGCAAATTATGATAAAGCTTCGATGTGGCCATGATGCGGCAAGTATGGACTAATTGACACTCAAAGAAGCTCAGAAAATTCTGCACAAAGCAGTGTTGATCTGTTCCTTGAGAGATGTTTAAAATGTGTTCAAAGTGATGGCGCACACTTTTATCAGCTTTGTTAAGCAAAATCCAATCACTTCTGGTTGATAAATCTGGTGTTTATTACTCTAGTGCCAAAACTTATAAAAAAAAAACCTAATATTATATTAGTTTTTCTCTCAAAATCTTGAAATCGTGCTACTGTCTGGCTAATTATATTATTGCAACTTTGGTGCAAGAATATAGCTGCTGATCTATACAAGATATTGATACTCGGACTTAGTTGGTAGTCTCGTCAAAGGAAGGTTACTTTTTTTTTAACGCTTCGAGTTAACATTGTAGTCACAATTATTTGTATGAAATGCTGATTGTATCTATAATAGATATTCATGGAAGTAATCTTCATCTACACTAGACTAACAGTGAGGCCCCAAATTGGGGCATAACTGTCATGGTTATTGTCAGTTATGGAGAAATCTCAGTATCATTGGTTATTTCAACATTGGCTTGATTTGGACTAAATGAGTGCTGAGGTGTTTATAAGAGTTTCAGTGAAACATCAATGAAGTAGTGATGAAGAGGATATTAGGTAGAATGGATAACTTCCTCGAATTAATTCTGTCAAGCTCACAAACTTTTAAATTCTGATCGCTGTGTAGAACAGTGGCGTGCTCACGTAAATATTCGTCCTTGTGTAGTGAAACTATGTTTGAAACTGAACGTCAGTGGAATACAATATCCCTTCATGTGTAAGCCGCAAAATAGCAGACATTTATTCAGGACGTAACCTTTGGCTCCTCAATGCATAGCAATTTGAATTTCTGGCATTTTCTACCTATCAAGTACTCTATGTAACGGGCAAGATCATGGTCAGATATAACCTCCACGTTATATTGGAAAATTTGTTTATTCAACAAAGCTGACATTTTGTCTAATTTCACCTTTTCCAATAAAGACATTAATGATAAAGCGGATAGAGCTAATACGTCAGGAATTAAAAACTAGAGGCAATCAGATACTGCAAATTTCAGAAGAGCAACGCGACTGCTGTTTTCAGTTGAACAGGCTCTCTATTCATCAAACATTGCTGTTTACTGGCGAAAAGCTAGCATCATTGCTTCAAAATTTGGACTAGTTTACTTTTTTCAGTATACGGCATCATCTGTAATGGTGTATGTGCGGAATAGAATAAAGATGATTCGGATAGATAGCACGCGAAAAGTGTGAAAAAGTTCATTAAAACCTTAATCACTTACTTCGACGTCTAACGCAACTGTTGCTTATAAGGGCATCTCAGACACTACGCTAAAATAAAAAAATGCTTTTTCATTTATAAATAGCGTATAATTTAGTGCCGAAAATATATAAATAATCTAGTTAAAGCCTCTTCTTGTGTCAGATTTGCATTTGTGCTGATATCGAGCATCATAATGAAGGTCGATTCGGCAGATGGACTTGATGGTATGTTTGCTGCATTCTAATTGGGTAATGGGTTATTCATAAATTGTAGTAATGCCCTTTCTCAAGCATTCAAATTAGTTCTTTTTCTGATTGAAGTGACTTGTCTAACCATTTTCTGCCGGCCAGCCGATTCTCTCCATCAATCTCTTCAGACCCTGGCGATTTTGACCAGTTTTTGGATTATTTTGATGCTACTGAGGTCTTTGATGCTCAATTTGATTAGATAAACTATAGTGGAATTGATATGTACTATAATTAATAGCTCCAGCTGTAATTATAGCAGTGTTATATTTTATAATTCACAACTGACATGCGCACTTTTTTCACTGGGTGCCTAATTATTCAGTGAAAGTCATTTATCACTTTAAAAATATCTTTTGCTCTATTTAGCAACTGTCGGTTCCTGAGAAGTCACCAACTAAAGTTATCTTGTCGAAAAATGCTCGCACTTTGAACACATCGGACAGGCTCTTATTATATAAAGTAATTTCTAGCAATTAAGTGCAGTAATTTCCTGATATTTTGTTGCAAATAAATGAAAAAAATCCAATTTAGCGTAGAAAATGAAATAGTTCATTTGTTGCTTGTAAGTGATTAGTTGTGCTCTGACACCATTAATATTCTGAATGACACTAAATCCGCCACTGTGAGCACTTCTTCTTCTGCCCTCATCAAACTCTTCTCATTCTTAGCCTCTGAAAACTCTTTTGCTTCTGAGAAACCGATTTGAGTGCAAATATTTATGGCATATTTCTGACTGTAGTGCAGTTTAGTGGCAGTGCTACAATAAAACGCTGCGCAATATATTTAGCAGAAGAGGTCAAAATAGTGCCTGATAAATTTTGAGATTTTTTTTTTGAGATATGCATGTGGCCTGTTATGGGCACTCATGCAGTGCAATAAATGTGTTTCGGCTCTAAAAGCCTCGTCAGTTGCACGGTGCCTTTCTTCTTGACTAGTCCTCTTGGGGAAACCCACCCCTTTATATAGCGAGAACGTCAGACGTACACGTGCCATCAAGTGAAAGAAATCAAAAAATGTGTATTGTTGTACGCTCCATTGCTCTTGGCTAATATTTCTGAAATGTCACACCGCCCGCCTCGAATGTCTTTCTGAGACCACACTCAAATTTAAACATCCCTGATAATTATTTTTTCGAACACTGCCAATTTGATGATTTCTTTACCTTGATAGCACGTGTATATAGTAAATCTGCTTACCTGCATCTGCTTGCCTCTATGTCAGGGGTTGGGCCCCCCCTAGGAGGATTGGCTAGGACGAAAGGCAATGTGCATCTTACGAAGCTGTCAAGGCCGAATACAAGTGCACTACAGCGTGTAAGTGCCCATAAGAGACTACATGCATGGCTCAAAAAGACTAATTATCAAGCGTATTGAATTTGAGCGTGGTCTTGAGAAAACACTCAAAAAGCGTTCAAAATAGCCTTTCACACTATCAGTTGAAGGATTCCTTAACATTGCACGTTTCCACTATGTTCAATAGTGTTTCAGTCAAACTTCATTATCACCTTCAAGTGTGAAACCTAAAAATTCACCACTTCGAGACGATATACATAAAGTGAGCTTCATGCAGAGCATAAACTCACTCGCTTGGCCTGGCTAGCGCTTTTGCACCAGTAATGTAGGATTCTGCATGATTTTCACTAGCTCCGCTCTCGTTTAATTGGCCATTAACGGCCCGAGTGCTCCATTTAGAGCAAGGTGACGCTTGCAAGAAGCTTCCAGTGTTCTTAAAATCGCGTTCCTTTGTGATTACAGTATATTAACGTTAACCACAAACACGTCCGCCCATCGCTTGATTGGCCATCCTAGACGGCGCTTGCATTCCCTGGATGTTCGACGCAGTTCCATATTCGTCCATGCATCATTCTTTCTTCTTATTGGGTGGCAGATCACTTTGATTTGCTATCGATATATTGAACGAGATCCGATGGAATACTTCCTTAAGATGTGAGCAGCTCAAATTGGCTAGACGTTGTAAGTGTCACTTAAGTTTCATCAGACCTCGTTCAAGAGTCATGGGTAATGCGCAGATTTTTTGGACACGCACGAAGTTCCAGTTGGAATACCAAGTTGAAAAGGTGAGTACAGAGCGGATAGTTGATTGCTCCGTCATTTCGTTAAACGGCTTCGTTAGGATACTCAAATGCAATGCATGCTCCTCTCCCTCCTCTCCTTGATTTTTCTTCATTCTCTTTTCCATATTTTTTGATAGTTCATGACACACTTACGAACTAGTTTCTGTACTGAGACGGCAGTCCAGTTTGAATCGATCGCCTTCGCACCATAGAATCTCTTGTGGCTGGATAATCGCTCTACTGATGCGCGATCTTCATTTGTAATTCTGGGAAGATGACGTTATTGCCAGCCGAAAAAGCTTGGCAGCAGTTTCCCACCGACTCCTCCTTTGTCTTTTTTCTCAGCAGAGAAAATCATCATTCATCATTATGCTGCCGCAGGCAGATTTATCGTTATTGTTTCGCCTCATCAAACCTCTTTTCCATGAATGAGAAGAGGGTCCGATGAAAATACTGTATCATTGTGTTGTAGATTCAAAAGTCATTTTGTGCTCCTATAAGGAAGATACTAACTCAGCGTTCAACGAGCGCATATGAAAATGCACTAGTTTCCTTGGTGCCACATACTTTTTATTAGTCCACAAAGGTCAGGACATAGAGCAAATAAAGCTCTCGACAGAATCCTATACTTTTTAAAAAAGAATGTTCAAAGCCTAATCGAGGTTGGTACGCCAGGGCCATACGCGCGTGCTTCGGAGGTCCATCGAATGAGAAGTGGTGATGGCATAGTGTCATTGTACACTGTGCCGTCACTCACATATGCCTCCCTCCTTGCTACAATGCAGGGCTCAATATGGGGCGTGGGTCACTAACGAGGAGGACGAGACCCTCGTAACACGTGTGTGTGGCTCGGACTTACCAATCTCGCTTACTCTCTAAGCATTCTTTTTTGAAATTGTTTTGAATGTTTCTTGCGAGGTTTTAAAAACAATCGATGCCATGGATCAGCAATCCTATTTTGTGTACCCGATTTTGAACGTATCCCCTACTGCAGATTTCTTGCGGGACTGTGCTTGCTGGGTGTTGCCTCAATCGGTCTGTCTAGAAAAAGTTTTTGTGAGACTTATGAGTGCGATAATATATCGGAATTAGTGCGAAGACTCTAGATACCTCCGATAGAATTATTGCGCGACTAGTCCAGATTCTGAACTCTCATAAAGGATAACTAGAATCCAGCCTCCTGCAGTTTACAAGTATACCGCCTTCTAGAGTTATAGCTTTCCTAGCATTTTCACGGTACGCGAACCTATTCAATGGAATTCCATGCTCTTTTTAATGTTTGCAAAGGATTGTAAGGTGGAAAAGATCGAAAGCAATCTTCTTCAATCAAATTCATATCATAGCTCAGTGTAATAAGTCCTATCTTCGTTTGTAGCAGAGCATCGAAGTCCCGATCAAGATTGTCTTTGAGCTACTTCCAATAGTATTTTATGCTTTTCCCTGCATAGAACTTCTACAGCTAGCAACCATTATCAGCCGTGTCAGACGTTTCGCACTATGATTAGCCTCAAGTTTTGTTGTCTTTTGAGCAACTCTTCGGTATTAACGAAAATAAGATAAGAAGTTCCTCTCTGAGAAGATGAAAAGTGCGTGCACAAGTCTTGAATCCTTTAAGAAGCAGCTGAAAGTTTCATGTTAAGCCTTCCTTTGCCAGCTAGTCGAGTGAGGAGACAATTTGTTGAAAACATTCTCGTCGTACTTTACTCGTAGGTCAACTCACTGACAGGGTATTGTTGACACTAACCAAATAGGTTGAAAAACAACTGAGAAAAAGCGAATCGAGTGCTTTGATGGTGTCTTGGAAAACATGATAAGTCTGCAGAATGCGCAATCGCTAGTTTGTAGCAACATCGGGTTTCCCACGTTTTTTTCTATCTCAGCATTACTTTGGCTTTATTTCACATAGTATCTTGCAAGTTATTAAGTAGTCAGATAAAAAATAATGCTGAGCGTCATGAGTACACTCACATAATTATTGCTGTCGACGGCGCTTGTATCTGTGGGGAATATCCATGATTCTCACATGACCTATGGTTGATTAGACTTCCAGTGAAATCCAACTTCCCATGCCTTCGAGCTTGTTAAATTTCCACTAGATTTGTCCTGAAGGATAGCAGCACTGATTTTGTTGATGAGCACGGTATCGTAAGTCGTTTTACATGTCATACATGCCATTAAACTTTTGAGGAAGCAAGAGTATGGAAGATTCTCACAAATCAATCAATTAGGACTGTTTTATCTTTCATCATTTATCATCCATGCGCAATTTTGATGTGATAAATCTTGAGATGTATTCCAGCAATGTGATTCCTGCGCAAGTTTTCTCCAGAAAATGTGCCATGTGGTTAAAAAATACTTCAACGGAATCAATCTGTAAATCGTCATTATGTCTTGCTTTTCTTTTTTGTTAGATCAACCCATTGACGGGTTATTATTGATGTTCACTAGATAAGTTGAAACTCAAGGGGGAGAAAAGCAGATCGAGTGCATGATTGTGTCGTAAAAAACATGGTGATTTCCCAGAAAGTGTAATCGTCAGTTCGAAGTCACATCAGGTCTTCAAGCTTTCTTCCCATCTCAGCATTATCGTGGATTTATCTCACATCGTGCTCTGCCGATATTATATAATGGGATAAAAATAAGGTTGAATATTCATGAGTACATTGACATGATTATTGTCGTTGATGGTGCTTGTAGCTTGTGGGGAGTTTCTATGATTCTCACATGACCTCTGGCTTGATTAGGCCTCCAGTGGAATGCAAATTTTCATCTTTCGAGTTTAATGACTTTCCACCAGACTTGTCCTGAAAGATAGCAGTACTGACTTGATGAATAAGCAGGCTTTCGAAAGTCGTTTTAAGGCCATACCTGCATTCAATCACTTTTATGACACTCCAATGAATCGGGAGCATGGAAGATTCCTGAAAATTCAATCAATTACGATTGCCTCATCTTTCATCATTCAGCATCCATACACAATTTGATGTGATAAATCCTGAGATGCATTCAAGCAATGTGATCTATATCTAAGCGATCGACAGTGATTAGAGATTTAGCATGGACTGAAGAGGTCTTGTACTTTCAATGAAAGAGTTATATATTGAGAGAGGCACCCATTTCTCTTCGTATTCATGCACTTATAAGCTATACACTGTATCCAGCGCAATCTTTTCACTATAAACATCTATCATGAGGTTAGAAAATATTTCAAGGGGCTCAGTCTGTAAAACGTGATCATGTCTTCTCTTCACTTTCTTCTTCATTAATCGTTCGCTAAATTACCTAAAGTGAAGAGCCCCACTGTCTGGTTCTGGTTTTCTATGAACAACTGTGAATAGGGCAAAAACCAAGGCGGCGAAGGACACACATTGTTCAATATGGGCAACATTTAATGACGAATCAAGATAAGAAATCTGTCATAAACCATCTGTGATGAGATTTTCTTCAGAACTTTCGAGACTGAAGGCACTAGTAGATTTGATCTGTTGGTCCTCAAAAGCCCATGTCATCCACTTCTCAAAAGCAATTAACGACCCAAGTCGGATATCAACACTTTACATTTTCGGCGGATGTTCAAGCGATATTTCTTTTATCAGCTCAGATCATTGAATACACCATTAAAAATTAGCCATTTTGATTCGTAGTGCTACAAAGTTCCTTAGATTGAACGTGAAAGATTTTTCACCAACAATTGCACTGAGAGATTAAAACATTTTTATCACACGGACAAAAAGTGTGGCTCAAGAAACCACCTATGTACGGGTGCCTTTCACCACATATTATTGCACTATCTCTCATGACAGCGTTATCTTTTCGAACAAACCCGCTGTAATTAATAATTGGATTAATTCAATAGTGGCTAAGATTTCGGTAGTTTCGTCATCTTCAGAACGTGCAAAAGGTCAAAATGGCATCTGATTTACGCAGTAAAGCACTCTTGGAAGTCAAGTGGAAAAAAAATGGATACGTAAATTCTACCAAGTCTTCACATAATCTTGGCACTAGACTAATAAACACCAACTTTACATCTATTTCATGTATACTTATATAACAGCGCATCTTGCACAGTAGTTGGAGGTGCTTTGCGTAACACACCAGGTCGGTTCGACATCGCGCCCATGGCATCCCCTTCGCGGTCGGCAGATTGGTGCTGAACTAATCTCAGACTTGTCGGGGAGAACAAGCAGCACTGCTCGATACAGTGAGAGGCCTTTCGTAATTTTAAGGTCATGTTTAATTTCAATCACCTCAACGAATTAAAAAAATGAAGGCCAGTGGTGACGCATTCCTCAAGGATTAATTAACACCGAGAGCTTTATCCTTTTTCATATTTATACACTACCCAATGTCTGTTATCGTTACTGGAATTGATGTCGATATCGACTACCTGGACCAAACTGTTGACGGTTGGTTGCTGACAGATAGATGCGTTGTAGCGTAGGATGAGCGATGACAAAATGCGCCTTAGTAGTGGAACGGGTTAGAGTACGTGTTTGGGGATAGAGTGAAATGAGGGTTCAAGCCCCGCTTGGCACTGAACTTTCGCACATCACTCTACGTCACTAGGTATATAAATAAATATATGTATATATACAGATAATTATATAGCCAATAATTTTGAGTGATATGCAGAACTTTGAACTTTAAGCTGTGTGAACACGTGGGGCGCTTCAGGAAGAGTGAGGTAAGGATACAACTCTTGCTCTAGGGTTCAAAGTTTTGTAGATCACCCAGCATTATCGAATACATAATCAAAATATCATATCAGTGTTAGCAAAGGGGTTAAATAACTGATTTCTGTGAATTTCGTTTATCTAGTAGCTGTCAGCGTAGTTGGGTTCAATGCCAATAAGTGCTACCAGGCCACTCCTTTGACAGGCAATTGTTGAAAGAGTCGAAACTTTATCAAATGACCAACCCAGCCCGAGCTTCGAACTCTGGCATACCGTTAATCTTATTGGATTTCCATTTATGACAACAGACCACCGATAAAAAAGCGTTTGAGTAGGAAAATCTTGTTAAGTACATACGATCACTTTCCATCCACAAATCGAAAAAGCATTATTATCCTTAACAGTGAAAAGCCTCAAGTTTGATGTCCAGCAATTTCAGTAGAATGCGGAATGGTGGTCAAGTCTTCCTATCTGATTTGCGAAATCATAATTCTGGTGCTTCAATTCGCCGTAATCTTATGCAATGGATTCAGTCTCTTCCTATTGAACAAGTAAGCATTGACTCAACTGCATCCATCTACTTTTTTTTGCAACTGTTTTCAAAATAGAAGTATCTAGATATTACATTTTCTCTTCTTCAAGAAGGAAAATTCTTTGGCAAAACTCTTCTCGGCTACTGGTGTCATTTCTGGTAGCCACTGACTTTCTTCACGGATTGTGTAGTAAGTCGCTCTGCTCAATACTCAAAAATCACTTTTGCAGACTGTATTGCATATTCGTGTTCTTCTTTTAGCACTACCCTACTCCGTTTATGTCCTGAAATCTTGGAATCCAGATTATTTAGATCTAAATCCGTATTATATAAGAATCTCCAGTATCCCTTTCATTCTTCAGTTGAAGGTCAACCTTACCTTGACCATATCAATTGCTACGGAGAGAATATTCGTAAGATGGTTTTGAAAATGCTTTTGAACTGTGCAGAAGAAGTAAAATCTAGTCTCAAGAAATAGCTAAGATACGAGCAGAACTTAGGAACTATGTGTGATACACTGTAATCTCGAATAGCCTTTCCAGGGCAGCGCGTTTGCACAACGGCACCAAGGACCTATCTCTGCCTTTCTCTCAGCCATTTCAACCGTTCAGGCTGCTAATAACAACATTCTGTCTACGGAATTGCTTTATGTAATACAAGGTGACATTAAACCGTTTTCAGTTGAAGTTATAGTCGAGACCAAAATTTTGAGCTTATTTACTAACTGTTCGTAATTTGTCTGATAATAGAAGGTACGGCCAGAGAATAGCTAAGAGAAAGGCAGAGCCAGACCTCGATGGCGAAGTACTAACGCACGCTCTCTTTGGTAGGTTAGTCGTCGTTTGAGTGCATTATGCATATATACCCTCAAAGTTTCACTCGTATCTCAGCATTGTCGGAATATTCTGTCACATTGTATCCTGTCACAATAAAAAGTGAATATTAGTTAGAACTTTTTTAATAGATTTTCAGGCTCTGTTCTTTCCCGTCGCCTTCCTCAAACTTTCTTCTATCTCTTATGCAAATTTCTGCTTATTGTTGGGATTTTTATTGGGAGTTGTAGATCTCATCGTGCAATTCTCAATTTCCCCTTTTACAAGAGCTCCGAATTATGTGGCTATTGGATGTTTTTTAACTAGCAGATTCCGTTATTACTGGGGAACAAGCAATATGGTGAATTCTTCCTTTTTGAAAGCTACCTGTATAGCTAATAAACCGCTCGCTATTAGGTGATGGGCTTTGTTGTGATTGTTTTAACGATGCTCATTCTCGTGAAACTGCGTTCTTTGAAGAAGAAAAGAAATTCGCAAGGATTTATGGAGTCGAGAGATGACAAATTTAAGCAGGTATGCGATAACTCTTCTACCAATCAAAGAAAGTCTGGAATTGATTTTCGAATTTTATGCTAATCGTAACTGCGCTGCAATCCTTCTCATATCTTTGCTATTCGTCACGCTTCCAAGCATTTTTATTGGCCTAAGTGCAATAACCAGTTTCCGTATTTGCAAAACCGTTGGTCCATACTACATCGTCTTTTTGCTTTGTGCTGGTGAGTCGAAAAGTGGTTTTAAAAGTGAAACTATGCTTTCTCTAGTAAGAAATATTCATGTCAAAGAATTCAGTCTGCTTTAGGTGTATGTAATGGCGTCGTACACGTCACTTTGAACAAGAATATCCGCACTATGGAAACTACCCGCACTAACGGGACATGGCAGGCGTTTGTTAACACTGCTGTTAGATTCTGAGTTCCCCTTAATCCTACCCTACCAATTTTTTTGACGCATTATTTGTCAACATCTCAAACTCAACACTTTCATATTGTAGTTTTGAGATGATAACTGTAGCTCTTATTAACTTACTACACCATTCAAAGTATCAACGTATAACAAGATTGCTAACTTGAGATCAGTCAGATAGAATGGGATCAGCGAATGATGCTTGCTATTATATATTTCTTATTCCTCCTGTGACTTTTGTCTTCGTTTTCTTTTCTGTTATTTCTTTAAATTCTTTTCATTCCTTCTCTTATTATTGTTTTCTAATGTCGTTTTCGGTAGTTTATTTTCGAAACAAATTCAACTAGCAATGACGTGCGCATGAAATAGCATCAATCAAATAACCACACAGATTTTTCAACTTACCAAAACGCAGCAAATATGCTTTATTATGTAGTAAGCAAGAGAGCCAAGTTAAACGCCTCAGGCAATTGAAAACGAGATTCATTTCGCAAGGACTTCCTCATAGGATCGTCTCTGGACCGCAACCGAACTGTTTCCTGTCCAATAGCGTGTACTATCCATTGAACACGCAAAAGTTCACTGCACGTGACGAATAGCACATATACAAGCAGTACACATCTATAAATATCCACTATTTGTAAAATGTCAGGCCAAGCAACTGGAGGCAGGAGTTAATTTTGAACGGTATTAAAAATGAACAGTTCTAATTTCCCTTACAATCTGACCTTGTCAACCTCAGTAAATTCTGCCACATGAAAAATGTCGACCCGATCGCAAATTTTTACGCAATCGTGCGAAGTGTTGCCGATCGGAACGACGCGCCCATCAAAGAGCTTTTTCATCAAAACTTTGGTAGGTGTTTGATAGCTTGAAAAAAGTGATCGTAATATTGTGCTTGATTTTTGAAAACGCTCTCTTAGTGCACTATAGAAGCACGAAAATGATGTTTTACCTTTAGTCTGCGTTTAATGCCTGGCTGGCGTCTGTGCTTGACTTCTCACTAAATTTTTCTAGTAGTTCCACAGCTTGAAAAACGTTGATACTAACACTAAGCCTGTCTTTTCAAAAAACTGTCATAGTAAGCTGTAGCAGAGAAGAGAAATCACGTCTTGCATTTGGAGTTGCTTGAACGTCATAGCGAATTTATTGCTTCAATGTCACAGGGAGTTTACTGGCACTTATGACAAAGTTTATGTGTTACATATTTAGTTACGCTATATTCATATATGCAGCTGAAGTATATGAGCGTGTAGGATTGATCGCGAGGTATCAAACTAATGCGAAAAACAGAAATTTCTTCAAAATAATCTGAATTGAATAACGAGAATTGCGTGCCGCTTGTGAATCTCCTTGCAGGCAGCGATTTCATTTGCACTTTCATTTTTCATTTTTCTGTTTCGCATTCCAAAGGGTAATTCGACGTTGATAGTTGATTAAGAGCAACAATGCAGAAAATAGGGATCTGGAGGGTCAATAAATAGAATGGTGAGATTATCATAGATTCATGAGCGCTATGTGGGAGAATACTAACATGATTTTATTGTCCAAAAAAGATGTCTCAACGAGATGGGCAACAGGCGGCCAATCTGCTTCCTCTCTGATGTCTACGAATTCTTCACCGGAGTCATCGTAACAGGATTGACAAAATAGCTAGTGAAGGACACATATGCGGATAAGCAGCGCATCAAAATGGATCTAGCACTGCAGACATGTAAACGATAAGAAGATTCTGTGAAGTCTTGTGATAGTAAAAGAGGTCGATATGTCTCTAACTCAATTACTTAAGGACGATCTGCAATTTAGGTAAAAGAGAAGCGGTCATAGAAACTATGGACAGCCAGAGTGCTCCTTTGTTCAGTACTAAGTAATCTTTGTGCGCTATATGAAGAATTTTAAACCAAAATTTTACTATTATACAGCGATTTCATTGTAGATGTAAGAGTTCGACGAGATGATACCAAGTCGCCAAAATTATTCACTGCCACACTCCACAACGTCATGTGAACATCAGAATGGGACAACATGGACTGAAATTCAATGGTCGACAGTAACACCATCTTTGCTTCACTGATAACATCGTTCTTATAACGTCAAGTATCAGTGAAAACAATTGTTGACCGAGCTCGTCACGAAGGACCGTCACGGACTGAGTAGGGGCGCTTCAGCTAATTAGAGCTTACATGACTGCTTCTGTGTCAATCAAATTAGCGACCTCCTTCAGATTAATGAAAGTGAGATTGAGCGGTCTATTCTTCCTAGCGAAGTTTCAAGAATTCTTATTGTTGTGTGGGTGCGGTCTGTGCTATTAAATCTTTCTCAGAACTCATCTTGTTGCCATAGCTATCCATCGTCCAGTTTTTTGTCAGTGTTGTTCACAATGATTTGATTAAAAAGTATATGGGCGACAGACAACGACAGATTGGGGGATAGTTAACGATGCCGTGAAGGTCTCCCTTCTTGAACAATGATATGGTCTTCATGGTTTTTCACTGAATGGGAACCTACGGTCTGGCAGGTCACGTGTGAAGAGTCGAGTAAATTTGTGATATAAACTGACGCGAGTTCTATCAAATGCTCAGGTCCAATCGTCTGCTTGACAGGTCCTCCACGAGTGTTCACCGATGAGAGAGCATTCTCCTTTTAGAATTGGCAAAACTACAAATTCATAGTCTTTCGCTTTGAACGACCGTAAGAGAACGCGCTTAGTGAAGAGATCCGAGTACTAGTTGTTGATGATTTTAACCATTGCCTTTTCGAAAGCCGTAAACGCTTGTTCGGGGCGTCGAAGTGTAATTCGCTTTTTGTAACTGACGAAGCTTACTGCTAATGGTTAATGTTACAAGTTTGATGTGATCAACGAAGCGAAGATGGTGCTAGTGTCGGCCATCAATGTTCACTTCCATGGTGTCCCATTCTGATGTTCGCACGACGTTCTGAAGGGTGGCAGTGAATAATTTTGGCGAAGTGGTATCACCCCGTCGAAATCCTCTTACATCTATAATGATACCGCTGTATAATGGTGAAATTTTGGTTTTGAAATCACTGATTAGTGGAGCGCTCTGGTTGTCTAAGCTTCTATGACCGCTTCTGTTTTAACTAAATTGGAGATGTTCTTCAGATTGCTTAGTTAGAAACAGTTCGGTCTCCTTTACTATCGCGAGACTTCACTGAGTCTTGTTATCGTTTACATGTGGCCTGTAGTACTAGATCCATTTTGATGCGCTGCTTATCAGCACAGATGTACTTCACTCTGCATTTTGTCAACTCTATTATGATGACTCAGAAGGTGATCGTTCTCTCGAGAGATAATCATAACCAAATACGTCCAGGTAATAGGTTGATGAGATCTCACCTATAGAAAGGGGGGAGGGGGCTGATCTCCTGATAATCTTATAGTTTTTCGGGTGAGGCAAATTCTCAGAGTTGTGAGACCATTTATTAAAGTGCAAGGGCCTCGATCATAGAAAATATTGATTGTATATGAAGATTGTTGTTGTTACAGATTGATGAAGGCGATCTCGAGCGCTCCGAGTACCTTGCATCACACTACATCATTTCCGAAATGCCAATAATCTTGTAAGACTCAGAATTCAGTGAAGGATTATTAGCGATTGTCCAAAATGTCATAGTGCAAAGTTCTTCTATTTTCTTCTTTTTCCTCCTGATTATCACTGCAGGTGGGTAGATTCTGTGATGAGTCTCCCACAGAAAAACCAATGGAGAGATTTCATCCACTACTCACCTTGTGTACTGTCTTGTCCACTGGGAAGAGGCAATATGTGAACTTTCATTACATAGAGGGGTTTAAGGATATTTATTGCATAAATCACACTATATAATACTAGTAGTTTCTTGAATGCGATTCACTATGCACATTGAATAATCGCAAAACATTTTTAGCTTGATACTTCTGTCACGAAATCGTAAAATTAGATTTAGCGAAAGTAACAGCAATAGGTTCATAAGTAACGAGGAAATTTTAGGTGAGCACGGGGAAAATGGTTCAGATCTCTAAGTTATAAGAAGTAAAAATTTCTAGGTGCTACTAAAAAGCATACTCAAAGCTTACTAATTCCGTTGACCCGGAGAAAAACGGCATGAAGTCGCCGGCGGAGATTGGGTGCAGTTGGCCTTATAGATCCCGTATCCTGTTATGGCACATTCAATCACAAAATTGAAAAGCTCAATAGATGAAAATGAACATCACAAGTACATTAGAAGGCAATGACAAAATGATGGCAGTGACAAATATCACGAAAAGGTCAACTAATTAGGAACAGAGTGGAAGCGGACTAAAAATTGGACGTTGGGTACATGAAATGTTGCAAGGTGTTTGGAAAAAATAAGAAAAACGTCGAAGTTTGAAGCATCCCAATGATGGCAAACTCATACGGCACATACAAGTACAAAAAACAACTTCAGACATTGAATAAAAAATAGGAGATTGCACAGCTATGACATTTTGAGAGATCCTTTGACAAACCACTCAGTGATTGGTGTCTGATGAATTCTCATGCATCGGAACTTATGTAGATTGACTGTAAAATTCTGTAACTTTTGAGATCATTTGACTGATTCACTTACTCTCCTGTGAACTTTCTATGTTTGAAAAGTACCATCTGCTTATCTCAGAAAGTGCGGACTTTCGAGGACTGAGGTTTTTGCATTTTGCTAATTGGTAATGTTTTTGTAAAATCCGGCACAACAGAGAGATATGATTGCTAGAGTCGGCCCGCTATAATCAAGGCCCCAATTTTCAACATTTTGAGTGGATGCAATTGATCATGAACATCTCCCGCAAGAAGGACGACTTGAATTTTTTAGTGGTGGAGCAATAACTTGGTAATTGCAGACTTAATAACATAGTGACACAACGAAAAAGTATTACCAGTTTTTCGACATGAATGGGAAACCAGGTTAAAGCAACGAGGCGTCCATTTTTACGTTAGAAAAAACGGATAAAAATTGCTTGGAGTTGACAAGACCATATAAAACAGCATATTTTGATAAGCTGCAAGCGAGTCACCACATGAACATGACGATGTACACGTCTTGCACTATGTTTAGACTCATGACAAGCGGCAAAGTTACCTCTTCGCAATCAGCAAAGTCTTATTCATCAGTCTCTTCATGCTCAATCTTCCGTCACCTTTCCTGGACGTGGCACCACCAAGTTCATGAAGCATCACTACTGGCTGCTCAAGAATGCACAATTAGTGTACGTGTACTCAATGATGCAGAGTGATCTGTAGAACTTCTGTGCCAGGCAGGGCTTGAACCCGTATTTCACCGTATCCAGGGTGCGTGCTCTAACCTATTGACTACCGACGCTTGTTTTTCTACCACTCTACAATACAACGCATCTATATGTCAGCAGCCAGTCGTCAACGGTATAGCCTGAATAGTCAATATCGGCACTGAACTCAATCACGCTGACAGATATTGAATATTGAAAGATCAAATAGAATCCTTTATTTACTTTAACCGCCTTTAGCGGTGGTATAATGTTATGGATATGCTTCAAAATTCTAGCATTTTTACTGCTTTTTCGCAGTGTTATAATGTTGCACATAATCCTAAGAAAACTAAGTTGTTAGCAAGAACACGGCCTCAGGCGGGAATCGAACGCGCGTTTCATTCTATCCGGGGACGCTTGCTCTACCACTGCATCACCAAGAACATTTGCCAAACCAGTCATTCTTCAACATCACCAACTGGGTTTGTAAAGCACAATCGCATATCCAACCAAACTTCTTAACTGTTGGTGGCTGATAGCTAATATGAAGATGTTGAAAAATGAGTGGTCGGACAAATGTGCCTCGGTGGGTGTAGTGGTAGAGCACGCGTCTCTGGGTAGGATGAAAGACGGGTCCGATTCCTTCCTAAGGCCGTGCTTTTGCCCACCACTCAATTCTCTTAGGGTTATGATATATATATATATATATATAGATGTATATATATATGCATATATACGTATAACGTACATATATCAAATCTACTATTAGCACAGGACTAACACGATCAACCTACTTGGTCCATAGAAGCGGGCACAGGATAAAGCTCTTAGCACTGATCAGTCGCCGAAGAATACGCCATCCATTCGCCTATAAGCTTCGTTTGAGGTTATTGAATGCATATCTGGCCCTTACAATGACTCGCAGTAGCCTACCAATGCTCAACGAAGTGTTGCTTATCCTCCAGGATGAGTCTAGCGGCAATTCACTGGAAGTGATGGAGTAATGGAAGGATTGGTGGGTCTTGAGAGCGGAACTGAGCCATCGATCACGTTTGCAACGTGAATTACCCTAACCACTGCGCTACACGCACAGGCTTTCCTATTTTCGGGTGACGCTGAATGATCATATACTGGGCATCTAATGAGCGTAATTTCTTGATGCGCTGTAAAGGATAAAATAACGGCGGCAGCGGAATGTAGTTTGAACGTAGTCGTTGATAAATTTGCACGAGTGATGAAAGAAGACAAGAGGTGGCATTGCTGAAACTTCTCATCCATGTCGCAGTGGAAGATTACAGCGTCTAGAAATTTTCTGAGGATACGCTGTAGAGCTGCACTTGTTCTAGACAAACTACCATAAAGGATAAAAGGATAAAACTCTCGGCCTTCAATTCTTAACTTCATATGAGGTGATTGAATGCTCATCTGGCCTACACAATAACTTGCAGTGGCCTCTCGCTATATTGAGTCAGTGCTGCTTATACCACCAGACAATTCTGCGACCAGCCTGGTACTACTTTACCACTCTGGAATGATATTTGGCTTGGTGAGCCCTGAGCACGAGACCTAACCATCGGTTTTGTGTGCGACGCAGAGCACCTCTAAGGACTGCGCCACACGTGCTCAAAACCAGCCATGTGATGAAAGAAGCCACATAGTGAAGATTTTTTCGTAGTGTTGTTGGGGAGAGGTTTCTGAGTCGGCTTCGCCCACATCTGATAACGTGTGCTCGACGACGAGCCATAATCAGAATTGGCACAAAAACTGCAAGTGTTGAAGTGATCGCTATTATCGTATTTGCTTAAGATACCCGAGCGAAGAACTAACCTTTTACTTTTGAAAAATTTGCATTAAGCGATGAAAGCTGTCAAAAATTACCACGCACTCCATCACCTCACCTAATCTTTTCAGATTGGTGCGCTTTGCATAAGCTCGAAACTAATCAGCTAAAGCCAATCTAAGAAATCCACTTACTCTTTGTTGTCAGGAAAAAAAAAGAGATACCCTTCCAAATCCTATATCCACGAGGTAGCGGGTTTAATCTATTATTGACCGTTGATAGTTATATAGCAGTATATCACACTTGATATTTTCGTCTTCACACCAAATTTCTTTTCCAACTATTGATGTGGAGTGGTGTGTAAAAACCGTTTGCTTCAGCTGGGATCCGAACATACATTCCACTCATCCGAGAGCTCGTGCTGAATGCCGATATTGCAACGGTCCAGCACGCGCTCCCGGATAAAGTGAAATATGGTACGAATCCCAGCTGACGCAAACTTTTAATGAATTCTGACCGATTTTCTTTTCTAGCTCATTAGACCGCACAAAAACACTTTTAAAACTTTATTTGATCCGTCTCATAAACTTGTTGATTATGCGCATTAATTATCCCATGCCATAGCATTTCGAGATTCGAGATCCTCGCACTTTCGCTATTTGGTCTTAATTCTGTGGGAATGCGCCTCAGCCGGGTAATACAAATGCTAGGTCGGTCCCCTATAAGTCAAGCCCCATGTCGTACTTTTCACTTGGACAACGACCTCAGACGGGAGTCGAACCCGCGTTTCATCCATACCGGTGACGCGTGCCACCACTACACCACCGAGATACATTTTGGCCACCACTCATTCTTCAGCAGCTCCATGTTAGATGTCAGCCACAAACCTTTAGCAGGTTTGATCGGGTATGCAATTTCATTTATAAACCCCGTTGTGCTGACAAGCATTGTGATAAGTAATATTCAAGATTTCTAGTGTTTCCAATGCCTTTTTTTCGCAGTGTCATGATGTTTAATATAAACCTAAGAGAATTGAGTGGATTAGGTATAGATATTGATATTGATAGAGATACTGAAGAATGAGTGTGGTGCGAATGTACCTCGGTGGTGGTAGCACGGGTCCCCGGTGTAGATGAAACGCGTGTTCGATTCCCGTCTGAGGTCGTATTTTTGCACACTACTCAATTCTCTTGGGCTTATATAAGTAGCATCTGTTGTGAAATGTTAACTACTAAATGCTGCACGATATGTAATATCAATTTATCACTTATTAACAAGAGAAACAACCTTGTGATTAAATAAAAAACGACAATGTCCGAGATGCCTGAGAAAGCGTAAAAGATTCAATTCGGCTATGAGGGGACAAATGGATTACTAGTAATCCAAAGAAAGAACTCTGTCCGGCAATAAATATGCGCGTCTGGGGCATACATTTGTGTCGATTTTACAGCGTCATAAAAGGTTGTCTTGCTAAACCGACGAAGTGAGGCTGTCGCCTGAAGTCTCGGCTTTCGAATAGTTACTACTACTCTTACGAAAGTTCCTGTCGAGGGAATGAGGTCGGTTTTTCATTTGCCCCTCATAACCGAATAGAATCACGTAAAAACAGCTAATCATTTTATGGCCGACAAACAACAACGAAAAAAATAGTGCTTAATGTTGGCAGACTTGTGATGTTGAGAAAATATTGAGGAAAATTGTTTCCTGAAGGTGAAAAGTGACGACACAAAAAATAAGTTTGTAAGCAGTGTCAAATGTGAGCATTTGCCTGCTAAAGGTTAATTAGGCTGCAGTTTCAGTTCCATACAAAAATAACGGGCAGTTCTACTTATACAGCAGAATAGTTGCGTAAACCGATAGACAAGTCAGTTTTGAAGAGAAATTCATTAGAAAACACACAGAAAGAGTTACGGAATCTCAATAAAACAGCAATTGGACGCAGGAAGCACGAGAGCAGCCGAATTAGAAACACGCGGATTGCTTCCCAAATCGTTTGAAATCTTTTTCATATTCTGATGCATTTTGAACATATGAGAAGGAAAAAAGATTTTGGAAATTGCCTTCGTTCTATGAGCCTTCATTTTTTGATATGAGATTAGACTTGATTTTTTTTGTTGAGATGAGCATCTCCGTTCCATATGACGTAGTCGAGTTCCAACCATTTTGGCGGTCTACGCATACGTGTAGGACGAATGTTGATGCCGTAGTCTTGAAGATCAGCCTACATAAACAACAATCTAGCAATCAGCGAAAATCAGTCGAATTGTATAACAAAAACGTTCTGCAGTGCTCTGCAATAATCTATACTTCGACGGTTTGAAAAACTTCTTTCTCGAAAGCTGGATGTTTTCAGAAAGGCTGATTAAGGTGTTTTCGAGGTTTTATTAGGCCAGTGGTAAGCATACGTATCGGCGATCTTGCTCGCCTCGTCGGTACCACACGCGCCACTAGCCACCCTACATATTAAGAAGGGAGAATGTGTGGAATGATAAGACCTGGCAAAGTAAATTCTTGCCTAGGGATTGAACATCAGATGAAATTCTTTTTATGTAACCGCTATAGCGGTGGATGATTTTCGAATACACCCACTGATGCAAAGTGATGTGCAAAACTTTCGTGTCAGTTAGGACTGAAACCCGCACCTTAGTCTTTCCGGGAGCGTGTTCTCTACCCGTTGCACCACTGACGCCTAATTTACACGTCATTCTTTCTACGCTAAACCGCATCTATCTGTCAGCCGCCAGCGGTCAACGGCCTAGCCCGGGTAGTCGGTCTCGACATTGAACCCAGTTACACTGACAGATATTGGGTACTAAAGATTAGATGAAATTCTTCTTATTTAACCGCTCCAGCGGTGGTACGATATTTCTCGCCTAGGTCCTTTGTAAAGTCAATGGCACATAGCCGTCGTTTATGAGATGGTCACTGTCCCTTATTTCGACTGTTTTTCGAAAACCTCGGTGAAATCAGTAACTCTGATATATCTAAGCTCTTGAAACAAAGCTCTTCAAAGGAAGTTGAATAATCACAAATGACAACCGTAACCCATCGACTTCGAAAAAAAAAAGACTGGGCAGGACTTCACTTTATCAAGAATTATTATTCTGCGCCTTCCCCTCCTACCATGTAGGGTGGCTAGTAGAGCGTGTGGTACCGACGAGGCGAGTAGGATCGTCAAAACGTACGGACACCACTGAAGCAACAAAACCTCAAAAACGGCTAGATCAGCCAGCCTCTTTGATTATTCCCGCTATGTGTTCTTTTCTAGGATGCAGTTTTGAACGGAACAAAACGTACTGGTGTCATCGTGGTTGATACACCTTCCGGTCCAAACTTAGGCAGAGTGGTGATGGTCTGCTGAAAAGAACTGACAGCAATCGGAAGTTTGTGAAAGATTCCACCAAACTTCTTCAGATCCTCTCAAGAGCATAATTTGAATTCATATCATTCAAATGAAGGCTTCTACAGCGTATGATTGGAACCTCGCTTTATGCATCAATTGGTTAGTACATAGAGAAACTGTAAGAGAACATGTCGATGTTCTGTGATCAGAGCCACAGAATGACAACAAACAGTCCACTTTCAAAACTACATTCACTTGTCTCTCCCAAAATTGGCATTAGTGTGGTAATGAGAGCTACAGTGATGGTAGAAAGTTTTTCGCTATTAGCAAAATGCTTACCGTTTTATCCAACATTTTCTCAACGAATGCATTTCGACGAGCACCTACAGAAGACTGTAAGTTTGCATCAGATACCTTAACAAATGTAAAATGCAGTAAAATCTCACTTATGAGATTCTCTCAATGTGAGATCTAATAGCGTACCACATGGCAATGCGGTGGTCTCTTCGACGGCACCTTAGGCGATGTTCCAGCCGGCGTAGACACACCACTAGTATCCAACGTGGAATCGAAAAGAAGGCGATCAGATTCCCCTGGATCGACGTCATCGAGGTGACTTGAATCGCATCGCGTTAGGTGCCGCATGAAGCCTTCAGCTTCTCGAAGTAATGAGGCGCATGTTCTGTAAGAGAAGAACACCACAAAAAGCACTGTCAAGAATAATAGCAATTGGAAAATGTATATATACATGCATACATATTTATACATATTTATACATACATATATATATATCGAAGAAGATGTACTGAAGAGGAAGCATCGAAGATGTAGTGAAGAGGACAAAGAACATCCGACTCCGTGCCCACCTTTTCGACTCGACAATTATCCCTGCCCTAACGTATGCAGCAGAAACCTGGTCGCTACGTAAGCAGGATGAAAGATCACTTGCCGTTATCGAACGCGCAGTCGAAAGATCGATGCTAGGAGTATCTCGTATTTCGCAAATGAGACAAAGGATCCGAACTTCCGACCTACGTCAACGATCGAAAATCAGAGACGCCGTTCTACACGCCAGGATATCGAAAATAAGGTGGGCCGGACACGTGATGCGCTTCAACGACAACCGATGGACGAGAGCCGTTACCGACTGGATTCCTCGGGACGTCAAGCGCTCTAAAGGAAGACCACTGACCCGTTGGTCCGATTTCTTCACGAAAGCGATGGAAGAAAGATATGATGCTCAGCGAATTCCTAGAGCAAGGAGGACCCACTGGGCTACTCTTGCACGCGATAGGGAAAAATGGAAGAGTTGCTGGTACCCGCTCGAGTCACTCGACGATCAACGGGACGACAGGTGATACAGGTGATATATATATGTTTGCAGGGGTGTGCATGCACGTATATATATTCAAATATATGTGTATATACATATATGTATATGGGGGCGCCGTGGCCGAGTGGTTGTGATGCTCGTCGCGGCGCGTGTGGAACCAAGCTTCACCTCTGAAGATTCTCCAGCAGTCATCAGAAACACCCTATGGAACGCCACAGCCAGGTATCCGCGAGATTACAAAGAGGCATGCTGGACAATAATTCTACGTCATTCAAAGAGACTCAAAACGAATCGAATGTTAGAAGTATTGGGATCGGCATAATACTTTTTGAGATGACGGGCTGTGTAATTGAATAAATACATATGATGTGCACATAAACATATACATATCACCTGTATCACCTGTCGTCCCGTTGATCGTTGAGTAACTCGAGCCGACACCAGCAACTCTTCCATTTTTCCCTATCGCGTGCAAGAGTAGCCCAGTGGGTCCTCCTTGCTCTAGCGATTCGCTGAGCATCACATCTTCTCTCTATCGCTTTCGTGAAGAAATTGGAAAAACGGGTCAGAGGTCTTTCTTTAGAGAGCTTAACGTCCCGAGGAATCCAGCCGGTAACGGCTCTCGTCCATCGGTTGTCGTTGAAGCGCATCACGTGTCCGGCCCACCTTAATTTCGATATCCTGGCGTGTAGAACGGCGTCTCTGATTTTCGATCGTTAACGTAGGTCGGAACTTCGGATCCTTTCTCTCATTTGCGAAGATACGGGATACTCCTAGCATAGACCTTTCGACTGCGCGTTCAATAACGCCAAGTGATCATTCATCCTGCTTACGTAGCGATCAGGTTTCTGCTGCATGCGTTAGGGCAGGATAATCGTCGAGTCGAAAAGGTGGGCACGGAGTCGGATGTTCTTTGTCCTCTTCACTATATCTTCGATGCTTTTGAACGTTCCCCACGCCGCTCTTTTCCTCCTACTCAACTCTGGAACTAGGTCGTTTATCATGTTGATTTCGCGACTTAGATAGACGTAACTGGAGCATTCGGAGAATGTCGTTCCGTTGAGCGTGAATGGGGCATTCGAAACCCATCTATTCCTCATGAACATCGTTTTCGTCAAATTTAATTGAAGACCAATCTTTCCACAGGTGTTATCGAAATCGGTCAACATTCGTTCCGCTTGGCTGATGTTTGGTGTTATGAGAACGATATTGTTAGCAAAGCTAAGATGATTTAATTGTCGACTGTCAATTTTCACTCCCATATTCTCCCATTTTAATGTTCGCATGACGTTTTGTAGGGTGGCAGTGCATAGTTTTCGTAGAATATATCGCCTTGTCGAACCCTCTTCTAACGTCAGTGGTGGTATTGTTGTAGAATGGAGATATTTTGGTCGTGAAATCTTTATAAAGCTCCCGAAGGAACATTATGTACTGATACCCAACGTATAGCTTGCTAGGCTCTAAACCTGGGGTTGGGTACTCATGAGTAGCTTGCCAGTCTCTCTCGGAGGAGCGGGAGGAGCTTATTTGTTGGAGGCGACATATACATGTACATATACATATACACATACATATATGTATATGTCTATGTACGTACACATGCATGTGTATACATATATGTTTACATAATATACTTGCACATATATACAAGTATATATACATATATATAATATATATATATATTATTTCATACCAAGCTCTCTTTGATTATACATACTATATTATTGCGTTGCCCCATAATTTCTTAGCAACATTGTTTTACTCAGTTTATTTCTATTTTGAATAGGGTGATTGCCACAAGGGTGAGGCATGTTGGAGAAAGTGTAGTAGCTTGAGCAGACACATGGATAAGGCCGTTTAACCACCACTCGTTATTTAGATAAAGAAGACAACCGCAAAGTGAGGTCTTGATGGACACTTTAGTATGTATTGACCGACTCCGATCGCGCTGAACTCGTGACCATTTGCCTGAGTCTTCAGTTGCTACCGCACAGACAGGAATATCGCAAGTCGATCATTTCTGGAGTTGACTCCTGAGCCTACAGCGAGAACAACATGGGCCACGCCTAGCGGGTGCCTCGTGGCAAAGACTCGCAAGCGCAACCAAAGTCTAAACTTCGTACTCAAAAAATATAAACGGTTTTCTGGACTGGCAGGTTATATTGTTTTGAGAGCCGCTAGACGACGAACGGACAATCAATGCTGAAATCTACGAGGCACAACTTCGGAAGTTGGCCGCAGCAGTGCAAGGAAAGCGTCCGAAAGACGTGGTGTCGCCTTTCTCCACATTAATGCTCGACTTCACATCACATCGGCTTATCATTTTCTACTGAAACTGGGCTGGAGCATTGTACCACATCCACAGCATAACTCTGATATTGCTCCATCGAGTTATTACCTCTTCCGCTGCGTGAAGCAGCATCTGCGCGGGGAAAACCGGAGACTATAACCATCTCAAAGTGGCTCCAATTTCTTTGATCGCCACTCTTCTTTGTGGGAGAAAGGCATCCAATGCTTGTCAGCAAGTGACTGCATAACATTAATCCATTAATCACAATGATGGGTTTGACAAATATGTAAGCGATCTCTTTTGCTGGGCAGGAATTTTTCACGGGAGTGTTTGAACGTTTAATCTCTGACTACAACCTCAAATCGCCTGTTTTCTAAAGCACCTCCTTATTACGCTGCAGAATTCAAACTAAGATTATGTTTCACACGATAAGCACGATCATTGGAGAGTGTATAGAAAACATGGAGAATCAAAGTAGTACAAGAAAATCTCTTAAAATTAAAAAGCAAATACTAGTCAGTTACGAAAATGGCGGGCCGCATGCGATTTGCGCTGCGCGCAACAATTTCTATGGCCGTCTCGATAAGGTTAAAGGTTTGATATTGCAAATATTTGTAATAAATAGGGGGCTTCACAAGATGAAATGTTGGCAGTGTTAAAAATTAAAGCGCACCCCTAAGTGGGGTTGAATCTGAGAGAGCAATCATAGGGACCGGTAAAAATCATAAACCCAAGTACGCTGACAGACGGTTGTTTGAAGTGGTTGACTTTCTTTCAAAATTAACCTCACGTAGATAGTGTGGGTACCATTGGTTTCTATTCTGAAGATCTTCAAAACACCAAAATAACTCAGTTATACAAGGTTTTTTTTATACAAATTCGTTATTTTTGCCCCGTTTTATGGCTGCGGTCATTTCTTCACGAAATTTCGCATTGGGAAGACAGATATTTTGTTTGAGGAAGCAAAGAAGGACCCTTTTTGAGATAAATCGCTTATAATGAACTCCGATCTCAATCGCCAAGAGCTTGTGGGTGGAACTAACCTTTTAAGGCTCCCAAGTGAAGAATGTTTTCAGCGAATTTCACTTTAACAAAAACAAAACGTAAGAACAACAACACTAATTACCTGCACTCATAGATAACGTTGGCCCTTTCCACAAACGTCCAGTAATCACCGCTGGACGAAGTCTTCAACCATCGAAGTAGATTCAGGAGATCTGGAATCACCTAAACTCATAGTAAATCGTTACAATTAGTTTAATAACCACCTACCGCTTGAAGCTACATGACTTCCTTTGCCCTCCATTCTATTAGTGCAGTCTATAAATATAAAACAATCACAAAAGAAAGCATACCACTGAAAGCCAGAAACTGCCGGAACGCAACCGATTTGAGCAAGCGTGACCGCGCTTCGAAAGAGGTTCTGAGCGGGACCGACATGGCTGTGGCCCTGTATGCCTTGATTGCTGTCCTGTTATCAGCTGGTTGTCAGAATCAAAATCTTGCATGAATTTTTTAAAAATTTTCTGTGAAATAAACAACGAATATACTAGCAAGTTTGGAGCCAAAGATGCTTCAAAAATTCCATATTTGTGGGAAAGTTTTGCGCTGCCACAGAACGTGCGCATGCAAGGACATACCTGATGCTTCCATTTTTGAGGAACCGTGATTTAGATTTTTGACCTGAAAAATTGCGAAAGTATTCAAGAAAAGCTGCATAATATGATAGAGAACAACGAATA
Organism: Parelaphostrongylus tenuis; assembly: GCA_019055375.1. Lineage (NCBI taxonomy): Eukaryota > Metazoa > Nematoda > Chromadorea > Rhabditida > Metastrongylidae > Parelaphostrongylus > Parelaphostrongylus tenuis. The sequence continues at coordinate 27,626 of JAHQIW010003230.1, forward strand.
TGACGCGAAAATCAAAAAAGATGAGATTCGAAGCTTGACAGTCCATGAGCGCTGGCGATTTCTGCAATAATCGAAAACAAAGTTCCAAATAAGTAGGTGGAATAAGTAATTTTTCATAATATATTAGCTAAAAGGTGTGAGCTCATGTGGCGCAGCGGTCAGAGGTTCTCTACGTCGCACCTGAGCTCTATGGTTACATCTCGCGCTAGTGCTCACCGAACCTCCCATCTTTCCGCGGTCGGTAAATCGGTAAAATGGTACGCAGACCGCTTGGGAAGCTTAGCAGCACTGGCTCCATACGGCGATAGGACGATACGAGTCACTGTAAAGGCCAGACATGAGGTGAACCACTTCGAACAAAGATACAGAGTGAAGATGAATGCATGGCACATCCCTCAGGGATTGATCAAGGCCGGGAGCTTTATCCTCCAATAGCGAGAGGGTGATCTTTCTGTTTGTGAGCGGAAACGTGACAGTGGGTGATGATGTTAGGTGTTCTACGAGAAATAACCCTAATCCTTTACTGAAAACGAGAAATAACCCTAATCCTTTACTGAAAAGGATCGTGAAACAAAAAATTTACATCCATCAGAGAATTACGAGCACAATTATAACCTCTGTACATTGTGAATTGTTTGGAAGGAGAATATATGCACGAACTAGACGTGAAGGATAATCGAACTGTTCATAAATTCCGATAGAGCAGCCTTGTGACTACCAGTTAAAAATTATCATTGAGGCGACGCATGAAGGATTCCCCTCATCTATATAAATATATATACATATATGTATGTATGTATGTATGTATGTATACGCATATATGTGTGTATACACGTATACATATATATATATCTATATATATATATATATATAATATATATATATATATATATACATATGAAGAGTTTTCGGCGAAAAAAGTGAATCAAAGTTAGACTTGAGTGATTCCACTTTTCGAAAGTAACATGGCGAAGGGGAATGCACAATTACAAGTAATGCTCTCTATCGCACATGAAAAGAAATGCGTACTATTTTCTGAGAGGCCACTTACTGTACCTCTCTTCATAGGGAATGAGAAACAAGGAACGAAACTTAACTTTTCAAATTTCTTTCACATACTGTAGCACCAATAAGCTGTCAAAACGATGGTTTCAGAATTGTAAAAATAGTGACTTTGATCAAATTACGATGAGGCCGGAAAAATTTCAGTTCCACTCCTTGAGGTGATCTTCGCAAGAGATTTTTGAAAGACAATCGAAGATAATGAAGTGTGTGCTGAGGTTCATAGCTCCGTGATTGTGCTCAGGCTCGTAGTTTTGAGTAGAAATTGTGAGTTTCGTCTAAATGATGATCCTTAACTACTTAATAATCACGAAGCACTACTGGATTTTTTGAAGTGCTGCTGCGCATCCTTCACTTCCGATTCCTTTTAACCATGAATATATGCTAAGATTACAACTGTACTTGTGGTTTCCATAATGGATGTAAATTATTTGTTTCGTGATTCCCTAGTAATCAATTGAAGAGGGGGTCGTCGCAGGCGAGTGGTTGCAATGCTCGTCGTGGCATCGATTTTCACCCCCAACACTCTCCGGCTGTCAATGACGAACGCTACATAGGATGCCACAACCTTGCTATCCTCAAGATTGCAAAACGCGTGCTCAGTACCAGTATTCTATGACGTTCAAGAAAGAGACGAAACGATTCAATGGTAGAAGTACTGGGATCCGCACAGTGAAAGAAAAAAAACATTTGGAAAACGACTAATAAAGTACGTAATTCAGTGAAACAAGAAGAAAAGGTCAAAGTTATCTCCTGTGAAGCGCTTTACAGCAACAATTGCCGCCACTATTTGACCCACAATCTTAAAAAATCACTCTTTTCGCTAAAAATGATCTAAAGTTAGATCTATCCATTTTACGTACTAATCCAAGAATTTACGATAATGCTCTAAGAAACTATAGAATTCGGACATTTTCTCATTTTGATGCTCTTCAATCCAATTTCCGTGCCGCTATATGCCGTTATAGCTGTGTGTATTATATTGTACATGTTTTATTGAGCATTTCTGCAGTTTTCCAGGCCATTAGGTGTCCATAGACTATTTCCGGAAAGAGTAAGATTTGGGTTGATATTCCGGCTGACGCAAACGTTTCGCACACCACTCTACATCACTGGGTCTAATTTCTGCTTCTTGAAAGGATTTTGAGCAATGGGAAAATCCTCTGAAGCAGTCGTTCTGTGGTAGTACAAGACGTTGCGCCACAATAGGCCCTTTTTGAGCTGTTTTTGACTCCAGCAGTCACCCAGTATAGTCGTTGTTTATTTCCCAAGAGCATAACTGACTGAGCGGCTCAAAACTAGGAAAAAAAAGACCATCACTTCACTCATTATCTCTGTTCCAAGCCCGTTTAAGCGTGCTCAAATCGACTGCGTTTCAACAATTTTTGTCTTTCAATGATATTTTTCTTCTTGTAATTGTTTTAGCTTTATAGATTGCACTAATACAATGACGTACATACGAGATCGTGTGGCGATGAGCGCTTGTTTTTACTGATATTGGTGACTAAATCAGAGTTCCCAGAGCCGTTTATATTTTTGGAGGCTATGTCAGTCAGTGATCAATGGGCATTTTGTGAAAGAATCAACGTTGTTTTCGAGTTTAGGTAGTATTGTTTTTACATTGTGCTTCCGTCAAGGTGAAATCTTCTGGCTGAACTGAATCTGCCCGCGAGATTTTTCGGGTTTCGTCGTTCCATCGCTTGTCGAGTTGCACGTGGTGCAATCTTACTCCAGTGGTATTTATGATGAGATTTCGTCGACATTATGCATTTGCTAAGGCAACTGCTTAGTGCACAGTCTTCTACTTGCTTCTCATCGAAATTTAGGAAAGCTTCTGTCAAGGCACTTAGCATGTTATCAGGAGTAAAAAGCTTCTTAGAAAAAATAAGACTCTCGGTGTTAATCGATCTCTAAGAGATGCTCCATGCATTCATCTTCGAATTTCTACTTCGTGTGAGGTGATTAAATGCATGTCTGGCCTATACAATGACTAGCGGTGGCCTCCTGCTGAACCAAATCAGTGCTGCTTATCCTCCTAGACAAGTCTGAGACCAGTCTGGCACCAATTTACCGAACCCCGGAGGGATGGATGGCCTGGTGAGCCATGAGCGTAAGACCGAACCATCAACCTCGTGTGCGACGCAGGGTTCCCCTTAACTACTGCGCCGTATGCGCTCTCAAAAACTTTCATAACATCACAATAATTGGTCATCTTACCAATACGAGTTTGAAAATGATCAGTTGTTGCTGTTCTGAATGCACGCTGCTTGTTGTTATCGAATGGCTTGGTCAAAAACTTTGATGGGTCGCTTGTTAGTTTTCACATATGCAAAGAAATTGTTGCAGGATTTTTCGTATAATCGTTTTCACAGTGTGGTTTTTTCACTCTGCAGATCCCAATCGTTTTTTTCGTTTTTTCATTTTTCTATTTATATTCAATCGTTTTTTCGTCTTCTTATTGACCGTCGTATAATGCTGGCTGAACGCGTCTTTTTGCAACTTCGAGGATAGCCCGGCTGTGGTGTTTTGTGGAGAGTTCGTTGTTAACTGCCAGAGAGTGTTGTGGGTAGGGTTCGGCCACACCCGCACAGCGACGAGCATCACATCCACTCGACCATGGCACCCCACTGGAGTGGAATACAAAGTTTAGTTGTACAATGTCGAAGTCTCAACCTGAAGTAGTAGGAATTCAGATATAGTGCAAAGCTCTCGAAAGGATGCTGAGAAGATTTTTATATAAGTCTCTGCAAAGTTTTTACATCCTGATCACGACTAACAACTATTCTCTTCAGTGGCCCACTTCAACTTCACCCAAGGTTTAATTAGAAAGTGGTGTTATTACGAAAACATTTCTGTCTCCATTACATTTTTCTCCTTCTAATACTCTAGACCGAATCACTACAGAACGTTATAAAAACACCTGTAATAACAAGTTATCTAATTTTTGTGCTGGACGACTTCACTGGTTTTGTTATTACTCCATTGTTTATTGTAAGCTGAGGTTCAGCATCTCGTCAACATTTGTCATCTACGTGAAGAGCCAAAATGGCTCGAATATCTGAACTCTGCCGTTATTAATAGTCAATAGAAATAGTCTGAAATACCACTTCCAAGCATCCCCTATATTTATTTTTTTTTGACTGTTTCACGAGAAAAAACTGGAAATCAGTTAGAGAAGTTCAGAAACTCAAACAGCTAAACGCACTCCTATTAGGCGCGCATTTTACCCAATTTATGTCCGCCTTCAATCAAGATTTACATGTCATTCAACGCCTTGTTTGTTTATTCATCTATTTTTTGCTCGATAGTTCCTTCTGCTCTGGATTATATTCACCATTTTGCAAACTCTAATTTGTTCATCGTCATTTTATAATATTTTTACATTGGTCACAGAAGACATCTATCACCTCGTTTCAATAAAACAGATGCTTAGAATATGTTCAGTATGAGTAAGATTGAGTTGTTTCATTACAAATGAACTCTTTTGATGACAATGAACATTTTCAAAGTACGACATTGACGAACAAGAGCACTCCTGATGTTCACGTTGAGAACTTGATATTTGCTAATTTTACAATAGAAACAAATAGCAGCTTACTTGGCAAATGTCGAAGCATAATTTTGATTCTGTATAAAAACTGTATTAAGATATTAACATATTGAATATATGCTCATTTTCGTCATATAGCATTGCGATGGTAATTTTAGTTTCGTTATTATTTTGACTTGGGTAATCCTTAGAGTTTTCGAATCGATATTATTGTATTAATGTAGTTATAAATTGTTCACTTACCCAAGTATGGAACTTGCTCGATGAGAGCAAAAGTCTAGTGTGACAAATTTGCGCAAACTCGAACATTCTGCCGCTACGAGACTGATAAAGAGGTATAAGAAACAAGTGAACACTATGACAGAATTCAACTACGAAGAGTAAGGGGTTAGTGGTAACACTAGACGAGATAGAAGAAATGGCTGAGCGGAATCTTGATGCATAGTGAAGGGAGATGCCGCTAGCCTATACGGGTCTCATTTTTATTTAGTGTCATCCCAGCTGAGCAGATGTTATGACAAAAAATTGATGAAACTACTCGGCCATCAAATTTTGCACCTATGTAGTTATTATCATTTGGAAGCATTATGGAATACTTCACAGCCAACAGTGAAGCAAGTAGGTTAGCTGTCTAGTAGAAAATATGTACAAGAAAGTAGAGAGCGTCTTTTGAATTTCAAAAGGCATTTCCCCTAACAAGAGGATTGGCTAAAAAGACTAAAGGACAACGGGTTCCGCCGACTGACGAGACGCAAAGTCGAAAAGCATTTCCTTTCCCTGGATATAAATACTTCATAAACTACTTCGTTATATCACTGTAGCTTCCATCATAGATGACCAGTGATGAGAAAAAAACTGAACTCTCTTCCTATAAATACACAGATCTTTTAGTTTCTGCAACAACCGGACAATTGATTAGACAGTACAGATAAAGATTTATTATAAAATGATATCATGACATCAAATTGAATAAACTTCCAGCAAATACACTTAGAACTTTATGATCCTACAAGTTGCACAGATCCAGAAGCCAACTGAATCAAATAAGAAAGAGTAGAACAACGAGTTTTCACGACTCATGTACATTATAGTCTAGTTTTAGCGTGTTTAATACAAAAATAAAAACTTCTCTCGCATTTCATCTTCTGAGGATCGCATGTGTTTATTTTATTCACATTGGGAGGCATTTCTCAGTGGACGCACCTTGCTCACTGGATATTTATTATTCAATTCTTCAAAAACGGTGATTTCCATGCTGTGCTTGGTTTCTGAAAAGGCATCCTTATTGCTCTAAGTGATAAAGGAGGAGTGTAGTTGTATGTAGGAATGAAAATGAGCGAAAGGAAACAAAAGGAAGAAACCGACAGAAGAGTCATAGAACGGCGGTAACCCCACAAAAGGGGAAACCTCATGTGACCGCATCTGTTGTGTGTGTTAGAACGATTATTTCGATTTCTCCAATAAAAACTGAGAAGAATTTCACAAACACATTGATTGCCAATATTCATATATTTTGACTGACACATATTCGAGAATTTTCACTTCTGAGCAATCACAACTCAACTGATACTGAACCTTATCAGTGGGAATGATGAGCAGCTAGGATCTAGGGGTCTCCATTTAATATGCATGCGTTTTTTTTGCCTTCGCATGATAAAAAGCTTTAGAACTATGTACAGTCCAAATCAAAACAAGTTTGCGAATAATCCACCAAATTCCTTGAAAGAGATAGCGCAAAGCCACTTTTATATATTCATTAAATTTGTCAGGTTATGCTTCATATGCTTCAAAGGTCTTCCAGCCATTTAAGACCATGGAAATTGGCAGAAAACCGGTTTCTTTTACCACGGCAGGTTCTTAAGGTGTTCTGGTCTAATACTGTCTGAACAGGGTGTTGTTCTCTTCACCAACGATACAGCATGTCGGATTTCGGAACGGAGGACCGGTGGAACGACATATTCCTCTTCCTTCAATTTATATGACGGTAAGAGGACATGGCTAGCGAAGAGATCCGAGTAGTATTGGTGGATGATTTTCTCCATAGCTCTTCTCGAAGCTGTAAGTGTCCCGTCAGGGCATCGGAGTGCAATCATTTGGTCTCATAGTTGGCAAAGCCTCGCTGGGCTTTGCGAATGCTCTTCTCAGCTTCTGCAGCTTCTGCAGCTTCTGCCACAACTGCTGCTCTTCTCTCTTTGAGGCCTTCTTTCATCGCTTTTCTGCAGCGTTTCGCAAGTTCGGACGTAAGGTTTGGTTGACTGTAGCTCGTGCGAATCCACGTCGAAGTATGAGCTCGAGTGTCTGCGGAAGCAAGCGTCTCTTCGTGACCCTAAGATTCTCAGCTTTCATGGCGCTAACGTGAAGATATTCAACGAGCCGATCGTATTCTTCGTCGATATTGCCGGCAACGGTATCTTCTCAAGAGCCGACTATTGATTTGAATAAATCCTAGTTTATGGTAGTTCTGGGACTCCGTTGTTTGAATTTAGCGGCTTTCTCTCCTCTCCGCTAAAAATGGAACGTTGCGAGAAGCAGGCGATGGTCTGATCCTGTTTAGAACTTAGGAACCACAGCGACATCGGTCAAGCAAAACCTTCGATTTACTAAGATATGATCTATTTTGTTATGGTACTCTCCATTGAGAGATTTCCACATCTATCGCTGAGTGTGAGGCTTTTGGAATTGTGAGTTACCATAAATGGTTTGGGTCGTCATAATAGACTCAGATAGCCTCTTACCCTGTTCATTCCATTCTAATACGTGTGTCCCAATGTGGCGTTCTTCAGATGTTGCTCTAGGTCTAATTTTTGCATTAAAATCTCCTACAACGACCTTGAAGAATATGTGATTTTCTCTGAAGAAGTTTTCGAGGTCCATATAAAACTCTTCGACTTCGTCTTCGTCATAGCTTGATGATGGTGCGTAAGCAACGAAATTGGTCAAAGCCAGCATAGAACCACATCGTTTCGACTGTAATCGTCTGATACGGGTTGTTAACTGTTTAAACGAGTCGATGTTCACGGTCAAATTCGATTTGACGAGGACGCCAAAGCCGCTGACACCTCTGCTATCGCATGTTCCAAGGAACAGTTCTTCTCCGGTGTCATAAACAGCGTGAAAAGAATGGCGCCTTCTCGTCTCAGCCAGGCCAATGACGTCGTACCTTGTTCTTCTTGCTTGAATCAATAGATTCTCTACTGCGCGGATTCGTGAGCAAGTGTTCGAGCATTAAAGGTACAGATCGTCATTTTAGTCCGTTTCCATTTTGACGGCCTAGGTCGGCTCTGAGAATTTAGCAGCCTCTTCGTACTCATCCTACTTTGCGCTGCCGTACCAGAGGCTTTTTCGGGGTCGGGGGAACACAGCTTAATTTGTTACTGTTTTAGCCATTTGATACCCAATGTATAGCTTGCTAGGCTCTAAACGTGGTGGCTAGGTACTCAAGCGTAGCTCGCCAGTCTCTCTCGGAGAAGCGGAAGGAGCTTATTTGTTCGAGGCGACTTCTAGCCGCCTACTATGTACTTCCCAGCCGCTTGATTGCAGACTTTTGGCTGACTTGACTCGTAGACATAGAGTTTTGACAAGTCGGCGCTGCAGAAGCAAAGAGCTCGCCCCATGAATCCGCCTGCGTCTTTAGGAAGCACACGGTCGCTTTTGGTTTGCGTTTATTCCCCTATCCACCACCTGGGGACGCGCCACGCGCCCTCGCGACTAACCGGGCGAGATCCTGCAAATAGGGAGGTCCGTGGTTGAACGAGTAAAGCTATCAAACTCCTCATCACTCACCCGCTTTTTACCTCCTCAGTGTCAACAAACTAGTACGAGAGGAATGCTTTGCGAACTAAGCCAAGGAACTGTTTGAGATAACTTCAACGCCTCCAAAAGTAAAGAGCTATATGCACGCAGAACACAAAAATGTGAGATCATTTCTGTTATGTCCCAGCCCTCGGAGAAAACGTAATTTTTAGGTCGTTTTCTAAGTTTGGGTAGCTACTTGACGGCTCAAATTTCTAATTATCAAAAGATTTAGAAGAAAATGAACTTGTCAATGCGCTGTATCAAAAACAAAATGCTTGCCATTCAAGCATTTCAAGCTGAACAGATTATTTCTTCAACCTTTTGAAAACCATTTGCTAGCTCAATTCGCGACAATTTTCGGTAGCCCACTGAGAATCATTGCAAAGGGCATACACGCAGTCGTTAACTTGTCATGTTTTTTTTTTTCGAGGGAGTATGTTGGAGGAAAACTGGAAAAATAAGTGAATAACTATGTTAAAGTGAGATTTTTTAGAATCGATAAGTACTACATTGAAGAGAAAACTCATGATAATGATTTTATGCCACCAGGTCGACGGCGGAATTGGAAAAGGAAGACTTTTGAGGCTGGTCCTTATATAAGAGTTTTTCGGAAATCGATTCAGGATTTTAGCCTTTTTCTTCAAGGTGGTATACTGTGAATTATCATAAACTTCCATGTGAGCTACTGAGAGACATATATGCCAGCAAGTGACAAAATTTGGTACTTTTCTGTTATCCGACCCTAATTCCAGCCTTTGCGGAAAACTTATTTACAGTCTTTTTCTGAAATTTATTGGTTATTCGGTATCTTAATTATCGGGAAATCTGAAAATTTACTTTGTTTCTAAAATGGCATTCTCAGTGCGCTGTAAAGGCAAAAGTAGAATCAAATTCTCATTGAAAAAATTTTTGCTAAACTATGCATTTCCTTTAAACTCTTCGTAACTACACAATAGCCTACATCTCAGCAATTTCAACAATGTATTTGATTTTTTAAGTATGCTTATTGTTGCTTTGTAACAATCAGAATAAGACTGGATCTCGCAAGTTCGACACTGACAAAGCGAAATGATTTGGTGCCAAGTGTTGCACTGCGCGAAACTTAGCATTCTTTTTGCTGCTACAGCGCACTGAGAAGTCCTCTTCAAAGACCAAATGCATCAACGAATATAATAGTACAGGGCTCGAAGAGATTATTGATCAAATCTGTACAAGAATAACAAAGTTAAAAATTTTGTAATGTTTTCAGAATTTTCTTTTTTACATGTATACATGTATCCATACCTCCTTTATTTTTCCACCATAATCCTTCAAGGTGCTTGAGAAGACTGTTTGGAGTCGCGTTGAAGGGAACCAGTTAGAAGACCGTACACTGAACAAGGCTTGGCTCGCAAGGTCAGGAAGGTCTTGATTCGTTCTACTCTCGTTTTTAACTGATGCCTTATTTTCATTAGGTATCTGGAGATGTGTCGGAAAGTCATTGTAGACGACTTGCAACTCGCTCGCGCTGCTACTCCATGCTTCCCGCCGGATTATCAGATTTACGATAGATTTGTACACATGTATTATAATTGTATCTGCAAGCGGGTTAGTCTTCAAGAATTCTTTTCTTTTTCAAGCGGGTAGATGTTTAGCTGCTTTACAGCTTCGAGAAATAGCAGCAGAACGGTTGGAAAAGAGTGAGCTTGTCCAGTCGCTAAGTTGGATACAAACTTACGGGTAAGGCTTCAGTTCACCTTCGACAGCTTAGGTAGACAGTAGCTAATAGTTTTGTCTTCCTGGTAACCTCGAGGTTTCTTGGCTTTGTATTTTTCTAACCTGAGCATCTAACAATATGCAGTTCTATTTCAAATTACCATGTGTCTTAGCGGCGAAGAATTACTTGGGAACAGACGTCTGCAAATCAATTCATCAGCCCTGTTAGAAGATAATCCTGTCCTATCAAGATCTTCATTGTGCTCATTATATGATAGGTAAGCGTTTCTTAGAGGAACACTTTTCTTACGCTTCAATAAATTGTATCATCTGAGGTATTCTCATAGTCTACCGATCTACTCTTTGCGGTTTCATAGACATGCCATGAAGTGATATGAAGAACTGGCTAGAAAAAGCGTTGAGTGCTGAGAAAGATGTATGACTTTTACGTGGTTCATCTTCAGTCTTTCATCAACTTCCCCTTTGATCAAGTCTCTATAGGACTGGAATAAGCACGTGCGACCAGATGAAGACAATTTCGGTTACTTCTATACGAGTTTACCCAATATATGTTCAAAATGCTGAGAGATAGGCTAAATCTACATATCCTTCTCAATGTTTTGTACGAAATTCCCAGGTTGATAGTGATAAGAATCCGTTTCTAAAAGAATCCGTTTTTAGCAAGGCCATATTGTTTGTGTGAAGATTCGCCGAAATTTATGATGAACAGCATTAAACCTATTTATGTTTTATGTAACTTTGTACTGTTTACCAATAATAATGTCCCATACAGGTAAAAGAAACCGGTTTTCTGGCAATTTCCATGATCTTAAATGGGTGGAAGACCTTTGAAGCATATGAAGCATAATCTGACAGATTTAATGGATATATAAAAGTGGCTTTGCGCTATCTCTTTCAAGGAATTTGGTGGATTATTCGCAAACTTGTTTTGATTTGGAATGTACATAGTTCTAAAGCTTTTATCATGCGAAGGCAAAAAAACGCATGCATATTAGATGGAGACCTCTAGATCCTAGCTGCTCATCATTCCCACTGATAAGGTTCAGTATCAGTTGAGTTGTGATTGCTCAGAAGTGAAAATTCTCGAATATGTGTCAGTCAAAATATATGAATATTGGCAATCAATGTGTTTTTGAAATTCTTCTCAGTTTTCATTGGAGAAATCGAAAGAATCGTTCTAACACACACAAAAGACGCGGTCACATGGGGTTCAACCTTTTGTGGGGTTACCGCCGTTCTATGACTCTTCTGTTGATTTCTTCTTTTTGTTTCCTTTCGCTCATTTTCACTCCTACATACAACTACACTCCTCCTTTATCACTTAGAGCAATAAGGATGCCTTTTCAGAAACCAAGCACAGCATGGAAATCACCGTTTTTGAAGAATTAAATAATAAATATCCAGTGAGAAAGGTGTCGTCCACTGAGAAATGCCTCCCAATGTGAATAAATTAAACACATGCGATCCTCAAAGGATCAAATGCGAGAGAGGCGACTTCAATTTTTAACTTCGTTTGAGGTGATTGAATGCACATCTGGCCTTTACAAAAACTCGCAGTGGCCTCCCGCTGAACTGAGTCAGTGCTGCTTATCCTCACGGACAAGTCTGAGACCTGTCTGGTACCAATTTACCGACCCCGGAGGGATGGATGGCTTGGTGAGCCATGAGCGCGAGATCGAACCAGTGACTTCGTGTGCGACGCAGGGCACCTCTAAACACTGCGTCACATGCGCTCCCTAAGAAAACGGGTAGAATGCTAAAAGTAGTGGGATCCGCACAGTGAAAACAAAACACTGAGGACGGTTCAAAAAGTTGTTCATATTAACATGCTTTCAATATATATATATTATATATATATATATATATATATATATTATATATATAAAGGATAAAGCTCTCGGCGTTGATCAATCCCTGAGGAATGCGCCATGCATTCGACTTCAATTTTTAACTTCGTTTGAGGTGATTTAATGCATATCTGGCCTTTTACAATGACTCGCGGAGGCCTCCCTTGAACCGAGTCAGTGCTGCTTATCCTCCCAGACAAGTCTGAAACGTGTCTGGTACCAATTTACCGACCCCGGAGGGATGGATGGCTTGGTGAGCCATGAGCGCGAGACCTTTCTGCTGAAAGAGGTGGCGGCGTACTGCGTTTATGAAATTTTGTAAGAGGCCGTAAAAACGAAGGAAACTATTGGGCATTTAGAAGCTTTCATATGAAAACAAGAGGCAGACAGTTGCGAGAGCATAAACACGTACAAAACCCACTGTTATAATTATGTAAAAACTAGAATTTACACATTTTAATATTTTTAAATGAACACTAATCAGCCATTCACTGAATCGTGAGTCTGTTGAGAAGCTTCACGCTCCGAAATTGATGTAGAGTGACTGAGAAATTCTATAAACTTTTAAGAACGCCTCAACTGATTTTTTGCCCTCATGCTTTCTCTCTATATCTGCGAACCACTGTCTGGTTATCACAAGCCACAGCATTTCAAAATTCGAGATCCTCGCACTTTTGGTACTTGGTCTTGATTCTGTTGGAAGCCGCCTCAGCCGGGAAATACAATTGGCAGGTCGGTCCATTGTGATCAATTGCCAAGAGGTTGGTCCCTTATAAGTCAAGTCCCATGTGATACTTTTCACTTGGACGTAACTGTTATTGATCATAGAGATCGATCTCACTGTCAGATTTGGCTAGTAACGCAATGTCTTAGATGTACATATTCAACCAAATGATAAAACAACGACTACGATCCATAAATTTCTCACTATGTTCAAGAAACCTAAGACAGAACAACAGTACATTCATTTTAACCGCAAGAAGGTAACAAACAGAAAGCTTTTGGAGTTGACATGAACGTATAAGAACAGTGTGCTTCGACACTTTCACGGTTTTTTGGGAATAAGTGAGCAGAAATTGATCACACTCCTAAGACGAAATTCACAATACAAGTTTGTCAGTGATGAGATATATTGCAGTTTGTTCACTCTGACCGGTTCTACGAGCACACACGCACGCTTATACGATAAAAGCATCAAAGGATAACACTCTCGGCGCTGATCAAACCTTGAGGGATACGCCATGCAGTCGTTTACAATGTTCAACTTCGTTTGAGGTGATTGAATGCATACATGACGTCTACAACGACTCGCCTGGCGACGCATCAGTTCGGTGCTATTTATCCGCCCAGAAAAGTCTAGCACCAATCTCCTGAACGTGGAGGGATGGAAGGTCTGGTAACCATAAGCGCGAGATCAAACATTCAACCTTGTGCACAACACAGAGCACCTCCAAGCATTGCGCCACATGGGCTAAAGGCAAGATAACTCCGATAAACAATGAAATATTAGACATTGAAAAGTGGTGGGATCACCTATCTCCCATCGATCGTCGAGTGACCCGAGCATGCATAGAAACCACCATTTTTCTCTGTCGAGTGCAAGAGCGACTCAATAGGTGGTATCGGAACAAAGTTCCGACAAAAAGTCTTAGCAAAGAGGTGGCCTCAGTGGTGCAGTGGTAGCACGCTCCCATGGCATCGGTAAACTGAAAGTTCAAATCTCGTCAGAGGTTTAGAGCTTCGCCTATGACCCAATAATCTTGGATATATACTTATAATTTCATAATACTAAGAGCGCATGTGCGCAGTTGTTAGAGGTGCTCTGCATCGCACACGATGTCAATGATTCGATCTCGCGCTCATGGCTCAACAAGCCGTCCATCCCTCCGACGTTGATAACTGGTAATAGGCTGATTTCAGACTTGTCGGGGAGGATAAGTGACACTGACTCGCTTCAGCGGGAGGCCACCGCGAGTCTTTGTAAAGGCCAGATATATATTCAATCGCCTCAAGCGAGGTTAAAAATCAAAGACGAATGCATGGCGCATCCCTTAGGGATTGATCTATGTTGAAAGCTTTATCCTTCTTGTACATTACATGTACTCAAGAAGTGTTCGCCTAAGTGGGATCGATGCATATATGTGTCTAGCAGAACAAACCTGTTGACGATTTATTGGTTGCTAACGGCTTCGACACCTGATATCGCACAAAGAGTGATGGCAGTGGAATAAGCTCAATGGTGTGGTGAGCGAAACGCACCTCTTGTAGGGGTAAAAATCTAGTGGATCACTTACACACGAGTTCCGCACATTTCAAAGATCTACGAATCCATTGACAATCGGTGGTCGAGGCCGATCGGTCCGGATCATCGCTTTTTCGAAGAAAGAGAGTAGGCCAAAATGACATTGGGACAATGTTTCATGTCGAGAGTGTGTATTTCTCAAAGAAATAACTGGGCATTGATGTTCTATGCTGAAGTCAAGTGAAAGTCGGGGATAGGAAAAGATTAGAATACTCGCAAAATCTAGTGTTTCTACTGCTTTTTTTTCATAGTGTTATGATGTTTCATATAAACCTAAGAGAACTGAGTGCTGAGCAAAAATACGACCTCAGACGGGAGTCGAACCTGCGTTTCATCCATACCGGTGACGCGTGCCACCACCACACCACCGAGATACATTTGGGCCACCACTCTTTTTTCAATATCTCCATGTTAGCTGTCAACCACGAACCTTTAAAAGGTTTGATCGGGTATGCTATTTCGCTCTATAAACCCCGTTGAGCTGACAACCACTGTGATAAGTAATATTCAAGATTTCTAATTTTTTTATTGCCTCTTTTGCAATGTTATGATGTTTCATATAAACCTAAGAGAATTGAGTGTATTAGTTGTAGATATTGATATTGATAGAGATATCAAAGAATGAGTGTGGTGCGAATGTACCGCGATGGCGTGGTGGTGGCGCGCGTCACCGGTATGGACTAAACGCGGGTTCGACTCCCGTCTGAAATCGTATTTTTGCTCACCACTCAATTCCCTTAGGTTTATATGATTAGCATTTGTTATGGAATATTAGGTATCAAATGCTGCACCATATATAATATCAATTTATTACTTCCTAACGAGAGATACAACCTTGTGATAAACTAAAAAACGACAATGTCTGAGATGCCTTCTGAGAAAACGCAAAAGATTTAATTCGGCTATGAGGGGACAAATGGATAACTAGTAGCCCAAACAAAGAACTCTATGCGACAATAAATATGCGCGTCTGAGTCATACTTTCTGTCGATTTTACAGCGTTGTGAAAGGGTGTTTTGGAAAGCTGACGAAGTGAGGCTGTGGCCTGAAGTCTCAGTTTCTAATGGTTACTAATACTCCTGTACAAGTTTCTGTCAAGAGAATGAGGTCGGTTTTTCATTTGTGCCCTCACAACCAAATAGAATCACGTAAAAACAGCTAATCATTCCATGGACGACAAACAACAACAGAAAGAAATAGTGCTTATTTCTAGCAGATTCGAGAGGTTTAAAAAATATTGAGGAAAACTGTCTCCTGAAGGTGAAAAATGACGACACAAAAAATAAGTTTGCAGGCAGTGTCAAATGTGAGCGTTCGATTGCTAGAGGTTAGTTACATTGCAGTTTTGGTTTCATGCAAAAATAACGAGCAGTTCTATTTATACAACAGAATGATTGTGTAATCCGAAAGATAAGTCAGTTTAGAAGAGAAATTCATTAGAAAACACACAGAAAGAGTTGCGGAATCTTAATAAAAAAGCAATTGAACGCAGGAAACATGAGAGTAGCCGAATTAGAAGCACGCGGATTACTACCCAAATCGTTTAAAATCTTCTTCATATTCTGATACATTTTGAATAAATGAGAAGGAAAAAAGGTTTTGGAAATTGCCTTCGTTCTATGAGCCACTTGATTTTTAGTTGAGATGAGCATCTCCGCTTTATATAACGTAGTCGAGTTCCAACCATTTTGGCGGTCTACGCATACGTGTAGGACGAATGTTGATGCCGTAATCTTGAAGATCAGCCTACAATAAACAACAATGGAGTAATCAGCGAAAACCAGTCAAATTGTTCAACAAAAACGTTCTGCAATGCTCTCTAATAACCTATACTTCGACGGTTAAAAAATTTCTCTTTTAAAAAGTGGATGTTTTTAGAAAGGCTGATTAAGGCGTTTTCTAGGTTTTGTTAGGCCAGTGGTAGACATACGTTACGGCGATCTTGCTCGTCTCGTCGGTACCACACGCGCCACTAGCCACCCTGCATATTATAGGAAGGGGGATTGTGTAGAATAATAAGACCTGGCAAAGTAAAATTTTGCCTAGGTACTGAACATCAAATGAAATTCCTTTTATTTAACTGCTCTAGCGGTGGTATGATGTTTCAAATATACCCGTTGATGTAAAGTGATGTGCAAAACTTTCGCGTTAGGCGGGAGTAGAACCCGCACCTCACTCTTTCCGGAAGCGCGTGCTCTATCCGTTGCACTATTGACGCCCATTTTGCTCACCATTCTTTCTATGCTACAGCACATTTATCTGTCAGCCGCTAGCCATCAATGACCTGGCCCGGGTAGTCGGTCTCGACACTGAACCCAGTCACACTGACAGTTATTGGATATCAAAGATCGAGTGAAATTCTTTTTATTTTACCGCTCCAGTGGTGGTACGATGTTTCTTGCCTAGGTCTTTTTTACAGTCGATAGCACATAGCCGTCGTTTATGAAATGGTTATTGTCCCTTATACGACTGTTTTTTGGAAACTTGGGTGAAATCAGTCGCTCTGATATAACAAAGTTCTTGAAACGACGTTCTTGAAAAGCAGTTGAATAAAGGACAACGACCGTATCACAAATGACAATCGTAACCCATCGACTTCAAAAAAAAAAACCTGGCACGATTTCACTTTATCAGGTCTTATCATTCTGCGCCTTCCCCTTGCTACTACGTAGGGTGGCTAGTGGAGCGTGTGGTACCGATGAGGCGAGCAGGATTGTCAAAACGTACGCATACCACTATCGTAACAAAACCTCGAAAACGGCTGTATCAGCCAGCCTCTTTGGTTATCTCTGCTATGTGTTCTTTTCAAGGAAGTAGCTTTCAACGGAAAAAAAATCGTACTAATGACAATGAAGGCATCGTAGATGATCCACTTTTCGGTCCAAGCTTAGGCAGAGTGGTGGTGGGCTGCTGAAGAGAACTGACAGTAGTCGGAAGTTTGCGAAAGATTCCACCAAACTTCTTCAGATCCTATTGAGAGATTCTGAGCTTCACTTGAATTCCTATCATTTTAATGAAGGCTTCTATAGCGTGTGATTGGAACCTCGTATTATGCATCAATTGGTTAGCACATAGAGAAACTGTCACAGAGCATAGCGATGTTATGTGACCAGAGCCACATAATGACAACAAACAGTCCACTTTCAAAACTACATTTAGTGGCCTCTCCCAAAATTAGCATTGGTGAGGTAATGAGAGCTACAGTAATGTTAGAAAGTTTTCGCTGCTAGTAAAATGCTTACCGTCTTATCCAACGTTTTCTCAACGAATACATTTCGACGAGCACCTATAGAAGACTGTAATTTTGCATCAGATACCTTAACAAATGGAAGTTGCAGTGAAATCTCACTTATGAAATCCTTTCAATGTGATGTCGAACCACGTACCACATGATAATGCAGCGGTCTCTTCAACGACACCTTAGGCGATGTTCCTGCTGGCGTAGTCGCGCCACTAGTACCCAACGTGGAATCGAAAAAAGACCGATCAGATTCCTTTGAATCGACGTCATCGAGGCGACTTGAATCGCATCGCGTTAGGTGACGCATGAAGCCTTCAGCTTCTCGAAATAGTAAGGTGCATGTTCTGTAAGAGTAGAACACTACAAAAGCACTGTCAAGAATTATCGCACGTAGAAAAATATACATATATATTAATATACACATACATATAGATGTGTATAAATACGTATATATATATATATATATATCATGTATATGCATATACATATGGGGCGCCGTGGCCGAGTGGTTATGATGCTCGTCGCGGCGCGTGTGGAGCCGAGCTCCATCTCTCAAAACTGTCCAGCAGTCAGCAAGAACACCCTATGGAACGCCACAGACAGGGTATCCCCGCGAATGCACAGAGGCATGCTCGACCAGAATTCTACGTCATTCAAGGAGACTCAGAAAGAATCGAATGTTAGAAGTACTGGGATCGGCATAATGATTTTTGAGATGACGGGCTATTAATCAAGTATATATATATATATATATATATATATATATATATATATATATATATATATGTATATATATACATACATATGATGGACACATATACATATACACATACATATATGTGTATGTACATACGTATACATGTGTATACATAAATGTTTACATGATGTACTTGTACATATATATATATATATATTTATATATGCATATATATATATATATATATATTTCATACCAAGCCCTTTTTAATCATACACACTATAACATTGCGTTGCCACATAATTTTTTAGCAACATTGTTTTACTCAGTTTATTTCTACTTTCAAAAGGATTATTTCCACAATGGCGAGGCTTGTAGAGAAAGTCTAAAAGCTTGAGCAGACACTTGAATAATGCCGTAGAACCACCGCTCGTTATGTAGATGAAAAAGACTGCCGCAAAGTGAGATCTCGATGGACACTTTATTATGTGTTGACCGACTCCGATCGCGCTGAACTCGTTACCATTTGCCTAAGTTTTCGGTTGTGACAGCACAGGCAGGACCCAGGTCGATCATCTCTGGAGGTGACTCCTGAGTCTACTACGAGAACAACATGGGCCACGCCTAGCGGGTGCCTCGTGGCAAAGACTCCTCAGCTCAACCAAAGTTCAAATTCCGTACTCAAAAAATTATACTCGGTTTTCTGTGACTGGTAAGTTAGATTGATTTAAGAACCGCTAGACAACAAGCGGACAATCAGTGCTGAAATCTACGAGGCACAACGCCGGAAGTTGGCCGCAGCAATGCAAGAGAAGAGTCCGAAACGACGTAGTGTCGCCTCTCTTCACAATAATGCTCGACTTCACTTCACATCGACTTGTTACTTTCTAGCAAAACTGGGCTGGACCATAGTACCACATCCACCGCATAACTCTGATATTGCTGCATCGAGTTATTACCTCTTCCGCTGCGTGAAGCAGCATCTGCGCGGGAAAATCAGAGACTAAAACCACCTCAAAGTGACTCCAATTTCTTTGATCGCCAAACTTATACTTTGTGGGAGAAAGGTATCCAATTCTTCTCAGCAAGTGGCTGCATAACATTACTCACAATGATGGGTTTCACGATGGCAGATATGTAAGCAATCTCATTCGCTGGATAGGAATTTTTCACGGGAGTGTTAGTAATATTCAAACGCTAAAGTCTCTGACTACAACCTCTTGTCGCCTGTTTTCTAAATCACTTTCTATTACGCTGCAGAATTCAAACTAAAATTATGTTTCACACAATAAGCACGATCATTGAAGAGTGTATAGAAAACATGATGAATCTCAGTAGTACAAGAAATCAAGAATTTCTCTCAAAATTAAAAAGCAGACACTAGATCTGTTTAAGGAGGCGAAGAACGACTCCTTATGAGACAAACCGCTTATAATGGACTCCGATCTCAATCGTCAAGAGCTTGTTGGTGAAACTAACTACTTAAGGCTCCTAAATGAACAGTGGGCTGCAAGCGAATTTCACCTTAACAAGAACGAAATCTAAGAACAACAACACTAATTACATGCACTCATATATGACGTTTGCCCTATCCATAAACGTCCAGTAATCGCTGCTGGACGAATTCTTCAACCATCTGAGGAGATCCAGAACATCTGGAAACATCTAAGCTCATAGTAAGTCGTCACAATTAGTTTAGAAACCACCCACCGCCTGAAGCCACACGACTTCCTTTGTCCTCCATTCTATTAGCGCAGTCTATAAATGTAAAACAATTAAATCCAACCGAATCGAGCAAGCGCAACCGCGCTTTAAACAAAGGTTCTGAGCGGGATCGGCATGGCTGTGGCCCTGTGTCCCTTGATTGTTGTTCTGCCATCATCTGGTTGTCAAAATTGAAATCTTGCATGGATTTTTCAGAAATTTTTTGAGAAAAAGCGAATATCCTAGCAAGTTTAGAGCCGAAGATGCTTTGAAAATTTCCTATTGTGTGGGGAAGTTTTGCGCTGCCACAGAACGTGCACATGCAAGGACTTACCTGATGCTTCCATTTTTGAGGAAACGGGAATCTGATTTTTAACCTGAAAAACTACGAAAGTATTCAAGAAAAGCCATATAATAATGATAGAGAGCGACGAATATGAAGCGAAAATTGAAAAAGATGAGCTTCGAAGCTCGACAGCCTATGAGCGCTGGCGATTTCTGCAATAATCGAAGCAAAGATCTGGATAAGTAAGTGGAATAAGTAAGTTTTCATGATATGTTAGCTAAAAGGTGAGCGCATGTGGCGCAGTGGTCAGAGGTGCTCTACTTCGCACCTAAGCTCGATGGTTCGATCTCGCGCTTGTGCTCACCAAAACTCCCATCTTTCCGCGGTCGGTAAATTGGTACCCAGACCGCTAGGGAAGATTAGCAGCACTGGCTTCATAGAGCGATAGGACGATACGAGTCACTGTAAAAGCCAGACATGCGGTGAACCACTTCAAACAAAGATACATAGTGAAGACGAATACATGACACATTAATCAACGCCGGGAGCTTTATCCTTTGGTAGCAAGAGGGTGACCTTTCTATTTGTGAGCGGAAACGCGGCAGTGAGTGATTATGTTAGGTGTTTTACGGGGAATAACCCTAATCCCTTAATGAAAAGGATCGTGAACAAAAAATTACATCCATCAGAAAATTACGAGCACAATTATGACCTCAGTACCTTGTGAATTGTTTCGGATGAGAATAATGCACGAAATAGACGTGAAGGATAATCGAACTGTTCACAAATTACAATAGATGAGCCTTGTGACTACCAGTTAAAAATTACCATTGAGGCGACGCATGAATAAAGGACTTCCCTTCATGTATATATATATATAGATATATATATATGTATATACATATATATATATATATATGTAAGCTTTTGCGGCGGAAAGAAGAATCAGAATTAGACCTGAGTGATCCACTTTTCAAAGTAACATGGGGAATGGGAATGCAAAACCACAGGTAATGCACTCTATCGCACACGAAAAGAAATGCAAACTATTCTGTAAGAGGCCATCTACTGCACCTCTCTTCATACAAATGAGAAACAAAGAACGAACTTGTAACTTTTCAGTTATCTTGCACATACAGTAGCACCAATGAGCTGTTAAAACGATGGTTTGAGAACTGTGAAAAACACCGACTTTTATCGAATTACGATGAGGCCGGAACCATTCCACTTCCACTCCTTAAGGCGATCTTTGCAAGAGATTTCTTGGAAAAAATTCGAGGACTATGAAGTGTGTGCTCAGGTTCATAGCTCCGTGACTCTGCTCAGTTTCGCAGTTTCAAGTAGAAATTGTGAGTTTCGTCTGAATGATGATTCTTGACTACTTAATAATGATCGCGAAGCACTATTGGGATTTCTAAAAATCCTGCTGCCCGACGTTCCAATCCGGTTCCCTTAAATCATGAATATATGCTAAGACACAACTGTGCTTGTGACTTTCATGATGGATGTGAATTTCTTCTTCAATGATTCCCTAATAATGAATTGAAGAGGAAGTCGCCGCAGGTGAATGGTTGCAATGCTCGTCTCGGCATCGATTTTCACCTCCAACACCCTCCGGCTGTCAACAACGAGGCTACATAGGATGCCACAACCTGGCTACCCTCGAGATTGCAAAAGGCGTGCTCAGTAACAGTATTCTATGACGTTCAAGAAAGAGACGAAACGATTTATTGGTAGAAGTTCTGGGATCCGCAAGTGAAAGAAAAAAACACTGGGAAGACGGTTAATAAAGTACCTAATTCAGTGAAACAAAAGAAAAGATCAAAGTTAGTTCCTGTAAAGCGCTTTGCAACACCAACTGCCGCCACTATTTGACCCACGAGCTTAAAAGGTCTTTTTTTGCTAAAAATGACTTAAAGTTAGACCTATTCATTTCACGTACTAATCCAAGAATTTATAATGACCCTCCAAGAAATTATAGAATTCGGATATTTTCACATTTTGATGCTCTTCAATGTCCGTTTCACTATATGCCGTCATAGCTGTGTGTATTATACTGTATAAGTTTTATTGAGCATTTCTGCAGTTTTCCAGGGCATTAGGTGTCCGTAGACAATTTCTACTCAAGTAGGTGTCCAAAGACAATTTGCGGAAACAGTAAGATCTGGGTTGAAATCCTGGCCAACGCAAACGTTTTTGCACACCACTCTACATCACGGGATTTAATTTCTACTCATGGAAAGAATTTTGAGCAATGGGAGAATCCTCTGAAGCAGTCGTTCCGTGGTAGCACAAGACTTTGCGCCATAATAGCCCTTTTTGAGCTGTTTTTGACTCCAGCTGTCACCCACTATACTCGTTATTCATTCCGCAAGAGCATAACTGACTGAGCAGCTCAAAACTACGGGGAAAGACAGACCATCACTTTACTTATTATCTCTGTTCAAAGCCCGTTTGAGCGTGCTCAAATCGACTGCATTTCGACAATTTTTATCTTCAATGATATTTTTCTTCTTGTGATTGTTTTAGCTTTATAGATTGCACTAATACAATGACGGACATACGAGATCGTTTGGCTATGAGCTGTTGTTTTCGCTGATTTTGGTGAGTCACTCAGAGTTCTTAGAGCTCCTATATTTTTGGAGGCTATGTAAATCAGTGATCATTGGACATTTTTTGAAAGGATCAACGTTATTCCCGAGTTTAGGTAGTATTCTTTTTACATTGTGCTTTTGTTGAGGTGAAATCTTCTAGATGAACCGAGTTTGCCCGAGAGATTTTTCGGGTTTCGTCGTTCCATCGCTTATCGAGTTGCACGTGGTCCAGTCTTACTTCAAGGTATCCATAATAAGATTTCGTCGACATTATGCATTTGCTAAGGTACCTGCTTCCAGTGCACAGTCTTCTACATGCTTCTCGTACAAATTTAGCCGTTAAGAAAGCTTTTGTCAAGAAAGTAAGCAAATCACTTTAAGTGCAAATCTTCTCAGAAACGACGAAGCTCTCGGCATTGATCAATCTTCGAGGGATGCTCCATGCACTCGTCTTTACTTTTCAACTTCGTTTGAGGTGATTAAATACATATCTGGCCTTTATAATGGCTTGCTGTGGCCTCCTGCTGAACTGAGTCAGTGCTGCTTATCCTCCTAGACAAGCCTGAGACCACTCTGGTACCAGTTTACCGACCCCGGAGGGATGAATGGCTTGGTGAGCTATGAGCGCGAGATCGAACCATTGACCTCGTGTGCGACGCAGAGTACTCTCTAACTACTGCGCCACATGAGCCCTTAAAAAGCTTCTCAACATCACTATAATTCGTCATCTTACCAATACGAGTTTGAAAATGATTAGTTATTGCTGTTCTGAATGCACGCTGCTTGTTGTTATCGAATGGATTGGTCAGAAGAAATTTTGGTGGGCCGCCTGTTAGTTTTCACATGTGCAAAGAATTTGGATTAGAATTTTTCGTACAACCGTCTTCACAAAGTTGTTTTTTTACTGTGCAGATCCCGGTACCTCTAGTATTCAATTGTTTTTTTTCGTCTTTTTCTTGAATGTCGTATAATGCTGGTTGAACACGTCTTTTTGCAATTTCGAAGATAGCCCGGCTGTGGCGTTACATGGGAATTCGTTGTTGACTGTCAGAGTGTTGGGGGAAGGGCTCGGCCCCACCCGCATCTCGACGAGCATCACAACCACTTGATCATAGCACCCCATTGGAGTAGAATATAAGGTCTAAATATACAATGTAGAAGTTTCAAGCTGAAGCAGTAGGATTTAGATAGAGTGCAAAGCTCTCGAAATGGAAGCTGAGAAGGATTTTTCTATAATTCTCTACAAAGTTTTTAGAGCCTGTTCACGACTAACAGCTAGTGGCTCACTTCAACTTCACCCAAGATTTGATCAGTAAGTGGTGGTAATGCGAAGACATTTCTGTCTCCATCACATTTTTCTTTTCTAAGGCTGTAGACCGAATCAGAGTATACTACAGAACGTTATAGTAACATTTGTGTTGACAAGTTAACTAATTTTTGTGCTGGACGACTTCACTGGTTTTGTTAATTTACTCCATTGTTGACTGTAAGTTAAATTTCAGCATCTCGTCAACATTTTTCATATACGTGAGGAGCCAAAAAGGCTCGAATATCTAATCTCAGCCGTTATTTATGGTAAATAAAAATAGTCTGAAACACCACTTCCAAGCGTCCCCTAAATTTGTTATTTATTGACTGTTTCAGTAGAAAAAACTGGAACTCAGTTAGACAAGTTCAGAAACTCTAACAGCTAAACGCACTCCTATTAGGCACTGCGTGCACTTTGCCCAATTTATATCTGCTTTTGATGAAGGTTTACGTGTTATACAACCCCTTATTTGTTTATTCGCCTATTTTTTGCTCGATAGTTCCTTCTAGTCTGGATTGTTTTCACCATTTTGCAAACTCTAATTTGTTCATCGTCATTTTATTCTATTTTTACGCCAATTACCAAGGACAACTATCACCTCGTCTCAGTAAAATAGATACATAGAATCTGTTCAACATAAGTAAGATTGAATAGTGTTTGATTATAAACGAACTCTTCTGTGATAATGAACATTTTCAAATTTTGTCATTGACGTAAAAGAGCACTCCTAATATTCACGCTGAAAACTTGATAATTGCGAATTTTACAATAATCAAAGAGCAACCTTTGAAGAAGTGCCACAGCGAGGTTTTTGAGAAAAAAAGCCTCGTGAGTTCAAGAGCTAGAAAAGTCATATTTCTGATCGCTTATCGAGGCAACATTTTCAAAAAATGACTTTGGTTCAACCTCGGCACGAGTCATCAAGTTTGAGGAGCCTGTCAACTATCCACCTGAATCAAATGATCCTGAAGATCAGTTTATGAGGCAATCCGTCTGCAGCACATCTATGCTCACAACCAAGGTCATACATGTGAGGGACCATCACTGTTTGAAAAAGCGGCAGTACAAAAATACGTATCTTCACGGATGTTTGTAAAATAATTGTATTCAGAGCACTATTTTGTGGAGATCTGTGAGATGAGCCCTCCTCTGCTCACGTATCGTGGATCGAAATCAGTCCATACCGCCTGATCCGTCATTACCAGCCATTGTTTGTACCACAAGGTAATCAGCTGCTACATGACTTGTCCGAGCAACCCGACAGGTACAAAGACATCCCAAAATTTGTATTGGAATCATTTCGCCGTCTTTTCCTTCGCTTCTCAGCAGCAATAATACCGATGGACTAGTCTTGAAACGGTTTTCTTGAATATTTTTTTTTTAAAAGTATACAGTTCCTTTTCGAGCCAATTTATGACATAACATGTTGGATGAGTAGTCATCTGAACAGAAAACTTAGTTGTGATGTAGGAGACCGGAGGCATTTTAGCTCGGTTTCCCATTATTAGTTGATATCAAGTCTGGCAAATGTGATTTTAAGATGAACCTGTTTACATTGACAAGGACATAAGAAGTTATCGTTGTTTATGCACAAAAATTGTTGAAACAATTTAAGTCGATACTACTGTGGTTGATCTCTTCTCATGAAAGAGGAAAGCATGCTCATCATGTGAAGATTTGGCCTCCACAATGAAGAATCACTGCGACCAGCGATGGACGCAAATAGTTGGTCCAGAACTCGGTCCTTCGGATGGAACTGCACATGAGAAATTACTTCTTCGGCCATTGATCTGGAACCAGTATTATGTGACCGAAAATGAAGAATTCAAGCACCACGTTACAAATTTGTATTTGGAAATGAAAAACTGATTATCTAAGTCATAAAAATAATATCGCAGCTAAAGTATCCCATTACGATTATGAAACAACGAAAAGAAATATATATATGAACAAGATATATATATATTATAGATATATATTATATATATATATATATATTTATATATATATATATATATTTAGAAGTTAGCTGAATAGGTCATTCCGTGCTAACATCGTTCCAGCTCAATAACTTGGACTGTTGAACAGAATCTGATCTATGGCGATTATGTGGAACTAGTGAAGAAATTATTCACGAGTCTACGAGAACACTTGAAACAAACCTAGCTTCGCTGCGTGAAACATCGTCACGACTGGCAAGAGAGCAGCAAGAAGATCTACAGGGAAGTTTGGATATTTTCGACTGAATGTGGTCACTTCAAGCGTGAGCAACGACTTGTCACGAAGACTGATAACTTCTCCACAAGCTGATATCAACGAACAGATAAGTGAAAACTGAAATGATCAGATGATCGAAAGGTCTGAGTAGCTGGAATACTCATAATTTTTAACAAAAAAAGTAAAACATCTCCAGAAATACATGATCGATTTTTTAAAGTCATTCATGTGGTTTGTTAGGGGCATTAATACACGTATTTCGGCCTTAGCAGCCTCGTCAGTTTGGCAGGCCCATTGTCTTTAGCCAATCCTCTCGCGGGAAACCCATCCTCTTCCTACTACACAGAGTAGGCGCAAACATACTGTTTACACGTTCCATTAAGTGAAAATACCACTGAACACCCGTATTGGGCTGTACAAGCGCTCATAACAAACCACATGCATGGCTCAAAAAACCAGTATCAAGCATATCAAAATTTAGTGTGGTCTTGAGGAAACACTCGAAGCGAAAGGTATTATAAATTTCCAGAAATCTTCTGCAACCATCAAACAATCACTCTGCCTATTTCATAATCCTAAATATGACGTGTTCGCGGCTGTTATACACATATAAGATTTGATGAAAAACGGTACTGACATGTTCGGTGATATCTTCCTCCTTAAGAAGTTGTTGAAAAGCCCTTCTAATCGCTGAGAATCTGCGTTCATGCGAGACCCAGCTACCGCTCGTTCCTCGTATGTGGCAATGTTAGGCGACTGAAAGACATCACAGAGTGAAGCAAAGTTCATTTTTTTACTTTTAAAATGTCATCCGGTACACTTACAGTGACTATCAATTAGGCCTCCACATACTTCTGGACAACTGTATAACTTTTGTTGGCTAACACCTCCGGAGCAGGGTTCAAGCACATTGAACCCAAATTGTGGTTTGAATCATCTGATCGCCTACCGGGAATCGATTGCCTTTAGATATTCTCCAACGATCCTGAATTGTAAATCCATAAAAAGTGCACAACGTGTCGCTGGACGAAGGTGGCGATGATCAACATAGTAGTCCTGTATTGTGATACAAATCGTTTCAGTAGCAGAACATCCCACAAGCCTAAAGATGATTGACATCACACAATGCAACAAGAGTCTCTTATGAAAACATCTAGGAACGACAAACTCACCATCTTTTCGAAAATAATTCAGCAAGATGTGGACGTAAGTCCTCACAGATCTCCTCAAGGAGAAAATTGACACTAAAATTGCGATGTAGTATAGCGAGCTGAACCAATGGCAAGCCTGCACACTAGTTTAACTCTCTGCTTTAGGACATGAGTGGTCATTGCTTTATGTATCCTTTCACCACGGAAAAGCCGTGAAGTAAAAATGTGGCAGCGATGTAGGTCATAAATCTAGAACATCAAAATTTCCTCGTTATTGAAATAACAAACTCATCCTGAGCATGACTGATAGATTACAAACTATAAGGGTTTTTTGAAGTTACGAAAACTCATTGAGAGCTTACGTGTTGACTTCATGACGAGAACAGTCATTCCGCCGAGCATTCTATGGCCCATACAGAGGGCACTACATTGCATAAGGGTAGGGTCAAGATGTCCATGAAGAACGAACTCACGCCACTCCTACGGCACTATTCCATCTTGCATTCAACCGATCAATATTGTCTATGATTTGCTGACGTCCTATTGATCTTCGACCACCAACGAAATTGTCTTGCTGCTCATCACTCTCCATTGACAAACGCACCTAAACCGAAGGATGTCAATTAGAAATAATCAAGTTACTTTGGTTATTATAACACCAATTTGATTTCGAACAGATTCTACATAGCCTCGTCCATACACTTTTATAGAGTCAATAACCAATTGAGACATAACAGATAAAAAAATACCGTTTCAGCACCGGTTAAACTTGGCACCTCAGAACTTTATATATAAGGGCGGTTTGTGCTAGAAATAGTACCGAATAGTAATTTTAGTAAGTTTTACTAATTTAGTAATTTTCAATAGATTCTTGCTAATCTTATTTTTGGAAAGAACCGTTAAAACATTTCATTAACGAAAAGTGCACGTGTTTGTCCGCCTTTTGCCAAAAACTAAACCGCTCCTATTGTGGAATTTCATTATACTAAACTTATAAACGCTCTCAGGTACAATATTAGTAAGACGTTTCAAAAATGTAGGTCGAAATATGCGTTTTTTGTAAAAAAGTACTCTACAAAATGATGAATTCAAGCTCTTTCTACCTTGATTCAGCTTTATGCTGGAAAACAATATTAATTTCTACTAAGACTCGTACATTATAGAAAATTTGTTTCTAAACTATACTTGACCCTTTCGGGACCGTGGAACCACGGCTTCCGCATTTCCAACTGGCAACTCTGGACGGCCTGCTCCACCTTCACTGCATCTCTGACCCCCAGCGTGCTGCGTCTAACATTGGCATACTGATGTGTCTATCAGTGGCACGCTGGGGTTAGAGAAGCAGAGGTGGCACAGCGGACCGTCCAGAGTCGCCAATCAAAGTCGCGGAGATCGTGGGTCCGCGGTCCCGTAATAGTTAATAACAGCGTTGGAAAATAGGCACACTAAGAACTGAAAACATGCCTTCATGTCACGAATGTTGTTTTTCATAGAAAATGCCGCTTGTTACAATCCTTATAGTTCTTACATCAAAATATCTTTATAGAGATTTCTTCACGATACTCCACCCTTCTGCTATGTGAACATCCCTTTGAAGATAGATTACGTATAAAAATATCAGATTTACACCGTCCAGAAAGGGCCAATGGAGCAGTACCAGATATTATAGCCATTCAGCTGAACACATAAAGCTGCTTCATATCTCTAATCTCAGCTATTTTTGACTACAGTATTCCTCTTTATCCACTTTGTCTGTAACCAATCTATCCTAAGGGAACAATAGATCTTTATCCATTGTTCCCTTAGGGTAGATTAATTACAGGCAAAGTGGATAAAGAGAAATTCACATGAACTGTATAGAATAACCATACCAAACTTGTCATAAATTCACCTGCTGCATATATCTATCTGTCGATTCAATACAGGTCTGCAAGTTGTTTGCAATCGCAATCTGAATATAACCAATATATTCCGTCTACTTTGAAAGAACTGTAGGAAAACCTCTAAATCTTAAAAGATAAACACCAACCATGGTAGATGTAAATTCCCGGAAAGTACTACGGTTTTCAAAATACTTGTTACGATAAGAGGTGAATTCATCTGAAACGCATATTAGAGAGAATCTCGCAGTTCCTCATGAAAAGATTTTCCCACCTTTGTAACGATTAGCGAAGACAAAGAACTCTTCTATTGCCAAATTTATGATGCTTGGAATCACTTCGATACTCACTTCTTTGGCCAGTGTTACCTAAAAAAACACGGTCCAGAATGCAGTCTTTTGATGTCACGACGAAAAAAATGGAACCAAATTCAGGTCAAGACACGTATACAAAAAATTCAGGATTTATTTGAATAATAGGGACATCGTAGGCCAATACAGCGATAATAGATATATGAAAATGGAGAAAACTTATCTTGATTAGCTGACGCGAGGTTGATAAAACAGTTGTAGAAATTCGGCTGACGTTTCGGCGACCCGCCTTCTTCAGAGCCTGGACGAATATAGTATTAGTCTATTTGAATGATCGGATGGTCTTATTTATATGCTGCCTAGGTCACGTTAGAAGATCAAACGAAGAAAGGGCGCGAGATCTCGCGTGATGGTGACGCACTCGTCCTTCCGATTCATTTCGGGGTTTTGGGCGTTTATCCAAAATGCCTCAAGAGTCTTGCGCGTGGACGTTTTTGATTCCTGCGCCAGGATTGTGACAGTCACATCAAAATCCTTATTGTTGTGTTTTTGTGCCCTATGTAAACCTAAAGGTTTGGTTTTATCTATTTTAGATTTACTGTCTAGATGTTCTTTTATGCGGACGAAAAGTGGTCTTCCCGTTTCGCCTATATATTCTTCCCCGCATGTTTTACATGTTAGCAAATAAATTGTGCCTGATCTCATACAATCTCCCTCTTTTCCGTTGGGGCAGATCATACAGTTGTTGGTGTTGCACAATCGATCATAGAGTCTATTGCGGATCAGCTGATGGCGTAGGGTGGGAGGTGGGGTTTCGATAATTACCACGGAATTTTCAAGACCGCATCTTTTCAGGCACCTTTTAACCGCGCTACTAATCTCGTTTGATATAAATGGTAATTTGAAGGGGACTCTATTTAGGTGCGGAGTATTGTTCTTTTGTGACCTAATTCCACTTTTTGAATATTCCCTAGTGGCAAATGTTTTGTAGCCGTTGGAAATGGCGATCTTTCGTGCCAAGTCTAATGATTCGTTCCTTTCCTCCTCTCCTGTGCACACACTTTTAGCTGTTCGAAACATGTTTTTAATTAGCGATTTTTTCATGTGTGAAGGATGAGAGGAGAGGTAATTGACCAAAATGTTCTTGTTACTTGGTTTTCGATACCACTTTGTACTATAGCCACTATCCAAAAGCTTTACTTGGGTATTTAGGAATGGAAGCCAGCCCCCGTTTGGACTTTCTCTCGTAAATCTGATATGCTCTGACTGTCCGTTCAACACTTCAAAACATTTGTCCATTTCCTCTTGTGTGGAACAGACAATGAAACAGTCATCTATATATCGGCAGTAGAGCAATGGGCGGTGAACGAGAATTGGAGCTTCCACCTTATACATAAAAGCGATGGCAAGACTAGGTGCTAAGCGTTGACCCATGGCTAACCCCCTGAGTTGTGTAAAGTATTTTCCCGACCACCGAAAGATTGAACAACTAAGACATTGTTTTAGGAGGGTCATTAGTTGTTGAATTGTGAAGCCATACATGTTTACTTTTTGTTCATTTTCAGTTAAAAGTTCGAAAATGGCTTGCATTGCAGAGTCATTTGATACGTTTGTATAGAGTGAGCTAACATCAAATGACTCCATTACGTGCGAGTTGTTAGGTTTCGCGCAACGTAGGTGGTCAAGGAACATTTTTGTATTGGGTAGGTGGGTTGGTATGAATTTGAGCACCTGAGTAAAAATGAGGTTTAGAAACCACGTTATTCTATCCGTTGGTCCGCCTATACAACTGATGATGGGTCTAACCTTGAATGTTGATGGATCGGTTGACACTAGATCATCAGTAGATGTAAGTTTATGTGTTTTTACGAGAAGGTATAGGACCGGACAATAGGATTATTGTTTTTGAGTCGAGAAATAACTGAAGTTTCCAAACCCGCTGCACTTGCCGTGTTGACCCATTCTTTGTTTAATTTTTTACATTGGAGTTTATATTCTTTCTCAGAGGATGGGCGATAGAGGGAGACATCCTGAAGATGTTTCTCCGTTATAAACATCTTCAGGATGTCTCCCTCTATCGCCCATCCTCTGAGAAAGAATATAAACTCCAATGTAAAAAATTAAACAAAGAATGGGTCAACACGGCAAGTGCAGCGGGTTTGGAAACTTCAGTTATTTCTCGACTCAAAAACAATAATCCTATTTGTCCGGTCCTATACCTTCTCGTAAAAACACATAAACTTACATCTACTGATGATCTAGTGTCAACCGATCCATCAACATTCAAGGTTAGACCCATCATCAGTTGTATAGGCGGACCAACGGATAGAATAACGTGGTTTCTAAACCTCATTTTTACTCAGGTGCTCAAATTCATACCAACCCACCTACCCAATACAAAAATGTTCCTTGACCACCTACGTTGCGCGAAACCTAACAACTCGCACGTAATGGAGTCATTTGATGTTAGCTCACTCTATACAAACGTATCAAATGACTCTGCAATGCAAGCCATTTTCGAACTTTTAACTGAAAATGAACAAAAAGTAAACATGTATGGCTTCACAATTCAACAACTAATGACCCTCCTAAAACAATGTCTTAGTTGTTCAATCTTTCGGTGGTCGGGAAAATACTTTACACAACTCAGGGGGTTAGCCATGGGTCAACGCTTAGCACCTAGTCTTGCCATCGCTTTTATGTATAAGGTGGAAGCTCCAATTCTCGTTCACCGCCCATTGCTCTACTGCCGATATATAGATGACTGTTTCATTGTCTGTTCCACACAAGAGGAAATGGACAAATGTTTTGAAGTGTTGAACGGACAGTCAGAGCATATCAGATTTACGCGAGAAAGTCCAAACGGGGGCTGGCTTCCATTCCTAAATACCCAAGTAAAGCTTTTGGATAGTGGCTATAGTACAAAGTGGTATCGAAAACCAAGTAACAAGAACATTTTGGTCAATTACCTCTCCTCTCATCCTTCACACATGAAAAAATCGCTAATTAAAAACATGTTTCGAACAGCTAAAAGTGTGTGCACAGGAGAGGAGGAAAGGAACGAATCATTAGACTTGGCACGAAAGATCGCCATTTCCAACGGCTACAAAACATTTGCCACTAGGGAATATTCAAAAAGTGGAATTAGGTCACAAAAGAACAATACTCCGCACCTAAATAGAGTCCCCTTCAAATTACCATTTATATCAAACGAGATTAGTAGCGCGGTTAAAAGGTGCCTGAAAAGATGCGGTCTTGAAAATTCCGTGGTAATTATCGAAACCCCACCTCCCACCCTACGCCATCAGCTGATCCGCAATAGACTCTATGATCGATTGTGCAACACCAACAACTGTATGATCTGCCCCAACGGAAAAGAGGGAGATTGTATGAGATCAGGCACAATTTATTTGCTAACATGTAAAACATGCGGGGAAGAATATATAGGCGAAACGGGAAGACCACTTTTCGTCCGCATAAAAGAACATCTAGACAGTAAATCTAAAATAGATAAAACCAAACCTTTAGGTTTACATAGGGCACAAAAACACAACAATAAGGATTTTGATGTGACTGTCACAATCCTGGCGCAGGAATCAAAAACGTCCACGCGCAAGACTCTTGAGGCATTTTGGATAAACGCCCAAAACCCCGAAATGAATCGGAAGGACGAGTGCGTCACCATCACGCGAGATCTCGCGCCCTTTCTTCGTTTGATCTTCTAACGTGACCTAGGCAGCATATAAATAAGACCATCCGATCATTCAAATAGACTAATACTATATTCGTCCAGGCTCTGAAGAAGGCGGGTCGCCGAAACGTCAGCCGAATTTCTACAACTGTTTTATCAACCTCGCGTCAGCTAATCAAGATAAGTTTTCTCCATTTTCATATATCAATTGATTATGCCGAGGTTTATAGAAAGTCGAACTTTTGAATTACAGCGATAATACATTATATACATACATATATATGCGTACATATACATATATATGTGTATATATATATATATATATATGTAGGAGCGCATGTGGCGCAGTGGTTAGAGGTGCCCTGCGTCGCACACGAGGTCAATGGTTCGATCTCGCGCTCATGGCTCACCAAGCCATCCATCCCTCCGGGGTCGGTAAATTGGTACCAGACAGGTCTCAGACTTGTCTGGGAGGATAAGCAGCACTGACTCGGTTCAGCGGGAGGCCACCGCGAGTCATTGTAAAGGCCAGATATGCATTCAATCACCTCAAACGAAGTTAAAAATTGAAGTCGAATGCATGGCGCATCCCTCAGGGATTGATCAACGCCGAGAGCTTTATCCTTTATCCTTTATATATATATGTATATATGTATACATATATATATAATATATATATATATATATATAATATATATATATATATATATATATATATATAGATATATACAAATATACAAACAGCTGACAGCGTAGCTGAGTTCAATGTCGATCCGTGATAGCCAGACCAAATCCTTTGGAAGTTGGTTTTTTACAGTTTCCATAGTTTACTTCAGAAAAGTACTGGTAGCAAAGCGGTGATATTGGTGGTGCAGTGGTAGCACGTGCCCCCATCCTGAGTGAAACATGGGTTCGACTTCCACCTGATCTCAGAGTTTTGCATACCACTCAACACTATCAACTGGTGAATTTCGTACAAAACATCGAGAAGAATATGTAATTATACCGTATCTCTCAGCATTCCGAACATAATGTTGGGTAAACTCGTATAGAAGTAACCAAAATTGTCTTCATCTGGTCGCACGTGCTTATTCCAGTCCTATAAAGATTTGATCAAAGGGGAAGTTGACGAAAGATTCAAGATGAATAACGTAAAAGCCATACATCTTTCTCAGCACTCAACGCTTTTTCTAGCCAGTTCTTCATATCACTTCGTGTCATGTCTATGAAACTGCAAATAGTAGATCGTAAACTATGAAAACACCTCATATGATACAAGTTATTGGAGTGTAAGAAAAGATGTACCTCTAAGAAACGCTTACCTATTATATAATGAGCACAACGAAGATCTTGATAGAACAGGATTATCTTCTAACAGGGCAGATGAATTGATTTGCAGACGTCTGTTTCCTAATAATTCTTCGCCGCTAAAACACACGGTAAAATTGAAAGAGAAGTGCAGATTGTTAGAAGCTAAGGTTAGCAAAATACAAAGCCAAGAAACCACGAGGTTACCTGGAAGACAAAAGTATTAGCTACTGTCTACCTAAGCCGTCGAAGGTGAACTGAAGCCTTACCCGTAGGTCTGTATCCAACTTAGCAACTGGACAAGCTCACTCTTCTCCAATCGTTCTGCTGCTATTTCTCGAAGCTGTAAAATAGCTGAACATCTAATCGCTCGGAAAAGAAAAGACTTCTTCAAGGACTAACCCGCTTGCAGATACAATTATGATACATGTGAACAAATCTATCGTAAATCTGATAGTCCGGCGGGAAGCATGGAATAGCAGCACGAGCGAGTTGTAAGTCGTCTACAATGACTTTTCTACACATCTCCAGATACCTAATGAAAAATAAGGCATCAGTTAAAAACAAGAGTAGATTGAATCAAGACCTTCCTGACCTTGCGAGCCAAGCCTTGTTCAGAGTACGGTCTTCCAATTGGTTCCCTTCAACGCGACTCCAAACAGTCTTCTCAAGCACCTAGAAGGATTATGGTGGAAAAAATTAAGGATAAATATGAATACATGTACACTTGTAGAAAAGAAGACTCTGAAAACAACACAAGATTTGTACCTTTGTTTTTCTTGTACAGGTTTGATCAATAATCTCTTCGAACCCTGTACTATTACACAGAGACTGTGAGGCGTAGTGATTAGAAGTGTTCTGCAACACACACGTGGTCGACGAATCGATGATCAATCATTCGATCTCGCACTCAAAGCTCATCGAGCATTCCATCCTCCAGGGATCAATGAGATGGTA
The DNA here is from genome assembly GCA_019055375.1 of Parelaphostrongylus tenuis. Lineage (NCBI taxonomy): Eukaryota > Metazoa > Nematoda > Chromadorea > Rhabditida > Metastrongylidae > Parelaphostrongylus > Parelaphostrongylus tenuis. The sequence continues at coordinate 63,244 of JAHQIW010003230.1, forward strand.
CCAGACTTGTCTCGGAGTATATACGTACTGACTTGACAGATCGGTAGCCCACTGAGAATCATGACAAAGGGCATATATGCAGTCGATCACCCCAGATGATGCTTAATGAAGACGATTTGATGGCACATCTCCAAAGGGTTGATAAACGCCGGGAACTTTAGATTTTTCACTTCTACAAATTAATGCCAAACTTGTTCTATACATTTCAGCCATACATTTCATAAGCAAATTATAATATCGACCGTATTTTCGATACAATCACAGGTTACAAATTGAGATGCCGAAACATCGATATCAACAAATTTACTCCATTATACGACCCGACATTATATTATTCGAATCCCAGCGAGCACCTCACTAATTCTAAGTCACCTCGAAAAATTGGTAAGCGGAAATAAACTGACTGATGCCACAAGAACTGAATGACAAGCAAAACAGATCAATATCTTGAAATATGGTCAGCTGTGTTTCAGCTCAACCCAAACGACCAATTTTCGGTCCATTTCGGAACTATTACGAAAATGCATCCTCTACGAAAAGCAGCGATGGTCGGCTCAGTGGTTGAAGCGTGATAACGTTCCAAGGCATTTCCTCAAACTGGAATTGTACTATGAGAAGATCATAAAGACCATTCGGTAGTCTGCCATTGCTTCTATCCATCAAAGTTTCTTATATCCGGTTGAATGTTTACAGCAACGAAGTAATTCCACCAATGAATAGTTTTGGCAGAATTGCATCGCCTTATCGAACCCCCCCTTCTTAAGTAAATGATGATATTGTTGTAAATTGGAGATATTTTGGTCGTGAGATCTTTGTATAGCTCACGAAAGATCATTATGTAAAGAGTAGGGACGCCCTGATTATCCAGAAGCTTATCCTGGCTGAAGCGTGATAACGTTCCAAGGCATTTCCTAAAGCTGAAATTGCACTATGAGAAGATCATAAAGGCCGTTCGGTAGTCTGCCATTGCTTCTATCCATCAAAATTTCTTATATCCGGTTGAATGTTTACAGCAACGAAGTAATTCCACCAATGAATAGTTTTGGCAGAATTGCATCGCCTTATCGAACCCCCCTTCTTAAGTAAATGATGATATTGTTGTAAATTGGAGATATTTTGGTCGTGAGATCTTTGTATAGCTCACGAAAGATCATTATGTAAAGAGTAGGGACGCCCTGATTATCCAGAAGCTTATCCTGGCTGAAGCGTGATAACGTTCCAAGGCATTTCCTAAAGCTGAAATTGCACTATGAGAAGATCATAAAGGCCGTTCGGTAGTCTGCCATTGCTTCTATCCATCAAAATTTCTTATATCCGGTTGAATGTTTACAGCAACGAAGTACTTCCCACCAAATTTATGAAATGCAGTGACCTTCGCATGAGTACACGACACAACTAAACAAAAAGAGAGCAATCCATTCCAAAAATAACTCGCTGATAGACCTCACACAATCGATAGACGTAACTGCAGCCTTCGGAGATTGTCGTTCTGTTGAGCGTGAATGGGGCATTCGAAACCCATCCGTTCCTCAGAACATCGCTTTCGTTAAAATTTAGTTGAAAACCTATCTTTCCAAAGGCGTTATCGAATTCGGTCAACATTCGTTTCGCTTGACTGATGTTTGGTGTTATAAGAACGATCTCGTCAGCAAAGCCAAGATGGTTACATTGTCGACCGTCAATTTTCACTTCCATATCGTTCCACTCTAATGTTCGCATGGCGTGTTGTAGGGTGGCAGAGAATAGTTTTGGCAGAATTGCATCGACCTGTCGAACCCCTCTTCTTAAGTCAATGGTGATATTGTTGTAGAATGGAGATATTTTGGTGGTGAGATCTTTGTATAGCTCACGAAGGATCATTATGTAACGAGTAGGGACGCCCTGATTAATAGAGCCTCATAACCGCTTCTGGTTCCACTGAATCAAAGGCTTTTTCAGATTGATAAAAGTGAAACAGAGTGGTTATTTGTACTCTCGTGAAACTTAAATGAGTCTTGTAATCGTGTGGATGTGGTCTATGGTACTAAATCATTTTCGGAACCCTGCTTGTTCGCATGGCTGTCCTTTGTCCAGTGTTCTGTCAATCATGTTTAGGATGACTAGAGTAAAGAGTTTACAGACAACGGACAGCAAGCAGATTGAGCGATATTTGCCTATGTCGTGAACGTCTCCCTTTCTGAACAACAATACGGTCTTGCTGGTTTTCCACTGAATAGGGACCTTGCATTCTGACAGGTAGCGAGTGAAGAGCCGAGCCAGGGTGTTGATGAGAACTGACGGCAGGTTTTTCAGGTGTACTGGTCTAATCCTGTCTGGACCGGGTGTTGTTCTGTTTTTCACCGACGATATAGCATGTCGGATTTCGGAAGGGAGGACCGGTGGGACGACATTTTCGTCCTCTTTCAATTTATATGACGGTAAGAGACATGGCTAGCGAAGAGATCAGAGTAGTATTGGTTGATGATTTTCTCCATAGCCCTTCTCGAAGCTGTAAGTGTCCTGTCAGGGTATCGAAGTGCAATCATTTGGTCTTACAGTTGGCAAAGCCTCGCTGGGCTTTGCGAATGTTCTTACCAGCTTCCGCAGCTTCTGCCATAACTGCTGCTCTTCTCTCTTTGAAGTCTTCTTTCATCGCTTCTCTGCAGCGTTTCGCAAGTTCGGACGTAAGATTTGGTTGCCTGTAGCTCGTGCGATTCCACGTTGAAGTATCAGCTCGAGTGTCTGCGGAGATAAGCGTCTCTTCGTGTCCTTAAGACTCTCCGCTTTCATAGCGCTAACGTGAAGATATTGAACGAGCCGATCGTATTCTTCGTCGATGTTGCCGGCAACGCCCAAGAGCCGACTAATGATTTGATACATCCCAATTTATGGTAGTTCTGGGACTCAGTCTGTTTGAATTTAGCGGCTTTCTCTCCTCTCCGCGAAAAATGGAAGGTTGCGCGAAACAGGCGATGGTCTGATCCCGTTAGAACTTAGGAACCCACAGCGACATCGGTCAAGCAAAACCTTCGATTTACTAAGATGTGATATATTTCTTTATGGTACTCTCCATTAGGAGATTTCCACGTCTATCGCTGAGTGTGAGGCTTTGAAATTGTGAGTTACCATGGATGGTTTGGGTCGTCACGATAAACCCAGATAGCCTCTCACCTTGTTCATTCCATTCTAGTCCCTGGGTCCCTATGTGACCTTCTTCACACGTTCTTCTAGGTCCAGTTTTTGCCTTGAAATCTCCGACAATAACCTTGAAGAATGTATGATCTTCTCTGGAGAATTTTCAAGGGCCATATAGAACGTTTCGACTTCGTCTTCGTCATAGCTTTATGTTGGTGCGTAAGCAACGAAGTTGGTCAAAGCCGGCATAGAACCACATCGTTTCCAACTGTGATCGTCCGATACGGGTTGTTAGCTGTTTGGACGAATCAATGTTCACGGTCAAATCGATTAGACAGGACGCAAAATTCGATTAGACGAGGACGCCAAAGCCGCCGACACCACTGCTATCGCATGTTCCAAGGAACAGTTCTTCTTCGGTGTCATAAACAACTTGAAAAGGATGGCGCCTTCTCGTCTCAGCGAAGCCAATGACGTCGTACCTTGTTCTTCTTTCTTGAATCAATAGAATTTCTGAACATTATGGGTATCGTCATTTTAATCCGTTTCCATTTTGGCGGCTTAGTTCGACCCTGAGATTTTAGCAGCTTCTTTGTAGTCGTTCTACCTTGCGCTGCCGTACCAGAGGCTTTTTCATGGTCGGGGAAATGAAGCTCATATTTGTTAGTGTTTTTAGCAATTTGATACTCAACGTATAGCTTGTTAGGCTCTAAACGTGGGGGTTAGGTACTCACGAGTAGCTTGCCAGTCTCTCTCGGAGATACGGGATGAGCTTATTTGTTGGAGGCGACTTCTAACCGCCTCCCAATTACTTTCCAGCCGCTTGATTGCAGGCTTTTGGCTGACTTGACTCGTAGAAATGAAGTTTTGTCAAGTTGGCGCTGCAGAAGCAGAGAGCTCGCCCCATAAATCCGCCTGCGTCTCTAGGAAGCACACGGTCGCTTTAAATTCGCGTTTATTCCCCTATCCATCACCTGGGGACGCGCCACGCGCCCTCGCAACTAACCGGGCGAGATCCCGCAAAGAGGGAGGTCCGTGGTTGAAGGAGTAGAGCTAACAAACTTCTCATCTCACACCCGGTTTTTCACCTCCTCACTGTCAACAAATTACTACGAGATGAATGCTTTGCGAACTAAGCCAAGAAACTGTTTGAGACAACTTCAACGATTCCAGAAATAAAGAGTTATATGCAAGCGGAACACAAAAGTGTGGGATCATTTCTGTTATTCGCGCCCAGTCCCAGCCCTCGGAGAAAACATAATTTTTAGGTCGTTCTCTAGGTTTGGGTAGCTACTTGACGGCTCAAATTTCTAATTATCAAAAGACTTAGAAGAAAATGATCTCGTTAATGCGCTGTAACAATAAAAATAAAATGCTTGCCATTCAAGCATTTCTCGCTGAACAAATTATTTCTTCAGCCTTTTGAAAACCATTTAATAGCCTGATTCGCGGCAATTTCGTTGATGCATTTGGTCTTTGAAGAGGACTTCTCAGTGCGCTGTAGCAGCAAAAAGATGCTAAGTTTTGCGTAGAGCAACACTTGGCACCAAATCATTTCGCTTTGTCAGTGTCGAACTTGCGAGATCCAATCTTATTCTGATTGTTACAAAGCAACAATAAGCATACTTCAAAAATCAAATACATTGTTGAAATTGCTGAGATGTAAGCTATTGTGTAGTTACGAAGAGTTCAAAGGGAATGCATAGTCTAGCAAGAATTTTTTGAATGAGAATTTAATTCTACTTTTGCCTTTACAGCGCACTAAGAATGCCATTTTAGAAACAAAGTAAATTTTCAAATTTCCCGATAATTAAGATACCGAATAACCAATAAATTTCAGAAAAAGACTGTAAAATAAGTTTTCCGCAAAGGCTGGAATTAGGGTCGGATAACAGAAAAGTACCAAATTTTATCACTTGCTGGCTCTCAGTAGCTCACATGTTAGTTTATGATGATTCCCAGTATACCACCTTGAAGAAAGAGGCTAAAATCCTGAATCGATTTCCAAAATACTTATATATGGACCAGCCTCAAAAGTCTTCTTCCTCCAGTTCCGCGGTCGACCTGGTGGCATAAAAGCATTATCATGAGTTTTCTTCTCAATGTAGTACTTATCGATTCTGAAAAATTTCAATTTAACATAGTTATTCACTCATTTTCCAATTTTTCTTCCAACTTATTCCCTGCAAAAAAGAAAGGACAAGTAAACACCTTTCTTCACGTTCAACAATTCGAATGCAAGAGACGAGCTCTTGTGGTCCACTGCCACTTTCGCTACCCTTCACCATTTCCAGCGCGCGACCAATAACAAACCACATGTTACTGCTTAAGTCGGTAACCAGTTCGTCCACTTTTATGAAGAACGTTATCAGAAGCTGAAATCTCGGGTTTAGAAAACTGACCGTTCTACGAGGTCCACCGAGTAGAAATCAAACTAACATTTTTCTCGTAATCTTTATTTGGTGAATTTGACTTATACACTTCGAATAACAGCTCGTCCCTGGCCAACTCCAAGTCCATGATACTTCAAATAAAACAATGAATTGACCATCTCGATACCGTGGACTCACGGCCTCTGCGTTGTTGACTACAACTCCGAACGGCTTGCTCCACCTCCTCTGCCTTTCTAGTTCTCAGCGTGCCACTGCTAGACGCAGCATATTAGACATTAGAGATCCAGAGGAGGTGGGGCAGTGAACGGAGTTTCTAGTTAGAGATGCTGAGGTCGTGGGTCCACGGTCTCGAAAGGGCTAATGGAGTAGGAATCAACAGGTTCACATGTAACCAGAGGAAAACAGTCTTATAAGATGAGGAAGTGGGCACAAATCCTAATGTCTCACATGAATTTCTACCGACCTCTTATGAGCCACAAGTAGTTTCCCTTGGTCCAGAGCTAATTTTGTGTCGTGAATCGTTCGATTTATATTGAAGATATGCTTCAAATTCTCCATAGCAGCCGCATACTGCCCTGAAAGTTTCATTATTGTCTTGCACATTTCAAAACTACCAGTATGCCCTAAAACTTTCAAGGTGGCAGAAATGGTGTTTCAATAAAACGACTTCTTACGCCAAATGGCCTGACTAAACATAGCAATACTTCCGTCAAACTTAATTATTGTGGATGAAGACAACTCAAATTTTGGAAGAAAAGTGGAGAAACGAACGTAGTGGACGATTCTAACTTTACTTCTTCACCACTTTATCTCATCCCTATCACAAATGCTTTTTACAGGGCGGATCCCAGTATTTCCAGCATTCAATCCATCTCCTGTGTTCCTCACTTGACTAGAACTGACTTTTTTATGATGGCCGTGAAATGATTTTTTGCGCACACTCCCTTGCCATCTCGAGAATACCCAGGTTCAGGTGTTCCGTAGACGCTCGTTAATGACTGCTAGACAATGTTAGGGATGGGGATTAACCGTGCTGAATCAGCACCGAGCATCACTAGCCACTCGACCACCAACGTCAAAAGATTTTAACAGGTACACAAAAACTTTAGAACTTCTACTTAGAACAGAATGCAATTAAAGAAATCAATAGCTTTCATATCCTCAGAAATTTAAGCTGTTCCACCGATTTGACATGAACACACTTAGGAATTGACCCGTTTTCCGTTCGACCAGAACACGATATCTGTGTGCGCCTATTTCGGTGCAAATTTTCCGCAGAGCCCCTGGAAAGGTAAGATCCAGTCAGCTTTTCGAGACACTCGTTCTATTGCTCAGCAGCACAAAAGAAGAACAGAATAAAAAGGGAAACTATACGTCAATTAAGAACTAGGCAGCTAGCCTTGAAAATTGTTCATTCATGTATGAACAAACCTCCCAGATGGTTGACCGCCTCGTCGCGGATGGGAAGTGTTCCTAAGTGTCGGATAGTGAAATACAGCAGTAGGGTCAAAGCCCTAGCAGGGTCACCCAAGCCGAAATGGAGTTTGATGTTTCCATCTGAAAACCCCTGCTAATAGTAAACCGTATCAGGAATGACCGCCGTCTAGGTAGCTATTAGTCGCAAGATAGTAATCTTCCTCTGATCCACAGGATCCGGCGATTTTCTAATGTGGTGACGACCTGAGAAAGCCTCGGCCAGGCTAATCCCGAGACTCCAGGGAACAGAACAATTAGAGCAGGACAGTTTTGGTGTGCTGTGCTCGCACCGTCAGTGAAAACGGGCCACCCATCTAAGTCTGTATGGACACTATAGTGCTCACATCGTTCAGAACTTATTCATCAGTGCTAAAATATATATTAATACTGATGAATACCGAAGAAAAGGAAAAACAGAATTGTAAACACACCGTGACGGGCATTAGCGTCTCTCAACTCTCGCATCTTTTCCCTTAATTGAGGAAAGGGCGTTAAACGTTGATGAATGGCCGCAATACTGGAACAAATTCGGACTCATTCAGCGAACAGAAATGACGAATGGACAGATAGAAAAAGGAACCCTGCTTCGATGGAGTTGATATCTTCAGCGGCAGTGTGTAGATGAGCAACTGCCGATCGAATACCTTCCAGTTGTGACTGAACGCCAGTTCTGAGCATCGCTTCAACGGCAGCCTAGACAGATTTGAAATAATTCTGTTGCATTGATGATCTCCAATAACACATTCGCAACCATATTAACACTATAGCGCGTATTTATGGTAAGCAAAACTATCGCCATCAGGCGGGAGATGAACCCGCGTTTCACCCATACGGGGACGCGTGCTACCATTAACACCACGTTGCCACCACTCTGCTACCACTCTTTCCTCGATATGAATTATCGTATCTGTCAGCAGCCACCTTCACCGACCTTGACTCGGAAAGCACATATCGGCATTAAGCACAATGGCCCTTGTGGAGAGTTGTGGTCTCATCAACTGCGACACGTGGTAAACTTAATCTTTTTTTTATGAACTGCTACAGAGTTATAAAAAGGCTTTTCTAGAAGACAAGCACATTTTTCAATTCACGGAATTTCACGCTATTTAAAGGGCATTAGAATTTTAGTATAAAGAAGGCTTTTTAAGCGAAATATACGCGGGATAACTGTAAAAAAGCGCAGAGCGTAAAATACATTCTTCCGCGAGCGTTACCAATGACCTTCAAATAGCGTAAATTTCAGTGAGCTCAAAAAATGTACTTATCTTCAGAAAAGCCTGCTTAACACCCTGTAGCATGCATGATAAGATTATATTTCCCAGGAGCTACGCTTGATGGGATCAAAACTCTCCACGAGCGTCAATCCAGTTAAGCTGAGAGCTATTGGAGTATATCAATCTAAGTGACTTCTCTAATTTCACAGCTTTCAGTCATATGAAAGAAAAAACTATAGCATCTTATAGCTTTCATCAGCGTCTGCATATTGGTGCAGATGCCCTAAATTCGGTTGACTTTAGCAGACCCATGGGCATGTCTAACGACTTAACCTCCACTGCCCCGATTAGCTGACGACTACTGAACCCGCCTTTCACCCTTTCCGATGGAGTGTTCTAACCACTACACTATCGCACGTTCTGTCCTTGCTAATTACAAGTTGCTCGCCTTATCCATTTGGTCGAAAACTTCCCTTTCCTTGGCTGTTTTCATTTTCAGAATCGCTTAAGAGGATCAAGCCACTCCTGTGAAGATTTTTCCTTGTACAGAACTATTGCAATTTACATTTCTCAATAAATTAACGACAATCACAACCTTCTTCCTATCAGCTCTTTTACGCATTTGTGGCAGTTTCTCAAGTTGATCAGGTCTCTGAAGTAATGATGCGATTTGCTCCAAGGCAGCTTCGAATCCGTCCTCCTCCATGCTCTTACACTGGAAATGTCCCTCTAGAGTAGGTCAACTAATCAAAGAGAGCGAAACTGGATGCCTTTGTAATGCTCAATGGTATCAGTTAGAGAGTCGAGTACTCTTCTCATTTTGGTGCAAAAACAAAACAAGCTTATCAAAAAATTTTAAGCTGCAAAGAAATAAGAAACTTGAGCGTCACAAATTATCAAATTAACAATTACGGAACTGTGGACCAACGGCCTCTGCATCTCTAGCCGGCAACTCTAGACGGTCTGCTCCGCGTCCTCTGCATCTTTAGCCCTCAGCTCACGCAAGAACCTGTCATTGTTAGATGCAAGAGGCTGACACTTTTACACACAACAGCCTGGTATTATTAGACGCAGCACGCTTGGAGCTAATGATACAGAGTAGGTGGAACAAATCTTTCAGAGTTACCAGTTAGGGATGTAGATACCGTAGATCCACGATCCCAAAAAGGTTAAAAGCATGAAAGGCGTGAGAACTGTAATAATGGGAGGAATACTCCAAAAAAGAAGAAATACACTCTTATATGTAAGGTAATGGAAGGCACTTATAACCATACGTGAAATGTATTACAGCTTTTCTTTGTAAACCAAACACAAGGATGTTGTAAAAAGGTGAAGCTCTCAGCGTCGATCAATTCCTAAGGATGTTTCAAGCATTCGACTCCATTCGTAGCATCGCTTGACGCGACACAATGCGCATCTGGTCCCTACAATGGCTCGGGGTGGCCCACCCATGTACATAGGTAGTGCTGCTATGCTCTCACACAAGTCCAGTAGCAGATGATCAACCCGGACAGATGGAATCTTTCAAATTATATTACAACAACCTGGTGTTCGGTTTACATAGGAAAAATAGTGAATTAGTGAACAATGCAAAGGTTAAAAAGGACGTCAGCCTTGGGGTAATACTAATTATAGCTCCTCCTTAATGGTCGCTCCAGCACCAGCATACTGTCGACCCTCCAGTGTGATCTAAAATGATGTTGAATACTGCGTAAAGATCTATCAGATCTCTCATAAGTTTCGGCACTAGAGCAACAAACACTTGATTTATCAATCAAAAGTGATTATAATTGCTCCACAACACTATCAAAAGTATGCGCCATCAACCTGAACACATTTCTGCCAGTCTCTCATGTATCAATTCAATACCTCTTTGTGAAAAATTTCCGAGCTTTCTTCTCAAAGTAAATTTATTCACACTTGCCGCATCAGGGCCCTCTCAACGGAGCCTTTCTCGCAGTTTGCTACATTACGAGTACGAATTGGGACGCGATGCAAAGCTTTCGAGAACATCAACCGTGCAAAGGTTCAAGGATTTGAGCCCAGGCGTACAGTGTCTCGGAATTGTTGAGTTTCGCGCCGGCAAAACCAACTTGAAGGACCAGCTGCGTCCGGACGTTCACGCGAAGTTGATCGAGGGGCCGTCATTGGAGCAACTGAAAAGGATCCGCATTCGACTATGGAGGATTCGGCCGACTACTCTAACTGTGATATGGGACATTCAACAGAATATTGAAGCCAACAGGCAAAAATTCGACGTCGCCGCAATCTCATCCTGCTTCAGAAAACGTAAGGATGTATGTCATCAAACTGACGAAGAAGAAGTTGATCAAACTGGGCTCGGAGTTGCTGGTTCATCTGCCATTCAGTACTGACTTGTCACCGTTCGATTATCACATCTTCGCTCGCTGAAGCACTTTCTGAGCAAGAAGTTTCCGAGACATCAAGCATTTGCGTCGAGAATTGACAGCTTTCTTTGAATCCAAGGCAGACAAGTCCTATGAGCCAGGTGTGATTTGCTGCCTGACAGATGGTAGAAATAGATTCAGGCTGATGGTGCAAACTTTGACTAGTGTTGGCAAGCAACTTTAATTACTTCTGGTTAAGAAAATTTAGTGCTTACCGCTCTAATGCCAAAACTCATTAGAAAACAATATAAAGGTTGCACAAAAAAGCAATTTACACGGACCTCAGTGACCTGCTTTTGTCTAAGTAAGACATCTTTGGCTTCAAATGCCTGTGATCCATCTTGAAACATGAATATAGCTCGGTCATCATCTATTATAACAGTCTAAACTACACTATGATAGCAACCACTCATTCGACAGCCACACACTAGATTCTTTAATAAATCCATTAAGATTTTTTGTTTCACAAAAAGGAGTTCAGTCCATGTTCCATCCAAATAGGAGGCGCGCGCTACCACCACGCCATCGAGCACTGTTTTATTCCCACTCCTTTTATTTATAACATCATAGCTCTGCCGAAAAGAGTTAAAATAAGGGATTCAAATAGATTTCCGAGAAACAGCAGAAAAAATTTTTGCCAACTCCTGTAATCGCCCAATGTCTCAAGATAGAGAAAAGTCGCTTTTGGAGGGACATTTAAACCTTACATCAAACATAAAAGCTAAAGGATAAAGCTTGGCGTTAACCTCTATCTGAACCATGAGTTATGCATTCGACTACAATTTCTAGAATCGTTTGAGGTGTCTAAAAGGATATCTGGCCTTTACAGTGACATGCGGTGACCTATCGATGTATGGGATCCCTCCCGCTTATCCTCCCAGACAAGTCTCACACTAGTTTCACCGACCCGGAGGGATGGAAGGCTTGGTGAACCATGAGCGCGAGATTCATCCATCGACCTTGTGTGCGAGGTAGAGCACATCTAACCCTCTGCGCCACATGGGTTAAAAAAGCTCTTCCAATAAACGATGGAAAACTTACATCGAAAAGTGGTATTATGTTTCGCCTCGTTGGTCGTCGAGTGACTCAAGCAGAGTCAGAGCTTCCACTTTTCCTTACTGAGGAAAGAGATGAGCAAATGGTGGTATCAGAGCGAAATATCGAAGAAAAAGTTTCAGCAGAGTGGTGGCTTAAGTAATGTAGTGGTAACACGCTCCTAGGGCATCCACAAATTGCACATTCAACTGCCGCCAGAGGTTTGAAGTTCAGCCTACGACCTAATCGTTTCCTTACGTTGTGTGCCCAAAGCACCTCTATCCACTGCACCACATGTGTCCTCATATTATGCATGAAGATGTATAAAAATGCTATAGAATTGCCTACCTCAGCAACGACGTGATTGTTAGCAAGCATAGAACGAAATAGTTCAGTATAATTCTCGGTGAACACTCTAGATTTCTTTGCTGGTGATGACGGATCACGGATGTTTACGAACATAAAGAGCGTCTGACCTTTCTTCGTGATTTTGAGGAAATCTTCCGGAGATTTGCCCTATAGAAGATCGTAAATTAAAACGAAGGGAAAAATACACGAATTTTGTGGTCTTAGAAGGCCTCACCTCATGTTCTTTCAGATCCAGTGGCTTGGGAAACCGTTTATGTGGTGACATTTCATCATCATCATCATCGTCGAGTTTATCTTGATCATTCTTTTCCCATTCCATATATAGTCGTTCCAAATCGACATCACTGTAATCGCGAAACAGATAAAAACCATAACAAAATCGTAGTGGTTGATGTCTCAGCACAAAGGGCGCGTACGTGGCGATAGGTCATACGTGCCTTACGACACACAAGAGGTCGAAGGTTCGATCCCGTGCCCAAGCCTTATCAAACCTTTACCTCGAGGGTCGCCGAATTGGTACAAGAATTGTCAGAGATGATAGCAGCATTGGTTTTATACATTAAAGTCCAAAGATTGTTTATAAGGACCAGATATGTGCTTACTACCGTTCACGGTGCTTGACCAAGTCAAACCCATGATACATGATCCTTAAGGAATGGTCAATACCGAGAACTTTACCCTTTTTCCCTGCTTTTCGTATCTTTCGCTTCGTTATGCCGAAATTATTGTTAAGGAAGCTAGTGCCACTTCCTATAGGACTAGAAATCGTACGCGGAAGCCTCGAGGTTTCTCCTGGTTAGAAAAATAACACGCTTGATCAATACAGAAACAATACTACTTTGAGGAAGTATAAGGGACATAGAGCAAAGTGTTCAGCGCTTATCAATCCCAGTGAATGCATTATTTATTCGACTCTCTTAAATTCGCGCGACGAGTGGTAACTATAAGCATCCTAACGAGGTCGCAAGAAAAAGGTGGTATGACACTTGCTGCGGTTTATTTGGTACACTGTAACTTCCTTCTAGATTATTCACCTGTCACCTGTCGTCCCGTTGATCGTCGAGTGACTCGAGCGGGTACCAGCAACTCTTCCATTTTTCCCTATCGCGTGCAAGAGTGGCCCAGTGGGTCCTCCTCGCTCTAGGGATTCGCTGAGCATCTCTAGATTATTACCTTGCAAAAATGCTGTGGGCTTAAGCGAGAAAGGGAGTGAGCGAGAACCAAGGGGAGCGGTGCAGCATCGCTTCCGCTGAGCGGATCGTCTTTTTTTCTATTTCCAACCGCTATGGTGATCGTTCGTGCTACTAGAGGCGTGTCTTGGAGACACGTGTAGCTCTCGTGAGGCGAGCGAGACCGCCGAAACGTACGTGGACCAGACGGACCAACCTTGGAAGACTTGAAACATTCTGACTAAATTAAATCTAGGCGAAGTTTCGAAAACAGTTGATTAGAAGGATATGATGATTTCTGAGTATATGTGTAGAATGAGAGAAGAAATCTCTGAGAGAACACCACGATGACTGTTTCACCGTACGCCGAGTGTAAAAAATTCGTCGTTGACTCCTCTATAATATGGGCCTAGATCTCCGAAGGAAGTGACTGAACTAAAAAAGCACTATGCAACTGATGAGGCAGGAAAGCCGAAACGCGTATCTAGCACTGTATATGTGCCATAACAGACTTCATGAAAGGCTCAAGATACATTGTCAGTCAGGCTATACGAGGTCTGTAAAACACTCGAGACGAAAGGTATGAAAATTTTAGAACTCATGAACGACAATGACTGAAAGATGAAGCTGTAGCTCTCGAGCATATTTGCCCTCTATTATGACTCGCGGTGGCCTACAGATGTATGAGTCACTGCTGCTAACCTCCTAGATAACTTAATTCCAATTGATCGCCCTAAGAATGGAAGGCTTGGTGAGATCAAACCATCGACCACCGACTGATTTAGGCGAACTGAGTGGTAAGCAAAAACTCGACCTCAAACGGGAGTTGAACCCGCTTCTCATCACTACCAGGGACGCGTGGCTACCACTACACCACCTAAGCCACTGCTTACTCGCCACTCATTTTTCAACATCTCTCTAACATAGCCATCACCCACAAACCAGAACAGGTTTGTTAGGGAGAGCAATATCGCATTATATACCAAGTTGAGCTAACATCCATTGTTCTCATATAGTTCCAAGATTTCTTATGTTTTTACTGCCTTTTCGCAAATTATAATGTTTCAAATATGTCTAAGAGAATCGAGTGGTAAGCAAAAATTTGACCTCAGACGGGAGTTGAACCCGCATCTCATCCATCCCTGGGACGTAATCGACCAACCTGTTAATGGTTAGTGGCTGATAGCTCTGATAGAGAGCTATCGAAGAATAAGCGGTGAGTAAGCGGTGGCCCCTGTGGTGCAGTGGTATTATGCGTCCACCGCTAGAGATGAAACGCGGGATCAACTCCTGTCTAAGGTTGGATTTTTGCTTACCACTCATTTTTCATAGACATATTTGAACATCACAATACTACGAAAAGCAGTAAGAATATAATAGATCTTGGAAATATCGATTGATTGATGTGTATGTCAAAAAAGCTCTAACCAGTATGCCACAAGCGCTCAATATCTAAGAATGTTGAGTAATACGTCAAACATTTAGTGCGGTGGTAGCACGCGCCTGCGGTAGGGTGAAATTCTGGTTCAACTCCCGCCTGAGGTAGAATATTTGTACCATTCACCACAACACTCTTAGATATATAATTGCGCCCATAACGCTGCTGAAAAGCACTAAAAACCAAATATTTCGTAGAATAATACTACCAAATCCCAACGAAAAATACAATGAAAGAAGCACCTGTAATCGGTGATATCCTTTTTCTTCTTCTGAGAATTCTCTGCTGCGAACACCGGAGCGATGGTATAGAGTAGAAGAACGACGATCGTAAAAATGAGAAGATGCATCTGAAATTTGCTAAAACAAAGCTCAGCTACAGCTCAGTGATGCTGAGTGATGTGCAAAACTCAAGCAGGCGCTTCCGGAAAGTGCGAAATGCGGGTTCGAGTCCCGGCTGAAGTCAAAGTTTTGCACATCACTCTACATCGTTGGGTGTATCTGTAAAAACATACCATCACTAAAAAGCGATTAACCCATTCGGGACTGCGGACCCACCTACTCTACAACTCTGACCACAGCGTGGCAACGCTGGACGGTCTGCTCCACCTCCCCTGCATCTCTAATCCCCCGCACGGGAAAACGCACTGAATGTATTACTGTACTATTTCAATTGTATTATTGTTATCTCTCTATGTTATGTTGCATGTAAACATATAAAGTTGCTATAAGTAGAAAAATAACAACATTAATACGATTGAAATCATACAGTGTACATCCAGTGCGCTCCAACGGGGAGAGTGTCAGGGATGCAGAGGAAGTGGGTCCACGATCCCGAAAAGGTTAAATTGGTAAGAAGTTTTGCCAATCACGAAGTTGAGTCTATCTAGTCTGGGAAGTTTCACACAATACTATCATATTGCTCAGCGAATATTGCCGCGGTCAAATGCTTCCTTTCAGACACAATAAGAACTTTAAATTCATTTGTCGCCCTTATTCCTTTTACTTCCGATTTATTCGATCCATATCAGGCTTTTTCGATGGGCGGATCTCAGTACTTCAAACGTTCAACTCATCTCTTCGCATTCGTCGCCTTCATGAGGATTTTGTCTTCTTCATGAACGTCAAAGAGTATTGATCGAGCAGATCTTGCAATCTCGAGGATAGCCAGGTTAGGGTGTTCGTCTCTTGATTGTCGGAGAGTATCAGGGGAGAGTAACCCCGTGCCGAGCGTAATTATTTTCACGCTCTGTGACAACTGGCCAGCTAGATCAAATAAAATCATTGAGAATGCAAAAGGACTGCTAGTTGAGGACGAGACCAAGACGGTAGAATCCTGAGAAAACGATAGCAGGAAAGAATAATATGCGAATGGAAGAAGAAAAAGCAAAATATCGACCACAGACGGAAAATGAATCCCGTGTCATCCAGAGGAAAGAGTGGCGACAAAGTGGTGGCTTCAGTGGCGTAGTGGTGGCGCGGGCCGCCGTTGGCGGTGTAACACCGGTTTAACTCCCGTCTGAGGTCAAATTTCTGCCTACCACTCAATTCTCTCGAGTATATCCGGTAGATCATAACACTGCGAAATCGCAGTGAAACTTTGCAATCTCCTCAATCTTCAGTATCGAAAGAATTCGACGAAAAAATGATCACAGAAATTACCTGCGCGTGGTTTGACATCTAGAGAGCAGGAATGAAGTCTCTGGCTATATGTGACGACCCAGGAGAGCCACTGCTGCAACAACTTGGCAGATCAACGTTCCAAGTACATCCCTTCAATAGTTGATCAATCTGAATCACACAATTTTCTAAACACAATCGCAAAGAGAAATCCACATTCGTGGAGATCATATACGACCAAATGATCAAATATTAGGGCAATCTGATCTACAACGAGACTCCCTAGCGGTGAACAAATTTCTGAGAGGATTGGCGAAGTGGTTAGTGAGGTATCATAGAAAGCAAGTTGAAAGGCAAGGCGCTTGTTTGATCTCTTACCGCAATTTCTCCTGCGAAAGATCGGTGAACGCCTCAACTCGGCTACCTCCCGAATTGCAAGGAGTATCGCCTCGATCAGTATCTACGACACTCTTGAAGACGATGAAATCACCAAGCGAAAACCAAAGCGACAAACGAAGTTTTCGAACACCTTTGTAGAAGGGCAAGGAAGGTAAGGAATGCATTGAATCCAATGCAAGACAGCTAGGACAAGGCCAGTCACTTGTGGTGATCAAGTGTGTTTGAGAACTCGCTTGAAATTCAATATAGTGTGACATAATGTGAAAAGAATTCTTTTTATTTAATCGCTCCTAGCGGTGATATGATGTCATAGAAATACGAGATAATGTAGAGTGATGTGCAAAACATTTGCGTCAGACAGGACTTGAACCCCCGACATCTCATTGTACCCAAAGACGGATGCTCTAACCCGTTGCACTACTGACACTCGTTTTGCGTACCACTCTTTCTACGCTACAACGCATCTATCTGTCAGCAACCACGCGTCAACGGTTTGGCCTACGTAGTCGGTATCGACATTGAACACAGTCACGATGATAGATATTGCGTAGTGTACATATATATACATATATATATGTATATAATATGTACATACATATACATATATGTATTATATGTATACATATATATATATATATATATATATATATATATATATATAAAGGATAAAGGATAAAGCTCTCGGCGTTGATCAATCCCTGAGGGATGCGCCATGCATTCGACTTCAATTTCTAACTTCCTTTGAGGTGATTGAATGCATATTTGGCCTTTACAATGACTCGCGGTGGCCTCCCGCTGAACCGAGTCAGTGCTGCTTATCCTCACAGACAAGTCTGAGACCTGTCTGGTACCAATTTACCAATCCCGGAAAGACGGATGGCTTGGTGAGCCATGAGCGCGAGATCGAACCATTGACCTCGTGTGCGACGCAGAGCACCTCTAACCACTGCGCCACATGCGCTCACATATATGTATATATACATATATATATATATATATATAATAAACACGAAACGTTGTTTATTGGACTGTGCTGGCAAAACTTATGAGAAAACCTCCTTTCATCCATGGTTACAAATGGGTTAAATTAGCGAACAAACAGTTATTATTGGATTAATTATCTTCAACATTCAGCTGACGCGTTTTGGGCGGATTCCGTCTTGTTCGGAGCCTCCAGAGATCAAAATTGACGTTAACCTAACCGATGAACTACCTTCCTAACCCCAGCAGAAGATCTATAAAACTTCGATATTCCTTTACCACATTATTTCGCCTCTCAACGAACGACCTTTGACCTCGCAGGAATAGAGATCACCGCTGTGGCTACAGCAAAATTAGGCACCAGATGAACTATGGAGAAATTTTTAGAAAAAAAAGGATAGGAAGGTCACGTCGGAAAAAGAGTTCATTGAGGGATTCTCAATCTATATCGTGGAAGCGGAACGCTGAAAAAAAGACTAACCAGTCTTGTCGGCTAGGGTGTGTGAATGGCTATGAATGAGTCGCGTATTGCGGTTCACAAGAGGCGCGTGACTTCTGTTATTAACCCCCCGGCTACAACGTGGACACGTCGCGCGGTCACGACTCACCGCGCGCGGCGAGGAGAGCGCAGTGCCAGGTGGTCAGTGATGCCGAGCAATCCGTATCACCGAGTAGTTAGTGATGCGGCTTGGCTGGCGGTGTGTCCCTGTCGTACTTGGGTTCAGAGGGTTAATCAGGGGTCTTCTCTCTCGCTGAAAAAGTTCGAGAAGGAAAAATATGACTCTGGTACTTCGAGATTTCCTCTACACGCTCACATGCTTGCTCAAATGCAAAGGCTTCAGCTGCCTAGGGTTTAGGCTTTTAAGCGGCTTTCATTTGGCAATATGAAATGAAAATTTGAAAAAACCCACGCCTACAAAACTCTAGCAAAAAGTTTCTTCTACCGAATCCAACACAGAAAACTTGAAAATCTCCACCGGAGAAGAAATTCTCAAATCAAAAACGAAAATACGCGCAATGACGCGCGCTGTGTGTAGTGAGCAATCTTATTTTCACTGACACCGCGCTGTAAAAAAAAAGCCCTTCTGAGCCTTTCGGGACTGCGAACACCTCCTTTGCGTCTCTAGCCTCCGCGGTGCAGCGCTGGACGGCCTGCTCCACTTCCTCTGCATCTCTAACGTGCAGCGTGGGAACGCACAGATTGTGTTGTTGTGAGTAGGAACAGGAACAACTATAATATAGTTGAAACAAAACAATATTTGACTCAATGAGCTCATGCGCAGGGGGCTAGTGACGCAGAGGGAGTGGAGCAGGCGGCCCAGCGTTGCCACGCGCCGCCTGTTGGAGGTGCGGAGGAGGCGGGTCCACGGTCCCGAAAGTGCCAAGAGACAAATTCACTCCAAGTAACACCAAAGCTTTCAAAAGAATGCTGTGAAATTAGCATGAAATTCCTTATCCAGCAAAGAAAAAGGCCTCTACAAAAAATGCTCCTCGATAACAGAAAAGTACCAAGAAGACTGTCCCCTGGGGAATTAAATCCAGGAATTAAAACCCCTTCACCCGCTCGAATTTGATCTCGGTCAAAGACGCCGTGAATTTACACACATTCGACAGCTACCGTTTCTCAGAAAAATGGCTCCCGGCGCCGGCCGATGATGTCTTCGTTTCATCCACCAGCATTTCTCGGATTTTCGCCCTCAAGCCGGCATCACGTCTGATTTCGTTTCTCTCGCAATCAGTATTTCGCTCAAGTTGTGATCTACCCTTCGACTTGACCGCTTTTCTCTATGGGCTCCGCTCAGAGCGATGATACTTTGATTATGATATCGCATATTTGAGCCATTCGTTCTGATCGGTTAGACAGGCGCCTGTTTCGTCCTCAACGACTCCTCAGTAGCACAGCCCTCGGTCGGTTCAGTCGATCCCTTGAGGCTATCGACTCCTCTATGAGGGAATCGGCGCCGAGTAATAAACCACACCGCAAGTCAAGAGATAGAATCTCCTGAACATGCAGAGACTATCAGTCGCGCTTGTGGCCTTTAAAATCAATCAAACCCTCCATTCGACCGCTTTTTTATATAGACATGGTCTACCACTAAAAAAGCGGCACCTAGAACCTACTCTTTTTTTCACTTGTGAATTTGGCGCAATAAAATTTTGCAAAACAGGTTACATTATGTGTTGACACCTAGTCAGCTTCGCAGTCATCAATATTCAAAGCCTTTCGTATGCTGACGGGGCGCCGTGGCCGAGTGGTTGTGATGCTCGTTGCGGCGCGCGGACGTAGCCCCGCCCCTAAACACTCTCCGGCGGTCAACGGTCAACGCCCTATGCAACACCGCAGCCTGGCTATCCTCGAGTTTGTAAGGGGACTCGCTCGTCCAGTATTCTACGACGTTCAAGAAGGCTACGAAAAACGAATTGAATGCCGGAAGTATTGGGATCTGCACAGTGAAGGAAATACTATAATAATAGATCAAATAAATAAACAAATAAAACGAAAGAAATGTAGATCCAAGGTGTCGAAATCGCTGCTTTGATATGTGAAATTCTTGGCTTCATTCTATAAGAATATAAGATGTTTTGAGCCGTTCGTCAGGTCTAATAGGCTAAACAGGCGTCTGTTTCGTTCTCAAGGACTTCTCAGTAGCACAGCCCTCGGTTTAGTTTAGCCCTTGAGGCTATCGAGTCCTCTATGAAGGAATCGACGCCGACTATAAATCGCTACAAGTCAGATGATAGAGGCTGGCAGATGATAGGCTTAGGCGATCGACTGAATCAAGGAACTGTGCTACGAAGGAGTCGTTGAGGACGAAGCGGGGCCCTGTGTAGCCCTTCAGACCTGACGAACGGCTCAAAGCATGTTGTATCATTGTCATCGTGATCTACCGCTAACCTACTGCTTGTCTCCTTCAGATACTCGTCGTTCGTGCACTGTTGAGCGATATCCGTGTTTCGTTTCGAATGCCATGATGGGACTATTTGGAAAGAAGAAGGACCCGAAGGAACAAGTAAGAGAGATGCAGCGAAAAATGCGAATGGAAATTCGGGCTCTCGACCGTCAAGTCTATGGAATTCAGAGAGAAGAGCAGAAAGTACGTTTCGATTCGAATAGACGATATCTCCTTGCAGATCTTTGATCCTTGAGATTTCCTACGTTTCATGCTTTATAGCAGTATAATAATGTTCAAAGTTCTTCTGATGCAGAGGTTAGAAGTCCTCTGTGGCACACGCGTATCGCGAGCAATAGAGGGTCGACGGTTCAGTTCCACCGCGAGGCTCACCAAGCCATCTATCCCTCCGGGGTCGGCGAGATGGTACCAGACTTTCTTGAGAGGATAGAAGTACGGACTGGTTTCATAGGTAGACCACCACGAATCATTCGAGGGCCAAGTATGCATCCAGTAACCTCGAACGGTGCGACGAGTGGAGTCGAGTGCATGGTGTATCCTTTAGGGTTTGATCAACGGCGAAGGCTTCAACCTTTACCTTTTTACTTTGTTTTCACTGCTTTTTAGCAGCAGTATGAGTTCTCGATATCCGTCCAAGAATGTTGAGCGATATGCATCCGGCCCAGGCGGGAGTGGAACCCGCATTTCACATGTGCGTGGGACACGTGCTACCACTACGCCAACCAGGACACCCGCTTTGCTAACCAAACCCGTTATGGTTGGTTCCTGAATGCTTCGATGGGATATATTGGAAAAGAGTGGTAGCAGAGCGGTGACACCGGTGGCGTAGTGGTAGCATGCGCCCGCGGCATGGGTAGGCCGCAAGTTCAAATCCCCCTGGGGGGATGTTTCGCATACCGCTAAACATTCTTAGACGTATTTGCAGTGCGGTTCTTAGGTATTCGACGTTATAAATCTTTTCACCAGGTACATGGTTATGGAATGCTTAGCTACTTTTTTTACTATTTACGTTCTTTGGGAACCTGCGTGGCCGAGTGGTTGTGATGCTTGTCGCGGCGCGCGCGGGCTGAGCCCCCCTCCCTCAACACTCTTCGGCAGCCAACAACAAGCGCCTTGCGGGACGCCTCAGCCAGGCTATTCTCGAGAGTGCAAGGAGACGTCCTTGACCAGTGCTCCACAATGTTCAAGAAGAAAACGAGTGAAAGAATTGAATGCTGGAAGTACTGCGATTCGTATAGTTAACGTGAACAAGAAATACTATGAGGACGGATCATTAAAGCGCCAATTATCTACCTCATTTATTTATTTATTTTTTATTGGGCGGATCCCCAGTACTTCTAGCATTCGATTCGTTTATCGTCTTCTTCTTGAATGACCTAGAACACCGGTCGAGCATGTCTCCTTGCAATCCCGAGGATAGTCTAGCTGTGACGTTCTATAGGACGTTCTTGTTGACTGCCGGAAAGTGTTCGGGAGAGCGGGTAGAGCTTGGCTCCATGAGAGCTGCGGCGAGCATCACCACCACTCGGCCACGGCTCCCCAAATTACTTAATTCCTACGTCTAATTGTTCATTCCATAGTAATATATGGTACATATCAGTTGAGGTGATCAAAGAAATCAAAGAAGCAGCAAAGAAAGGTGACCGGGACGTGTGTGTTGTGCTAGCGAAATCTCTGCTACAGTCTCGTAAGGTATTACATTTCCTCCTTGGTTTTGATGATATTCGCCGTTGATTTTACTAAATCACACGTGTTTTAGGCTGTGGCTAAAATCCACATGAGTAAGGCCCAAATAAATTCGGTGATAATGTGCATGCAGGAGCAACTCTCAACAATGAGAATGGCCGGCACTCTTCAGAAATCGACACAAGTCTTGCAAACAATGCAAAACCTTGTCAGGGTGATTATTACCTTCTGTAAAGAAATCAGTGTATCATTCAAACGATCGACTATCGGCTATCACCTAGGCGTTGAGCAAATAAGTCTATACTCTTTACAATAGCAGACGCGAGGCTGTCAGGGGTACAGTCTCATCCAGCAGAACATAGTGTAATATAATGGCTTACGTCTTCAGCTCTGGGTTTCCAGTAAGAACTGTGAGACTGCAGGACAGCAAAATAGCCGTCGAGAGGGCGAAATCCGCAAAATGTAGGCCATTGTAATTGTAATGGATAAATTGTATCCTTGATAACCTCGTGGTGCGCTAGTTGAGAGTACAGAGATGCTTGCTATATTTACAATCGTTGTGGGACGAGCGCGTGTGGCGTAATGCTTAAGGTTCTCTGCGACAGATATGATTGATCAATCGAACGCCAGTGGTTCGATCCTGCCCCTGAATAGTCACCAGTCCTATTACTCCTGGGTTGGCGAGTCGGTACCGGATTTGTCTGGGAGGATAGCAACCTTGACTTGATACATTGGTAGGTCACTGCAAGTCATTGTAGGGGTCTGATATAATTTTAATTGCCTCAAATGATACCACCAGATAAAGGCAGGTGCATAGTGCATCCTCAAGTGCTGATCAATGCCGAAAGCTTCTGTACGTGCGACATCAGTTCTAAGTTAAATGGACTCGCATTCTGGCATAGAAGTTTTAAGAGCACTGAGAGTATAAATCAATAAACCGACTTCATTGAAGCTTTGACTTGAGAAGAAGTTGAAATCTGTCCTACAGATTGCCCTTTTCATGTGAAGTTTTTACGAAGTTGCTATATTTTCCTGAGAATCGATAGCCAACGTCCTAGTGATTTCCCCTCCTTCGGAGCCGTCGAATTATTGAGAGAGATTACCGGTGTTTGGTCACTCTACATGAAAACTAATACAAAGTAAAATGAAATATTGAAATGAATCGCTGGTGATCTCGCTCCTCTGAGTAGTTGAACGGCTCTGAAGAAGGCGAAATCACCGAAAGGTTAGTCATCGATTCTAAGGATAAATCCCAACCTCGCGCAAGCCATATATGAAAGGGATAATTCGTTAAGAGTATGTTCATCATAAGGTTGTACATTTTTAGATTGCCTGGTAATTAATTTTTAAGCCACGCATGTCAGTGGTCTATCAAGGAGGGCTGACTTATAGAACCCGATACAAGTGTTTCGATCTTGCGATCTCGTCAGTCGGGCAGTTACCCTTTCTCGTCTTTTGCTAATCTCTGTGGGAGCTCCAATCCCCACACTAAGAGTTAGCGACGACGAAAGTTTTACACTCTATGTCCAGTGAAAATCTCACCGAACACAGAGTTTTGTACACTCGATTGCTCTTGGCTAGTATATTCAATATATCATATCTTTCGTTTCGAGTGTTTTCTTAAGACCACAACTCAAATTTTAATATGCCTGGTAATTATTCTTTGAGCCCACGCATGTCAGTGGTCTATCAAAGAGGACTGACTTGAAGAGCCCAATACACGTGTTTCGATCTTGCGATCTCGTTTTTAGATTTTCTTTTTTTGCGTTAATTAAGAATAAGTAAAGGATAAAGCTTTTGCTACTGATTAATCGTTGAGGAATGCACACAATCGTCTTCAAGTTACAGCTTCAATTGAGGTGACTGAATGCATATCTGATCTTTTCAATGACTCACGCTAGCCTAGCGATATATTAAGTAAGTGCATCCCAGACAAGTACCTCCCGCTGTCCTCCCAGACAAGTGCCGATTCACCGACTCCGAAGGGATTGAAAGTTTGGAGAGCCTCGAGCGTGGGATTGAACCACTGAACGTGGATTGATCGATCGTGCGTATGTATCGCAGAGCTTCTCTAAACACAGCGCCACACGCTCCCTCACGAATGAATATAGTATTTAAATTTAATTTTTATCGTTATACAGATTTTTTGTTGTGTTAATCGTTCACCGATTTGCTTTAAAACTATATGATTTCAAAAATCATTGGCTTATCGACATTATTTGAGATTTTATTTCTGAAATATTTATTGGTGCTATTTGCAGTTCGTATTCCTAATTGAAAATTTCGAAAGCTTTGGTGCTATCTCATATTTTTTTTAGGTACCTGAAATAATGAAGACAATGAGAGAAATGTCACAGGAGATGATGAAATTAGGTATTATTGATGAGATGATTGAAGAGACTATGGAGGTTATGGAGCCGCCCGACCTCGAAGAACAGGCTCAGGTCAGTTCATTTTCTCAAGTTCGTTTTCATATTTTAATTCTTAAGAAGCCCTGGTAGAGCGCAGTATCGGTGTTGTTGGTTTGCTATTCGAATGGAAGCTTTCATGGTCACTATGTGATCCACTACTTGCTTTGGTTCTCTAATATATCTACTGGGGCGGAAGAGGAATGAGGAGGTGTGGTCGGGTCTTTAGTGATGCCTTATATGGGATTGATCCCTTTCCGAACTTTCTCCAACAGTCAGTCATCCGGGGCCCTAAGTGACACCCCTGCTTGGCTTTTCTCGAAATTGCAACTAAATCTGTCCTACCAGTGTTCGGCAACGTTTATGATGACGGAATCCCCTGGCCTTCTTAGCTTAGTGGGATTATGGACCAATAGCCTCTACGTCTCAGACCTTCGACGTGTTGCGTCTAACAAGGGCAGACGCCATTAGACGTCCTTTTCAAGCGCAACACGTTGAAAGGTAGAGACGTAGTGACCGTGGGTCCATGGTCCTGTAAGGGTTAAGCAAGCGATATGTGCGAGGAGACGGATGCAATAATGGAAGTAGTGAAATCCGCACCATAAAGTGGAAGATTCGTAGTGCAAGGTGAGATCAAAAGAATGTGTTTATTCGACTGTAGGTTTTCAATGTTCTGTTCTGATAAAACGTTTGAATCATACAGTACTGACTTTTCTTTACGTATCTTGTTCTAAAATTCAGGAAGAAGTAGATCGTATCCTTTGGGAAGTGACAGCGGGAGAGCTTGGCAAGGCACCTGCTGCTGTAACAGGCGAGCTAGGCACTGCGCAAGTTGCAGCCGAAGATTACGATTCAATGGCTCAGCGATTGGCTGAGCTTCGAGACTAACCTCTGTTTCAACGATGCCATGTGATAATATGGTCTGAAGTCTGTACATAAGTCTGTATTGCCAACATTTCCGATGTAATTTCTCGGCCCTGCTAATGGTTAACCTCGTCATTGAGTATATAATCCCATACTTCTTGGTCAGAGGAGGTTTTTAACTGGACAATTTTGTATTTTGTGTACCAGTTGTATCGTTGATAACCTCCTACCACTGGTCAGACCGTCAGTGGCAATTGTTTACTCGTATTATCTCAATTTCATGTGTACTTCCATGCTTATGCCAAATTCAGTGATAAAGGTCCCATAGTTCTTTATCTGAGATACGATCATCATGACACGATATTGCTACGATCCTAATAAACACTGATGTTACCTGTTCCAGCGTCGTTATCACTCTTAATCGCTTTCGCAGAGCATATTTCGAATTTGATCTATAGGAATTCTCCATCTTATCGCTTTATCGAAGGATGCTGAATGTTATGCGAAGCTTTCAGCCTCAGACGGGAGTTGGACCCGGGTTTACGCTACCACTCTTTTTCCGATATAATCCGATTCATGATACTCGACCACAGACGTTAGAGACTGGTCGCTGAGAGCTGCGATAGGTTATATCGAAGAAACAGTGGCAACACAGTGGTGGCCGCCAGTGTTGTAGTGGTAGCGCGCACCTGTGGCATGGTTGTAACCCGGGTTTAACTCTCGCTTGGGCCAGAGAGCTTCGCGTATCATCTAACATCTTTGGATTATCTCTAATATGTTGGAAAGTTACTAACTTAGAGTCGATATAAATAAGTATGGCAAAGTTTTACGCTGTTGCCCATGGGTTTGAACGAGGTATCTACGAGGACTGGAACGAGGTTAAGAAACAGGTGCGTTGGGACTAAAGGTAATATTATTACTAGCATTGTTGAAAATCAGTTGGCAGAAAGCTATTTAGTCAGGGCATTTAGGTTGTCCTGGACGTTTATTGCTATCCATTGACTGAGGCGTGACGGGTCGCGAATAGGAATTGTTTTTAACCCTCTGGGGAACAGTGTTGATAGGCAAGTGGCGTCTCCCCGTCGCTTGCGCGTCAGTCGCACGAGGCGGTCACTGCACGTCTGTGCATGCATATCTGGATGTCTGCGCCTGCTTTCCCACGGATACGACGCCGCAATTACAGTAGCTGAGTGAGATTTGACGTCGCGCGGCACGGCACGAAACGTGTCGTTTGGTCCTTAAAGGGTTAATTATCGGCAAAGTGATGTCTGATGTATACCTTATGCGAAGCTCAGGTTCCATGCTTGGAAGATCTTGATCTTGCTTTGCTGGGATTGGTGAGAGATGCTCATTTGCTGAATGCTGGACAACAAGCAGACAATCAATACAGACATGGGAGCAGTTCTAGAGGTTGGCCGCAGCAGTGCGAGAGAACCGTTTAAGAAGCGGCTTCGTGTCGCCATTATCCACGATAGCGGTCTGCGTGGCACATTGCAAAGTCGAATTGCCAGGCTCATTTTTTCCGGAAGGAAGGTACCCGGCCCCTTCAACCTGAGGCCTTGTATTGCTTTATCGGATCATCATGGTTTTCACACCCTGAAGCACCTGAGGGAGGAATAAATCAGACGCTTAGCCAGCTCAGAAAAGACCTTACCGACTTATTTTATTGCCAGCCTCATTCTTTCCTGGAGGAAGGCATGCAATATCTGACTAGGAAGTACTTACATATCACTTACCATGATGGTGACAATGTTATTGACTCTTTGACTCTTTGCGTGATTAATAGTTGGATTGCAAAAAAGCATCGATGCACGAGGGAGATTTCGGGACAACCCGACATTTATAGGGGAAAGATCAGCGATGTTTTTAAGCGCTATGTATAAACCGGTGACTTCTCTCACATAAGTAGTTTAGGGGCCTTGACCTTTTCAGGACCGTGGACCCACCTCCCCTGCATTTCTAGCCTCCAGCGTAGCAAGGCTGAACGGTGTCCCCCACCCCTCTGCATCTCTAACCGTCGGCGTTGGAACGCATTGAATGTATCATTGTAATATCTAAATCTTACTATTGATGTTGTCTTCTTACTTACAGCAACATTATATATTTACATATAACAATATAGAAATTAACAACAGTAATTCAACTAAAGTAATATGTCCGTTGCGTTGCTACACTGGGGTCAGAGATGCAGAGGAGGTGGATCCTTGGTCCTGAAAGGACCCTGGAAGATGAAATTGCCGAAATGTTAGCCGTTGTTTTGAAGAAGATACTGACTTGGCGTTAGCTCTGTAGAAAAAAAGATAGTTTGTGAGAGATGTTCCTCATTTCTAGGTCGCACAAATGTTGATTAGAAGATTCAGATTGACAACTTTCCTCAGCCAGTGTACAAAAAGTTTTCCACACGTGAGGAGGCGGAGGAGTACTTCAACTCTCGGCAGCCGAAGAAAGTCGAATGTAAGATAGGTCTTGTTTTACCAGTTACATGTTCTAATTCTTATATGAAAATCGAGAAAACTTATCTTGATTAGCTGACGCGAGGTAGGTAAATTAGTCGTGGGAATTCTTCTAACTTCTACGAAGTTCTAGGAACTTCTACGACCAATTTACTAACCTCTCGTCAGCTAATCAAGATAAGTTTTCTCGATTTTCATATAACAACTAATTATGCCAAGGTTTATAGAAAGTCGAACTTTTGAATTGTTGCTACATATTCTACTTATCAATGATATATGCTTGAGAGCACTAATTCGAAGCTATTATTTTGTGGTGCACTGATTCATAAGAATAGTAGGGAAACAGGGGGTTTTTTCGGTTTTCAGTGTACAAGTTAGCGGTGAAGATGTCTTAGAGACCAAGTTGAAGAATGCGAGGCACGTACTGCTAAGGCATATAGCAAAAGTGAGGCCTTTCACTTCTGATAAATGCTTCTTTGTGTTTGAGTCTTTACAATCGAGCAGTTAGGTAATCAAAATACTTCCCTTGAGGTAGGAAGTAATTGCTTATCACTTCATCGAGACGTGTGACAGAAAAACTTCGAAAAAATTTGCGCAACATGATCAGAATTTGTTTATTCCTAAGCCGTTGTTGTGCTATAACTTCCGCTTTTTTTCGCTGCTCTATTTCAGGAAGTGTAGAGGCTCTCTTGCATTCGATTCGTTCTCACGTGTTCATCTTTTACACAGAAATTCTGAAAATTCCGCGCGTTGCTTCGCTGCTGCTTGAGAATTCGCAATCGCGAAGGTAGCCAAGCTACGCCGCTTCCTAAGACGTTCGTTAACTTCCGGTTCACTGCCACGGATACACGTTGGGTATGTCCGCCAGCGTGAGAACGACTCCACCTCTCTTGCCCAATTAGTCGCCGACAGCGATTACTGCTTTTTGCTGCAAGACCAGGAGCTAAGTTTTAGGCTAATTCACGTGTTCACCAACGTGGGTCCGCGGAAGTCAACCGACTAATTGCTTGGAGGAGAGTGTTAAATGAGGGATCGAGTCACCGCCTCGCTTCTTGATGCCGTACATCACCTAAACCTTGTGCTATTCCTACCTCGGATGAGTATTTATTAGAACATCTCGTAATTCTATATACCTAAGAGAATTGAGTGGTGAGCAAAAATGCGGCCTCAGGCGGGAATCGAACCGGCGTTTCATCCTATCCGGAGACACGTGCTCAACCACTACACCACTGAGGCACATTTGCCCCACCACTCATTCTTCAACATCTCAATGTTAGCTATCAGCCACCAACCTTTGGCAGGTTTGGTCTGGTATGCGATTTCGCTTTATAAACCCAGTTGAGCTGATAGCTATTCTATTTGCTAATACTTCGAAATTAATAGTATATTTAATGCATTTCGAAGTATTATGATGTTTTCTATACACCTAAGAGAAGTGAGTGGTGACATCTCGTATTTATTATCTGAGCCGACTTGTCATGTGGTATGGGGCGGGAGTGGGCTGATTATAGAGCCCGATACACGTGTTTCGACCTTGGCAGTCTCGTCACTCGGGCGGCATCGTTCGTCTTTAGCCAATCCTCTAGCGACGTTCAGTATCGTATATTTGGAGTAGGCGACGACGAATGTTTTGCACTGTGTGTAAAGTGAAATTATCATGAACAGGCGGTGTTGTAAACTCGATTGCTTTTGGCTGATATCGCCAGTATATCATAACTTTTGTTTCGAGTGTTTTCTGCAAACTACGCTCAAATTTCAACATATCTCGTTATTACTCTAGCCAACAGACCACATGACATGTTGGCTCAAATAATAATTACGAGATATGCTGTAATATGAGCGTAGTTATAATGAAACACTCGAAACGAAAAGTATGATTAATTAAAATATAAGTAGAGGTGTCGTTCTATTGCTGCAATTTCACTAGATAATTGGCAATTTTCCAACCTGATAGTGATTTTCAAGCAATACACGTGGTCTGTTATGGGCGCTTATAAAGTGCTCATACGTGTTTCGGCTTTTCACAGCCTCGTCAGTAGCACAGTGCGTTTCGTCTCAGCCAGTTTTCTTCCATGGGGAAGGAACCCAACCCCCTTATATAGAGGTGACGCGGGCGCACGATTTACACGCCCCGTTGACTGGAAATACCAGTGAGTGGGCAGTTTTATACGATTTTCAAGCCATCTATACTATTTTTGCTATCTGTTCGCATGAAAGAAATGTATCCGCAGTAGGCTTGTACAATTATCAAGAGGTCCGGAAGCTTTCAGGAGTGACAACGATAATAGTGTTTAACTCTGCATGAAAGGTAGTCTGATGGTACATAAATCAAACGTTTCGGTGTTTCAATATCGCTTATTCTCGTGAGTACTGAAATCTGTTAAGTATGAGTATACACAATGAATAAGATGGGATAACTTTTGCGATGGCGGGAGGAGTAACGAAGTTCTTAGGAACGGGAACTACCACAACAGGCGAAGTGGTTCGACTTTTTACCTAACGCTCTTTTGGAATTACTTGGCGACCGCTTCAGAAAACGCCTCAGCTTAGCTAACTTCGAGGTTGTAGGGGAAATTATCTCTATCACCATATTGTGGTGCATTGGCCAAATTCAGCATTGGTGGTTCAGTGGTAGAATGCTCGCTTGCCACGCGGCCGACCCGGGTTCGATTCCCTGCCAATGCACCACACTATAGTGGTTCTGGCCCGTTCCTCGTCTTCAAACGCCACGCGCGTCTTGAGGTTCAAAATAGCAACAAAGCCTTACGAGAGTTGCTATAGTATTGTACAACTTCATGAAGAAGGCGAATTCCTCAGGCAGCAGTCGAAATAACACGCAAAATATTCGAAGACTTTTGGGAAAATAAATGGAGGAAACGAGTAAATTTTGAAAGTTCTGCGATTCGCATAGTGATTACCCGATAACGGTTGGGAAGAAACTTTTATTGCTTTCTATCTTGAATATTAAGTAGACGTAGAAGCAGCAAGACAAGCTATATTACTTTGATTCAATCCAGCAGTGGTATGATATCGAAATATTCATTCAAGAAGATTGAATGGTAGACAAAAATATCGATAGTTGACATTGAAGAAAGAGTAGTAGCTGAGCGGAGGCCTTCGTGATGTAGTGGTAGCACACGCCTTCGCTAAGGGAGAAGCGCAGGTTCAACTCCTGCCTGAAGTCGAATTTTCTTGTACCATTCATTCTTAGTTGATTAATGCAACAAGATAAGGATTCACTAAGAAGCGCTTGACAGACGCTCCACATTGCTTCATCTTTTTACCAGAGTTTTTGTGTTCCTATTGATTCTTTATGGTTTCAGTGGTCCCAATTGGGAACTGTTTCAGCAGTTTATCCCGAGGCGAACAAAGAGAAATATTACGCAGTTGCACGTGGCTATACCGTTGGAGTATTCGATAAGTATGAGGATGTAAAGAAATCTGTAGGTTGTTGCGTCAAGATGGGCTCAGCACTACGTAACGGGTATATGTCATATCCATAATTTGCAGATAGAAGGCTACCCCCAGCCACTTCATAAAAAGTTCGACAACCTTGATGAGGCCGTTGCATACTTCAATAAATTTTTCCACGGAATTGTAGAAGGTGGGTCTTTCATTCATGATTGTAATCTGAGGCACTAAGTGCATCTTTTGCTTAACCGCGAAAGAGGCTCCTTAAAGTGCAGTAGTTAAAGATGCTGTACAAAACGCGAGTGTTCGATCGGTCCACCTGGATCCAGAACTATGAGCCTCCATCCCTTGGGTACCGTTGGCAAATTGATCCTGAGTTGCTGAAACTAGAAAATTCTTATGTAGCAACTTTCAGCCTCTTCTTTCGTACATTTTCAAAACGAGTAAATAAGAGGGCAAGGGATAAAGGGTTCTTTCTGATTAGATGGGAATAAATGAAAAACCGATCCTAGTCGCTGGAATTTCTAATGAGAGTGTTAGTAACCATTCGAAAACTTGGAAATCAGGCTACAGCTCCGCGTCACTGGTTTTCCAAAACACCCCTTCAAACGCTGTAACATTCAAAATGAAATCATTTTTTATGAACCACATGTTTTTTTTGTCTTATCCGCTTATATCTCGCTGGATGGAACTCCTTACTTAGAGTGCTAATACTAAAACTATAACACAAGCTTCAAGGAACTCAAAAATGTGTCAGTTTTTAAAAAACCTTTTTAATCTCTTGGTCCCTTCTAGTTTTT
Organism: Parelaphostrongylus tenuis; assembly: GCA_019055375.1. Classification (NCBI taxonomy): domain Eukaryota; kingdom Metazoa; phylum Nematoda; class Chromadorea; order Rhabditida; family Metastrongylidae; genus Parelaphostrongylus; species Parelaphostrongylus tenuis. Next base: position 95,393 of record JAHQIW010003230.1, read on the forward strand.
TGATTTGTATTCTAATCCTCGCCAGACAGAGCTCTTTCTTCAGACTATTAGAAATGATGTGATAGCGTAATGTTTCCTGATTTTAGCGATGTGCTTATTTTCTGTAAATACGGTTTAGCAGGGAAAATAAGCACGAGTTCTACATTTTTCGTAACGTTGTTTATAGGCTATTCGGCAAGGAGAGGGCCGTGGCAGGGGGCATAGCAGGGGGGACGAGGCGGAGCGATCGATATTTTGTTATTCAATTGGAAATTTTTCCTCCGTTTCGGGAGAAATTTGAGATAAAACGATTCACTGAGTTACTACGAAAATTTCTCTACACAGTGATATGCCTTTCGGCTTCCAGGGACTTATACGCATGGTAAAAATGAAGGCGAAAGAGAGTGTGAAATATAATTTCTGATATGTATGCTACAACGTTTTGAGGGGGTTTTTTGAAAAAGCGACGACGTGGGGCTGTTCTAGTCTCTGCTTTCGAATGGTTGCTAATACTCCTATGAAAAGTTTCACTCCAGCGAATGAGATCGGTTTTTCATGCGTTTCCTCCTAATCAGAAGGATCCGGATGAAGCTCTCCGCGTCGATCATTCTCTAGAGACGCGCCATGCATTCGTCTTCATCGAGCAAGGTTATAGGTGCCTGAATGCATATATGGCCTTCATAAACACTTAGGTGGCCCACTGATGAACTGGGTTAGTGCTCCTATTCTCCCAGAGAGACCTGGTAGTAATACACTGACTTCGGATGGTGGGGAGGGTTGGTGATCTCGACGCGGAATCTGTGACCTTTATACGAGCATGTGGCCCAGCGCTTGGAGGTGCTTGGCGACACGCTAACGTGGCCCAACTTCCAGCTGTTGTGCCACATGCTTCTACACAGGTCACATAGATGAATAAGGTGAATGAATAAACCATAATGGAGAATTGCTTGTTATTTTATCCCCTGTTCTTCATTGATCAAGTTTTGTTAAGCTTACTTTTAGGGGATAACGGTGACCAAGAGAAGAAGCAAGCAGGCGAAGGCACTTCAAAGAAAAAGGACGACAAAGGAACCGTCTACTATGCGGTTGCTCGAGGACACACAACAGGAGTGTGAGTCGGCATTCATTCACTGCTCATACAGTTTCTTCGGTACAAGTCGGTTATCTCATTCCATCTTGCAACCATTTGTGCCACATACTCCAACCATGTCGGCATCAAACCTTCTCCGTTTTTTCAGACCTTTGGTAGTCTTTTGATAACTTAACTTTTTTCGAATCGTGTACCCACTTCTTTGCATCTCGAATCAAGCGTGGCAGTGCTGAACGGTCTATTCCACCGCTCTGCGTCCATAAACTCAGCATGGGAATGCAATGAATGTAATGTGTTATTTCAGTTATACTATTGTTGTTATTTTCCTACATATAACAACGTAATAAATTTACATGTAGCATAACAGGAAAATAACAACAACAATACAGTCGAAGTAACGCAGCAATACTTCAGTGCGTTCCTACGCTGGGGCTGGAGATGAAAGGAAGGCGAGGCAGACCGTCCAGCGTTGCCACGCTGGGGATAAAAGATGTAGAGCAAGTAGATTCCGTGTTGCCGAAAGGGTTAAATCTCGGCAAGTTCAACACTCTACTAGTTTTCCCAAAAGGCCTTCTCAGCACTGTAGCAGCGAAAGTGAAGAGCAGTTTTTAGGTTTTTCATACTAGAATTGTGAAAACAACTTTGTCTTATCGTTCTATGGCCTTACGCTTCTATTCTTATTCTTATTCTTATACTGCTAACCAAATCCGCTACTAAGCCTAGGCTTAGGCTGTTTAAGCATAGGAGAGCGAAACGCAGTCTTCTTTCTGCCTTTTCAGCGCCTTGCGAGAACTTCTTCAGGTACTAAACATGGTTTCGAAATGACACATCTATGTTATGGAGTTTATGTTATGATAATTATTAAATGTCTGGTGAAGGACTGCTCAGCAACTCTAGGCGAGCAAGAGTGCGCGTCGAGTGTGGAACTCAAGTTTTCTTTCTCGTTGCTACAGTGGGCCAAGAATTTTTTCTTTTCAGGAAGAAAAACCTGAAAATCAAGCTATCGAGTGATTTCTAGGACTTTAAGGAAAAGCGGAAAAGGCGTAGATCGCGAGTGTGAATTGCGATAACCGACTTGCACCGCTTATTTTATCATGATTGAGCGATTCTTTACTGATATTTCCTGATTAGTAAAATGGACAACGTTTCAGATTTACGTCATGGGAGGAATGCAAAAAGCAAACGGTTGGCTTCAAAGGGGCCAAATTCAAGAAATTCGATAGTGAGAGCAAGCCAGGATGTTCGCTGAAGGGAAGACTCTAAAGCAAATAGGTTTGCCTCTGAAAGACTTGCACTAGGCCTTTATCATTCTATGATTTGGTAAAGATTCCTCGCCCTTCGCAGTGGTGTGGGATAAATAGAATGTGGTGGCGTGTCTGGATCGGACCCAGTATCCCGTCTTTTGGCCACTTGAATCCAAATATCGTGTATAACCGTTTGGAAAAGACCGCTGACGTGCTATTTTCGTTTTTTAAATAGCGTTTTCTTCTCTGCCTCGGGAAATCCCCAAAATTTTCGTGCTATTTTCATACTTAATGGTTATATATATATATATATATATAGTATATATATATACATATATGTATATATGTATATATATATATATATACCCTGCAATGTTATCAGTCCATATCAAAACCTTATGTGCTAGAATTGATTGAATGCAACGTAATTTTCTTTTCGCTCATACAACGCTTTACGCCCTATGAAGATTTTTCGAACGTAGGTAGTTATCGAACGAGTTCTAGATGTCCAGTAAAAATTGTGCCTCTGCGAAAAGGGCCCCCTAGTAGTCGTGTACCAAATATAGTACATGTGTCGCTTAAAGGGTTAGGAACTACCTAATAAGTAACACTTCTTTTGATGTTTTCTCTTCTGAAGAAGGCGCCCAATTTCAGAGGAGTCTATGGATTCAAAGAAAAGACCTGCACCGTCTACCAGTGACGGTGACGATGGATCTCCTCAGAAGAAGAAGAAGAAGAAATGATCTATAAGTCTCCTCTGTTCCTCTTCTTTTTCCTTAGTGCTTAATCTTAATCATTGTGATTAGGCATGTTTTTTGTGCCAGTTGTTTTGCTTTATAGGGTCTTACCTCTTGCCGTTCTAACAATAGGCTATAGATTTATACTATCTGGTAGCATCAATTTGAAATGAAGATGTCTTCTGATCTGTAAGTGAGAGTCTCATGGTCGCATTCCAACTATTGGCTATAAGAATTCCTGTCTGTGGTCTCTTAAGTACTTTATATTTCTCTTGAATGAGCACCAATTCACAGCACTTCCTCATCTCATGTCTTATAGCAGTGTAATGACATCGTAATCAAATATCCAAGGATATCAAGTGGTGGCGAAAGTTCTGACTTAGGCGAAGTCCAGCCATACTTTGGGGCTCCCACTCAGCGTCATACATATATATTAGAACATGATTTATCCCTTTGCCAAAATAGTATCCGAGAGAGGATGTGTCGCCCTGGTTCCGCGTGGAAATTTCCCACATTTTCCTATTATAACTTCAGATTTTGATGGCCAAAAATGGCTTCTATGCAGTCGCTAACGGCCGCAACGTGGGTGTCTATACTACGTGGGCTCAATGTTCTGCGCAAGTCAACGGATATCCGTCAGCTAGGTGTAGATTTTTTAGTTTATTTTTTGAAGATTTTTAAGGATATACGTAATACCTTCACATCTGTATCTGTAGATCACTTGTTCAGATATAAAAAATTCAATACTGAAAGCGAAGCGCTTGCATTCATCGCCAACTATCAGCTAGGGTGTAAGCTTCTATTTTCTAATGTTTTGCACATGAGGATATTAGTGGAAAGTTATTGGAAGAATTGGACCGGTTTTTTTTTCCTTGGCTTGAGAAACTAATATAATTACTTTAGGTAAGTCGGGAAATTCGACGTGTGGAGCTACAGTAACTCCTACGACCGTCGCCTTAGCGACCAGGACCAGTATACAGGTACTCTGAACGATTTGTATACTTTTGGTAGTTGATTGCCTACAATCATTCTTGAGAATAGATTGGGTAACCATGAGGTGTTTTTTGAAAGTTGGAAGGAAAGAGTTTTGCAGTCCAAGATCAGATCAAATTTTCAAATCTGCATGAATTAGCACACATTTATTTTAAGAGAAGCGATCGCAAGCGGAAAACTTCGGAATCGCTGCCCGAGCTTTCACATTCGACAAAAAGAACAGAGGATTGGTTAGTTAATTTGATCTGCACTATTATTAACTTAATTACTCGGATAACTGTGCTTCATGGGTTGTGCATTATCCATGAGTCGTCCCTCATTTAGCGAGCTTCAGTCGCTATCCGAAACTGATCATAGCTATGGGTATCACTGGCTTTACATGGACAAGAAGTCGGACTTGCTCATTTTTATGCGCACGTCTTTTCTCTCATATGATGCCACCAAGTTCCTTCGGTGGAAGAGTTTCATATGGTGTCGTATAACCCTAGGTATAGAGCACTAACAGAGCAGTAACTGGAATTGCTCTATAATACTCAAGTTCTACTGTGAATAGTGAAGTTTGATGAACGGCGAATAGCTCAGGATTTGATTAGCGCAGATCGCTTTATCCTTTGACCTTTAGCAATGAATACCCGTCGCATAAAATGTGGAACGATGAAGTTGGGGGCCCTAATGTCTCTGAGGGATACGCCATGCATTTGACTTCATCAAACATCGTTTGATGTGACTGAATGCATATTTGGTCTTCACAAGGACTCGTGGTGGCGTACCGATGTATCAAGCCAGTGCTGCTATCCTTCCAGACAAGACTAGTACCAATTCACCGATCGTGGAATATAGGAGGTTTGGTGAACTTTGAGCGCAGGATCGGACCACCGACCGTATGTGCGTTGAAGTGCACTTCTTACCGTTACAGTGCATTGCGCTATATGTTTCCAGTGTCTACTTTGTGATCAGAAATGAGTCAAGACGTGGCGAGCTGTCTTCTTGAGATCTTCGTTTCATTTTACTATTCACAAAATAAAGAAAGGGCTCAATAAGAACTTATGGGGCTCAAGGAATGCTTTAGAAGGGCCGTATACCCATGTGCGTACGAGGCGTGGAAGGTAAAGTTATTTAGGATCACAAGCGTCCAGCACGAATCACGGATGATTCAGAATAGGATTTTTATCAGGATTACATTTGTTGTTCTTCTTAAGCCTTGTCGGAAACCCCTAACATACTCGACGTGATGAGATTCGCGTAGTAGTCATATAGGAGCTTCAAAGACGAGGTCGAGCGTCGGCTGCAATGATGCCATAATCGCTTGTTTGGCAAAATATTTGCACGAGATCGTCAACTAGTCTGGATTAGTTTTCTTCGAAGATATAGGATATGCTAGTAAAAGCATTTTCAGGCGGATCCTTGCATATATGATTTAGTTCTTCCCTTTCAAGTGTTAGCAAATGTCCTTTCAAAACCTAGTGGTATTAACCTCATAGAAGAATAAGTTGGGAAGAATATGTTGGAAGAATTTATCGCCTTCAGCGTTGATTACAGTCGACATGTATCATGCACCCGACCTTATCAAGTTTCCCAGAGGAAATTCAAAGCATACTCAATATATATATATATATATATATATATATATGTATATTTAACATTTAAAATTACGCCAAGTGATCATCACTGATCATCAGATCACTTGGCGTTATTGAACACGCAGTTGAAAGGTCGATGCTAAGAGTATCTCGTATCTCGCAAATGAGAGAAAGGATCCGAAGTTCCGACCTACGTCAACGATCGAAAATCAGAGCCGCCGTTCTACACGCCAGGATATCGAAAATATGATGGGCCGGACACGTAGTGCGTATCAACGACAACCGATGGACGAGAGCCGTTACCGATTGAATTCCTCGGGACGTCAAGCGCTCTAAAGGAAGACCACCGACCCGTTGGTCCGATTTCTTCACGAAAGCGATAGAAGAACGATATGATGCCCAGCGAATCCCCAGAGCGAGCAGGACCCCCTGGGCTGTTCTTGCACGCGATAGGGAAAGATGGTAGAGTTGCTGGTACCCGCTCGAGTCACTCGATTATCAACTGGACGACAGGTGATATTAACACGTGAAGCCCTTACCAGTTTGTGAAGTCGATGTTTGCCTACCAGCAAAATCCTTGGTCAGATTATCGAACCTGGAGGTATGGAAGGACTGGGAGAGGCATGTGCGACTTGGTTCGCGAGGGGCGCACGTTGGACCATCTACTGTATACCATCTTTCTGACGCTAGAGGGATGGAGGGCTTTGTGAGTTAGAATGAATGACTTTTGACCCGAGGTGCACAATGGAACCAATCGCTGTGTGCTGACTTACTGATCCTATAGGGATGGAAGGCTTGATGAGCAAGGATTAATGATTCCGTAATCTCGGGATGAAAATTAACTGTGTATTGCATGTGACCTCTGAGCAAGTGCTGTCGCTACCTTTTAGTATGAAGTGCGGTCATTAATATACCTGTACGATCCATGGTTTTGAAGATCCATTATTTTTACAGTTATTCCGGAATTTGGAAAGATGCCGCTATAGTCTATACCGATGGTGCTTGCTCAAACAATGGACGAGGAACCGCTAAAGTACTGCTTAGCTCTGAATATCTTCAATGTATTATTTTATGTGGTGTTAGTAATAGTAATATAGTAATCTTTTTGTCATTGTTAACTCTCCGGGACCGTGGACCCACGACCGCCGCGTCTATAACCCCAGCGTGCTACGTTTAGCAATGGAACGCTAGGGTTATAGATGCAGAGTAGGTGCAGCAGAGGCCGTTGGTCCACGGTCCCGTGAGGGTTAATTGTATTAGAAGTAAGTGACGGTAATACACATCTCCAGGAAGCGATAGTATCCATACAGGTAAGAATTTTTAGCTATGAAAATATCTAGAAAAGGCGCGTAGTGATTGGTTTGAGGTGATAAAGGGTACAACCTTACAGACAACTTTGCAATTATCTGCAGTTGTAGGGCAGGATGTCAGATATCTTTGTATAATTTCTTAGAAGACTGATTGCATACCCCATTCTACGCACTTCCCCATGTTTTGTACGAAACCTTGACGAGAGGGCGAATATTTAGCTTGTAATCTTCGAGTCCTCTGTGTATCATAGCCCCCAGTCAATAAGTTTCAGGACAGCATCCTTAGGGAGAATGAAAAACATTAGATTCATGGAGACGATTGGGAAAGAAGTCAAATGATCAGTTACTTTTAGGCGGGTTATGGTATCTACTGGGGACCGGATCATAGAGATAATGCTTATGGTCCTGTTCATGGTGCGGCAACAAATAATAGAGGAGAACTGCTAGCTGTGGACATAGCCTTGAAGCAGGTAGATCTAATCCTATTTGTTTCGTCTCGAGTGTTTTTCTTAAGACCACTCTCAAATTTCAAAATGCCTGATAATGATTTTTTGATCCACGCATGAGCAATCGAGTGTAAAATACTGTCTATTCAGTGTAATGTTCACTTAATGGAGCGTGTAAAAAGTTCGTTGTCACCATCTATTCATAGGGATAGGGTTCTTACGAAAGGATTGGCTAATGGCAAAGGGTGCTGCCCGCCTTAAGAAACTGTCAAGGTCGAAGCACGTGTATCGGGCTCTATAAGTTGCCCTATAACAAACCACATGCGTGGCTCAAAAAAAACATCAGACGTATTCCTACTTGTGTGTACACACAAATGGATACGTGAATGTCTACGCACATGTGTATATATGTATGCATATATGCGTATACATGTGTATATGTACACATGTACATGTACATATGTATACATGCTTATTTAGTAAAGCCAACTTGCATTTAACCTCAGCATGACTGATAAAAGAATTCCTTGAACTGTCCTTTCCTCTAAATAAAACTTGCACGATGTTGGTATTCCTCCCAAGGTTGATAGCTAAGCTTTTGGCGATTTTGCCCTCTTTGAAGCCGCCAAGCTACTTGTATAGGAGAAGTGACTGAAGTATTGCCATAAACAGTGGAAAAAAATAGGAAAAAAGTCTTTATAGCGTGTGGCAAAACGCCGGTTACCTTTCCCATATAAGTAGATTAGTACCTCTGAGAAGACGAAATCGCCGAAACGTTAGGCATCAATTTTGAAGGGAGAAATGCCAAGCTCATGCAAGCTTTGTTCAAGGAAAAGAATTGATCATGAGATACGACTACTTACTTATTTCTTTACTTGATTATGTGGAAAAATGCGAATTTTTCCAGGCTATTCAAAAGAAACTACAGCGTATTGTGGTTCGAACTGATTCCCAATTATTGATTAAATCAATGGATGAGTACATGAAGAAATGGAAAAAGTTCCTTTTTTCCCCAATTTCCTTTGAATCTCGACTCGTAAAAAGAGTGTTGTAGAAATTCGTGGAGGACTTCAACTGGTGGAGAGGTGAAAAATCAGGATCTTTTGCGGTCTATTGATGCAAGCACTGGCAAAATTCAGGTACGACGCTTAGTTATTTTACTTTACATTCGTAGGTGAAGCGTTGCGTTTCAGGTAGTTTTTAATTGATAGTTCTTCGACGCAGGTAGGTTGGGTGGTTCGAGGTGCCGTGCAGTGCATTTCTATGCTCAGGTTCAACACCTTCCCTAACCAACAACAATTCTATTTCCTCTTGGTTGATAGGCTGCTATCTTGCTGGAGAAGGCTTCCTTTGTTCAACAAAAGTTGATGACTGCCGTGGCTAACACTTCAACCCTTTGACCATGGACTCAGCCTTCTGCGCTCCTGTTACCCTGCGTGTTGCGCCTTAACCTCAGTATGTTGCGTATAACAGTGACATAGTGGGGTTAGGCGCCTTGATAGGCGCAACACGCTGGGACTTACAGACTCAGAGACTTGGGTCCATGGTTCCGAAAGGGCTGAAATGCCTTGATGAAGCTAATTCCTGATCTCTACTGTAGTATATCAACTTGTCCAGCATTCAAGGAATTTTGCGAAAAAGGCAAATCTGTGTGACTGTGGAAGCCGCGTTAGAAAAGCTAAAAACTGCGGATTACCGATGCAATATAAAGACACCTTTGAAGGAAGTGCTGAGATCCTCTCAGTAAGTGAAATCGCTTCATTGAAAAAGTACTTGTTGACTCTATTTTCTACGACTAAACATTACATCTGTTATCTCAGCACTTCTTTCATTCAATCTGGTTCCGCATACCCATAAACATCGAGATCTTCACATTTTCTTATGGGTTGGGGTTGTTTAAGACTTCTGATCTTCTTCATGAATGCCGTTGGATTGCAGTCAGATTCATTCTGCCCCCGCTCCTAGAATAGCCGTGATAGAGTGTCCTCAGCCGTTTACCACAAGCAGCCACTATCTTTAGTGGATGGAAGGATCTAGTTGATCGCAAACAGATCTGGTACTAATTTCACGATCCTGGAACGATGAGAAGCTTGCGGGCTCGGAGCGCAATCAGACCACCGTTTCGTATCCTGACGACGAACACCGCCACGCTTCCCGCCATTTTCTCTAGTAAAACGACTTAATATGATGTAACTTGTTAAAAATGTGCGGACATCAACTTCTTCATGAACATCGTCGGATGCTGATGGACCATATTGTTGTAGAATCTCAGGATATCTGTGATAGGGCGTTGTCAAATTCTAATCACTGGTTGTTGACGGTCCTTATGGGAGGAACTTTTACTATATAAGTGGGGTACCAATTTCTTGATCTGAGGAGATGAGAGACTTGACTCACTAGGCGCTGGGGCAAGCAGTTTCCCGAAATTGAGTATTAATTCAGTGCCACAGTCGTCAGTTTGTGAATTTTCATCGTCTTTCGTTTTGTAATTACCATGACGGTTTGTGGCCGCAGTGTGGATTGGAGAGGTAGTATTCCTAGGTGTTGAACTGCTGTGCCTGAAGCATTTCTTCAACACTGTGTAGGGGATTCATTGTCAATTTGTAAATAAAATGATTAGTACTTGGCAAATGGAGATGACTTGCGAAAGGTTGGCATGGGTTTAAGCTCTTCGGGACCGTGGTTCCACGGCCTCTGCATCTCTAACCGGCAACTCTGGACGGTCTGCCCATCTCCTGCGCATCTCTAACCCTAGTGTGCCACTGCTAGACGCAACAGCCTGCTATTGTTGGACGCAATACGCTGGGAATTAGAGATGCAGATGGTTGGGTCTATGCTTCTGAAAGGGTTCAATGCGTCACTATAATATCATCGGTGTCAGTTATTATCAACTTCTAACCTCATAATATGCCTATGGAAGCTCTCGGCGTTGATCAATCCCTAAGGAATTCGTCATCATTATAAGGGGAGATTGAACGCATGTTTATCCTTTTACAATGACTCGCGGTAGCCCGCCAGTATGTCAATTCATTGCTGCTATCCTCTCAAGCAGGTTTGGTACCAAGTCACCGGACCCGGAGAGACGGAAGATTTGGTGAGCCGTGAGCGCAGGATCGATCACGTAGTCCGTTATAGGTCACCTCTTGAAATGCACCACGTCCGCCCCTTTATATATGTCTGTATAAATTTATATTTTATCTAATGTATGTATGTTTATATACACATAGGTGTATATGTAAACATACATATGTACAGGCGTGCACACATATATATCTACGTATATGTGCGTATGTATGCATATATGTGACTCTGTCAACGGTTTTTTGTGAGAATAAAGGATCAAGTAAAAAACCGACCTCGTTCTCTGGAGAAGATGACTTTATAGGAATGTTAGTGATCACTTGAAAGCTTAGATTTTTGGATAGAGGCCCACATGGCCGGTTTTTAAAACAGATTTATATAACTTTGCGAAATCTACACAAAACTATGTCTCAGACGCGAATATTTCTCGCCTAATAGAGCTTTTTCTTCGAATTATTAGCAGTCATTCGTTAGCGTGATCGTTTTCTGGTTCCAACGCTGTGGTAATATCTTGAAAAGACGTTTCCTCTAGAACGCAGTAGATAAAATAAGTTGAATTCACATCTGCGACCAAGGTAGACTTTGGCCAATTCACGTGCGGCTGGCTGAGGCAGCCACGTGCGTTGGCGCAATGTGGTACGGCCGGTGCAAAGTCTATCGATCATCCGTACATGAACTGGCCAAAGTTCGCCTAGTCTCGAATGGAAATTAACTTGTTTTGCCTACTGCATTTCAGAGAAACGGTTTTTTCAAGATATAAGCACATAGCTGGAATCAGAAACGATTACGCTATCGAGTGGATTACTAAAAGTCCAAAGAAAGAGCATTGTCCGGCGAGTAATATGCACGTCTACAACGCAAGGAATCTACTTCTGTAGCAGCGTCAAGAAAAGGCTTTTCTGAAAACCGGCAACGTGGTGCTGTAGCCTGAAGTCTCAGCTTTCGAATACTTACCAACACTTCTATGAAAATTTGCTTTCCAGCGAATGAGATCGGTTTTTCATTTATTTCCTCATAATCAGGAAGAACTCAGCTAATATTCGTAAGTATGCATAGAAGTTGCTATTTCAGGTCAAATTTGAATACGTGCCTGGTCATAGCGGTGTATCAGGCAACGAAGCAGCTGATGAATTGGCAAGACGTGGCGCCACCATGTATGAAGAGAACGTGTAATACCCGTGCGGTGATATAGCAATTGATCGGATTTCTGAAGCATAAAGTTCTTTGGAAGGATCTTGCGTTTGCTTCATTTCCGGGCTCTGTACTCCCTTTGGTGCAGGTCGATTGCCATATTGTAAATTCGTTGTTTTCAAGCTAAAATTTTCCACTACATTATCAGCTGAGAACTAGTCGTTCTGGAGGCAACGTCTCTCATGCGTTTAGTTGATGAGATCTGCGGTATCTGCTCATGTTCGTATCAGTGGCGTCGCTAAGTCAGTTGGCGGAAAAACTATCTGTCAAGGCTGTCACGTGTGAATTGTTAGTTGCGAACTTCAAATCTTAAATGATAATCCATGTGTTCATAAAGCCTGATTTAGTGATGCAGCTCGTTCGTGGCTTCAGAGGACAGCAAGTTCCCGTACCCTTTCGCAAGAGGAGCGCCGTGTGTATTACGGTGAAAGGCCATGGATTTGGTACGTTCTTATAGAGAGATCATTGTTTTTGTGTATTTGTAGGATAAGGGTGCCGCAGTAGTTAATTGCGCCCTGCAACGCGCCTGTTTTCGACGGTTCGATCCTGCGCTTAAGCCCATCAAGTCTTCTCTCCTTCTGGAGTCGGTTAGTTTGCCCCAGAGTTGTCTGGGAGAATAGCAGCAGTGACTTGGCACATCGCTAGCGCGCTGCGAATCATTGTATAGGTCAGCTTCCAACAATGCTTGGTGAAGTATAACGCCTTACACATCTTTCAAGGATTGGCAGACGCCAAGTTTTTTCCTTTTATCTTTTTAAGAAATGAGTATGTGTCGTTGCAGTGCTCCAAAATTGGTAGCGGATGGCCAAGCTAACGGCTTCAGTGCACGTCCAAATGGCCTCATTCGTTGGTTGGAGCACCCTGAAAGGTTATTTTTGTATGAGATTTTTTTGTCCTACAATATTTCGACTTCGGCTCCACCTGAAAACCTCACGTTTATTTGAGTATACACTGATTATTTGTGCAAGAATCAGTGTTGAGAAAGGTTTCATTTTCTTCAGGAACTGTAATATCGAATTCGATGCTGATGACAACTTGTACACAGTTCAGGTTAAAGCGGTTTATTATGCGATCGCAAACGTGAGTTTTCCCTGTCAGCGCTTTCGGTACCGCGTGTCCCATATATGGGACACTTATTGTCGCGTCGTGTTTTGGCTTACCTTTGCTTGCTGTAAGCGATGCTCGTCGCGATGCAAATGTGGTACTTATTAAACAAATTCATTGGATTATTCTTATATTGTTCTATCACTTGATCATTCTTACAACATCTACGAGGCGCTTTATTTACTTGGATGACGCGTCTTCACTGTTTTTGCGAGCCCAGCACACGGTAAACTGCTCGTTTAGTTGTTTCATGCCCTGAAGTTCTGAGATAATCCTAGCAGGAGACATCTCAGGTTGCCACCACTGAAGCAGTCGCCGCCTCTTGTGCATCAGAAGGGGGTTACACTTCGCGACTAGTAGATAGAGAGACGGCGGTCATTCCTGGTGCTGTTGACTCTTAGCTGGGTTTTGGGACTGGAAACGTCGGACTCCTTCCAAGCTCTCATGGCCCTTTTGGGGGCAGGAGGTTAGACTTCCCAGTGTACATCGCAGTCCGAGACTCAGGGACATCTCGCCACGATGAGGCAGTAAATCATCAGGAAAGAGTAACGATAAGAATCGTGGGAAACTACAACATTGCCGTTTGAGCGCGCCTCGCAGCCGATCGACCGCGCCGCGTGTTGCATAAAAAATCAGAGTGGAATCAAAAGGATCAAACAACCTTCACCTCGTACTATCACTGTTAGCATTGTTGTACTGGCCGACAAACCAATTCAGGCAATGTTCCACCGGTTATCACATGCAGTGATATATTCGCCCAATGAAATCATTGTTAAAGTTGGAAATGGCATCTACAAGGCAAGAAAAGAAGCTGGATTGTACAAGGGTATTCAACGAAAGACTGCGATAAATGAAGACAATAGTGACACTTGCGTAAGTTCTTCGCCATCATTGTAAGTTCCTACTTACTTCTCTATTATTAATGTAGTGTCAAAAATTTCTGGAGATATTCTAGACATTATTTCGGAGATGTTTTTGCTTGATTGTCTCCTAGGGACTCATTTTCGAGGTCGTTTTTCTTTTAGATCAGACTTTGCCTATTGGATGACGATGCTTTGACGAGACTAAAGTTGTCGCGTGAGAGCGCTCTCAGTCGAGAGAATGTTCCACTTTGTTCCGAGTACCTATTCAGAGAGCGACACGGCAGTGAAATACTTCGATTATGATGTTCCACTTTTGCTTCATTCTGTGCAATCTATTAACATCTCTGTATTCTCTCATGTTATATACACTCATTTCTACCCTTCTCCCCCTCTCCTTCTACTTGATGTTGAGTGAATTGAACGCCTCCATTTGTATATTTATTATACGAGAGCGCTTCCCGCTTGGTTCTGAGGTAGCACCAGGAGCGGGATGTTGTGTGTTTATGCTTATCGAAGACTACCCTGATGATAGTTTACTGTTTTACATGAGATTTATCGATTACTTCTAGTACGGATCATATAGTCATTCTCCCGAGTTTTAGTACTTATGCAACTTTTAAAAGAAGTGGACGTTTCCAGCGTTTAGGCCATTTGCTCAGTTGTATTTCCCTAGACTTCATAAACGATGTGGTCAGTAGTGTCTCCTTTGTTGCTTGGTTCTGGTACCAATACTGTGATCATTATCGTATGAGGGAATAGGGGGTTAACATTATCTTTCAAACACATCCCGTCCGGCCTGAAGGGGACATACGATAGAAGTACGGTATGTATGTGTACCAGAATCAGTCCACGTTTTCCTTAGGACCCGGAAAAATGCTCTTGGGACAGTCGTTTGATTTGCCTGATAATCGTCAATGAGGGCTGACTTATAGAGCCCGATACACGTGTTTCGATCTTGCGATCTCGTCAGTCGGGCAGTTGCCCTTTCTCGTCTTTTGCTAATATCTGTGTGTGCGCCAGTCCCCACAATAAGAGTTAGCGACGACGTACGTTTTACACTCTGTGTCCAGTGAAGAACTCACCAAACATAGAGTGTTGTACACTCGAATGCTCGTGGCTAGTATATTTAATATAACATATCTTTCATTTCGAGTGTTTTCTTTAGACCACAGCTCAAATTTCAATATGCCTGATAATCATTATTTGAGCCACGCATGTCAGTGGTCTGTCAATGAGGGCTGACTTATAGATAGACCACTGACATGCGTGGCACAAAAAATGATTGTCAGGCATATTGAAATCTGAGCTGTGTTCTTAAGAAAACACTCGAAACGAAAGGTATGATATATTGAATATACTAGCCAAAAGCAATCGAGTATACGACACTCTGTGTTCGGTGATAATATCACTAGACATAGAGTGTATAACGTTCGTCGTCGCTAACTCTTAGTGTGAGGACTGGAGCAGCCACACAAAATTGGCAAAAGATGAGAAAGGGTAACTGCCCGACTGACGAGATTGCAAGATCGGAACACGTGTATCGGGCTCTGTAAGTCAACCCTTTTGATAGACCACTGACATTCGTGGCTCAAAAAATGATTATCAGGCATATTGAAATTAGAGTGTTTATGGTCAGTCGGACGGAATGTGTTGACAAGAGGCTGTACAAGAAGGAGAAGAAGAGATATCTAGAACATAAAGCTTATGAAGAAACATTAAACAATGTGGATGAACTAGTAAGCACAAATGCTGCGTTTTTGAAATGAAGGATCCCTCAGTACGGCAATTTTTGCGGTGGTGAAACGGGTTTGCGGTATAGGACCGCTTCCTAGCCCCTTGTTTTCTGTTCAACTTCTGAATTGGCAGCTTTCATTTCCTTCCTGACGTCCGTGGTCGGGCGAAAATGTCTCAGCCATTAGTGGCATTTCTGCTTGGAAGATCTTTGACGTGTCGATTAGCGAGACTTCAAATTCGAACTACTGCTATACAATCGATAGAAAGGTAATGGGTCATTGGGTGATTTATTCATGAATATTAAGATGTAATTTTTTTTTCAGCGTTCAAGAAGTGTGTACGACTGGATATTCGTTTATAACACCGTTAGGACGTGTCTCAAAATATGGAATCTACTGGGGACCAGATGATCCGCGCAATGTGATTCGTGAAGTACCCGGTATTACCCATATTGCTGCCATGTTGATGGCAATGATAGACGCTGTGCGAATTGTAAGCCACTGCTCTTTGACTGACTGACCATGTACTCAGTTACAGTAATTTAGTGCATATCACATAGCCATAGATAGTCCTTCGACTGAGATTAGGTCGTCTTCACTTGAAGAATGACAAGATTACGTGTGAGGGGTATTAGTGGAGTGGTTAATGATTTGGTCTATCAAGAAGAAAATTGGCGATCAGAGCTCTGGTTTGATCCCCTTCGTTAACACTCTTGTGATTAGTCAGTGAACCTCCTAGGGAACACCTAAGCTTGGCTACCTTCTAAATCACAAGGGAATCGTTTTAACCAGCTCTCTACGACATCTGTAAAGAAAACGCAAGTCCCAAGCAACACGGGAAGTCTCCCTAAATCTTTGCAGAGTAGCGCTAAGATCCGCAAGCAAAACTGTGATAACGAGTCCGGGTAGGATAAAACAAATATATGCATACATATGTATGTGTATAAAGCTAGAGCTTGTGGCGCAATTGTTGAAGATCTCTACGTCGCAGTCACGGTCGATGATTCTATCTCGCGCTAATGGCTCACCAAGCCATCCATCCCTTTGGGGTCGGCTAATTGGTACCGGTCTTGTCTGAGATGATGAGCAGCACTGACTCGATACATCGGTAGGCGACTGCGAGTCATTGTAAAAATTTCATATATGTTCAGTCACCTTTAACGATGTTTGAGAAGTCGGTTGCATTGGCGCATCCCTCAGGGACTGATCAACACCGAGAGCTTTGTCCTTTATGTATGTGTATATAAACGTGTACATATATATGTATATATGTATATATATATATGTATATATATATATATATATATACATGTGCACATGTGTAGGTATTTAAATCTTTGATGTGATTTGTGATGTGTTGGAAGGACTGATATGTCAATCTACTATCGAGTTTGGTTTGTGACCATTGTTCTTTCGTTGGAAGAAGAACGTAGTGGCCCTAAATGTGGCATTTTTAGGCACAAGAAACAGTAAAGGATAAAAAGTTGCTTCTTTACACGGATTATAACTGTCCAAGTAACTTTCGAAGTACGCTAAAACTCTATGCTGATAGGGATTTTTATTCGTTTCACGGATCGAAAATGAAGAATGCCGAATTGTTGGAAGAATTGTACAAGTTAGCAAGGGAAACTGATGTGAGTACTGCTCTATCTGTACTCTGGTTCATTGCCGGTTACGTTAAATATTTCCTGTCATTTCTAAACTCTTTTAGGTCATCTTCAAATATCGTCCTGCTGTTGAGAATAAGAAACCAAATTACGTGATTGAAAACATACTCAGAGGAGAGCAGTTTAGGTCGTGGGATTCGTTGCCAGCTAGTGAGTTTACAAATAGACTTAGTAACTCAAATGAGATCAAAAGAGGCTATTTATTCCTATTTTATGTCTTCACTGTGAAGTTGGCGAAGAAATGGAAGTGAATGGTGAAAAGGCTACCACATCTTCAAACGATTGGCCTACTGTTTACACCACGGCTATGTGTAAATCCTCGAAAAATGGTAAGAGCGTTTCGATGTTGTAGTTATCAATCGCCTGGCTGGTCATTGTCCGCATATTCTGCAGACAACGGAATGCTCTGTATTCTTTAACGCTGTACGCTCTGGTATTGACTGGGTTTCCTTTCTGTCTGTAGTCGAGGTCAATGTTTTTCTTCAGTGTGTTTCCATTCTATCAAGTCCTTGACTTCCACTTTCAACAAAGTTTTTTGAACATCTGCTGACCACACTTGGGGTAGAGAAATTCTCATAGGTCTTCTCTTTGCTGAGGTATTCTATCAACAGCAGTGAATGACTGATAGGGCGAGTTGTAGGAATGCTCTAAGCGACATTAAATAAATTTCTTTGGACTACCTATTGTTTGGATTTGTTCGTTCACGGCAATTGTTGTTGGGGATAAGAGTACCAATCAAAATATTGTTGATCGCGACAAGAAAAGGATGGCTTTGTTGATGATAGATCGCTTAGGTGCGATTCTCATATGGTGTGAGATTTTTGTTACTGAAGTTAAGACTTTTGTCCGCTTTGACAAAAAGTCTAGATATAACATAAGACTGTGATGCTTGAAAGAATTATCTACATGTTCAGATACTTTTCATACTTGATTTAGGCTTGATAACGGGTTTCATTTCTCAATATATAGAGGAAATGAAAAGCTTCAAAGATAGAACGATAGAGCAAAGTTTTTTCTACTGTTAGGCTACAATAAAATCAGAAATTGCTACGAAACGGTCAGTAAACTCCCATATAAATAACTTAATGCGTGACACATGTGAGACACAGTTTCATTTCGAAAGCTCCAGCGCTATGGAAAGACCTTTCTGAGCAGAAAATACATTTATGAATTTTCGGAGATTTAAGCTTTTGGGTGATTACTGATAATTTTATGGAAAGTCTTCGTCCAGCAACGAGGTACCCTCAAAAATTCCCTGTCTGCTAACGGAATATCTTTTTTAGCCAGAAGTTCTCATTAGTGGTTGTGGGTTAGAAAAGGTAAGCTTTTTTTTTTTTGCTCGGAACAATCTAATGAGCTGTATAAATATTAGTGACAAAAGAACTACAACGTACCGAACAAATATTAGTGATAAACGATCCTTTCGAATTCAAAAATTCGTCATGTTTCAGAATCATCCTATTCAATTTTGAAGGCTCTCCGTTACACAACTTTCTTATTTTTTCGGAGCACGGACTATTATCAGTTATGCAGAAGATGGGAATGATGCCAATGCATCTACGACATAAGACATAATTTTTGTTTTCAGGATTCAGCTCAGCGGCCTATGCTACAGTTTGGTCAGATAACCGTTGGGGACAGAATACAATGAATCGGCTTGCGATGGTGCCAGCGACTCTTTTTCGAGCGCAGTTAGCTGCGATCGAAGATGCTCTCAGAGAGGTTAGCAGGGAGCAGCAATTTTTGATATTACTATCAAAAACTTACGGCTAACATTGTAGGCTGTTGATAATCGCCTGCCGCGTGTCGTCGTTGTTACTGATTCAGCAGCATTTTTACTAAATTGGCGAAAGGGGTTTGTCATAGATCCAAAGGCACGATTATATCACGGTTTCCAATACCATAGCACTTGTTTAGGTGGATAAAATCAATCGGGTCTCCAATTCCCAACAAGTTTCTCTACGATCGAATAAGAGATCTTACACAGTCAGGTACAGAAGTCAGTGAAGTGTTGGAAACTGAAATAACTTCTACCCTATTTCAACTTCGGCTTCGCTATGCGCCTTTTCTTAGGTGCGCTTCCGTTATGAAACCCCGCAAATGGATAAGAGAATGTGGTCAGAAGCTATCGATAAGTGCTTCGAGGCAATGGATCTTCCGCTTGTGGGTAAAGACCGTTCGGAATATAGAAGGGATATATCTGAAGTAGTAACGGATGGATCACTGTTTGATCCAGGGTAAACGCTTTCCAGATTTAATTGTTCAGAATAGTGAATAAAAATTCCAATTTAGCATAGCTAAAGTGAGGATTTTCAAAAGGGATATGAACAAGCCCGGAGGAATCATATGGGAGACAAACGGAAGTGGAGTGGATGGTATCAGTATGGTAGAAGGAAAGATTCATCAAGGGCTCATCGACGTTCTAGAGAAGGTGGATATCAAGTTAATACCACAATAGAAACTCACTGACAAACGACCGTTGTAGGCCTCTTTTATGGAAATCAAACAAGTCATCGTGCGTACGAACTCTGTTCGTTTAATACTAGCAGCCGAAAACTGGCTGCCATTTTGGCATCGGAACGGTTGGCGGAATTCACTGCATAAACCAATTGCAGACGCTGACTCTTGGAAGAAGATATGGTGGCTGAAAAAAAGTGTAAAGGTTGGTTAACCTGTTTCGTACTTCATGACCTTCATGAAGAGTTCCGTAGAAAGTAATATAACGAATCCTGGTTCTGAGTCATATGCAGTCCCTTACATGACCAGAAATGGTTTGGTCCTTAGACTTCAGACACAAATCTCTGCTCTTGGTGAGCTCTATCACATGTATTGAAACTTACTCGAATGTGCGCAATTTTTAACCTCCTATATCAAAGTTACACCAAACTAGTAATTCATTCTACTCTTTCAAAAATGCGACATGTTTGTCAAGCCTTAGGCGCTAATAGTATTCATTATTGGAAAACTATTGGGACTTCTAGGAGAAAATTCGGTATCGTTAAGGTATGTGTTAAGGTATATTGGGAGCTTATGGATCCACCCAATGACAACGATAAAGCGGCGGCGGCTCAACTGATCTCTGCTGGTGTTGAGAATAAAGTACAGTTGTAACAAATGCAATGAATTGAAGTCCGACTTTTGGCAAACCGAAATATATGATATATTACATTTACGGAACCTTTCTTCCTTTGAGACTCCCTTACAACAATAACGTGACTATTGGATGTTCTTTGAGGCAGCTATAAGTCTGTTTTTTGTTAGCACTTTGTTGGGTAACAGTGTCAGTGGATGTATATATGTTTTTATTTTCATTAAAATGTTGCGTAAATTGTGACTGGAGCCATGGTGATGGAATCAACTTATTAATTCAGTGGCATTACATACTGACACCCTTTTGTTGCAAAAACGGAAGTCAGTTGATGTACTATATCTGCTCCTTCACATATGCGTAGATGCATTAGGACAACACAACCCCATAGACAAAACGACTTTTCGTTCAACAACCTTTTTCTCAGTATATCTCGTGAAAGCTTCCTATAGCTTTAGCGAGGTTAATAATTTATGGCATACGTGAGTTTCGACGGCTTCGCCGTCATCAATGCCACCCGTCCGACAGGTAGCCCTTGCTTAATCAGGAAAGGTCGAACATGTCGTATGTCTCGCTGAGCGTACTTTCATGGCGAGATGTCAAAAACTATCGACTGCAAGTTTATATTCATGCTATATAACATCCGAAAGCTGTCGGCTAAAAAAAAAGACCACCCACATATTTCTACTTAGCCTTTCGTAGCGAGGTTTCAGATCAGTTGACTATAAGTCTGTATTTGTGCTATACAACAGCCGCATACTGTCAACTGAAAAAGACCACCTGTATTTTCTCACTTAGCGCGAAACATACGTATGCCACAAGTTACAACCTCGGCAAGGCTATGAAAAGTTCTAACGAGGTATAATGAATTTTTCATATCGAGATATCGAAAACACTTGACTATAAATCTTTTTTCTTTGCAATATATAGTAAATGGCTTAACCTCAATGAGGTTCACATCTCATGTGGTGTTTAGTTGAAAGCGATAGAAACTACAATGTTTCAGTACTCAATGTGTGTAATACGTGTTTATATGTTTGTCTAAATTTTGCTGCAACATTTTTATTTGATCCTTAGTCTTTGATGACTCCTCATTTTCTCCAGGATAAACCTTGAACTTCCAATGTTGAAGAACTTATTGACGGTGTCGTTTGTGTGGTAGTTGTTATTATTTATTGCTTAAATGAGCAAATATATAGATACCATCTTTTATTTCAATCAGCTTTTTTGCACTCGTCATCTGCAATGGATTCGGATGCTTGGTAAGCTGGTGGGATCAAGCAAATCTTATCTCGAATTCTGGAGTTGCAGCGTTAGGACGTCAAAGATCTTCACAGCAGATATTTTCCAATCGTTTCTAATGGAAATACCTCTTTTGCATGAATCCGGTAGCAATTTTCCGACTCAAAAAAGATAGAACGCGCTAGTGAAAGCTTAAACCAGCGAGCTGCACGTATTGTTGCGTAGTAGGGCTAACCAGTATGCTGCTGATCCAACATTTGATGGTTTGAAATCGCTCAAATATCACCGGGTAAAATCACAATGCTTTCACAACAATCTTCCGAGCTCTTAGACAAAAAAGAGAAGCCATATTCGTGTGGAAGGCTACGTTCAACTCACAAAAGTTGGCGACTGTCTGTAATGCAAAATTGGGAGCGCGATAGTACGAATACTCAGGGTTTCAAGGAGAATCTACTGACTGAAATTAGCATTTGAGGGCATTCATGGAAGACAAAATTTCTGAAACATTAGCTGAGTACAAAGACAGGAAAATTTAGAGATGTGAACATGGTTGATGAAAGGAAATCAATTGCATGAGAACGCCCTGAAATTCGTAAAATTGATGAGAAAGAGTCATATGAATAGGAAAATGTACTATTTGATGGCTTTGCTAACGTAAAAAGTATAATGGAGCATTTAAAGCATCATTGCACCCGCGTGATGGTGGAAATATATTTTGTGTGGTTCTATTTCTAAGTGTTTCAATAGCATTTACCTAACACGTGATAACTCATGCCTCATACATGCCAGAAGTTTTAATATAGTACACAGTGGATGAATATAAAGAGGTAGAATAAGATTGAGAATTATTTTCGAACAATGGCATACAACAGGGTTATGGCTGTGATGCATACCCAGTTCAATTTTTTATAGCTGTTATTCGCTGATAGTGTTGATGCATATTCAGTTGTTTCCTGCTACCGTGACTGTCATTTACGGCAATGGTTTTCCCCCAATATGGTGAGATGTGTCTACATAACCTCTTCGATTTCAAAGCATTTGCAGCTTCGTTAGAACCAGTTTTTTTCAAAAATTTTACAAGATAGGATTTTTGACTTTTAAAGACGACAAAGCATAGAGAACAGAGAAATTTAGGTGATAAGATTCTTCACTGATCAGTGTGTCAATACAAATCTTCCCTGCGTTGAAGAACACTAAGAAGACAAACCTATAATATCGACTGTTCATATGAACCTCGCTCAATAATAATAGTAACATGGTAATCTGGTAACATATTTTGAGCCTCTTTCAACTGTAGTCACCACAATGTCGTGAGATTTTGTAACTCGATATGCGGTGATTTAAGTAATTCGGGGTCAATTCCTTTATAAAAGGGGATGTATTCCTGCAATGGATCTATTAAACCGAAAGTCACCATGCTTTTGCTGAGCCTCAGAAAACGAAATAGTTGTCTAGTACTGTATAAGTACCATGCCAGACCTCAAGGAAAAGGTTCAAAACATGCTATCACATTACCAGATTACCAAAAAGACTTTTTGATCAAGGGCATGTGATTAGTTTCAGATCCACTACTCTGTCGGTACTTCTTCAAAATCTCCGAACACATTTTACCCTCCTTGTTTCGATAATCTCTTGGGCATCTGTATCACTCCGTTCTCTTTGACATGATATTGTTGTACAGCGAAGAATGAAGTTATCACACACTGAATTTTTCAATCTAATTTATAACTTCACTTTCGATCCAGCGAGTCGCTTCATTATACATTTCAATAAAGAGCCATAATCCTCGATAAGAGCTTGATAGAGGGACTTTGTTTTCATGAAACTTCTGGGGCACCAATCAACGTGGCTATTACCGCCATAATTATTTAGCACTGGGCTAGTATCCGATCGAAGAGCATTGGCGAAACCCGCCAGTTCTAACAGGTCGGATATTTTTCACATCGATTTTTCCCAGCCGTTTTTTCTCAGGAATATGGGATGTAAAATGGAAAGATTCAGGCATAAGTTTCGATCATCAATCTCATTTGATCGTGGAGAATTCTGTAATTCTAAAACACTCTGCACACTTTCTGGATGCATTTATGATTATCTCGTAGTGCTCGATCTTCATCAATTCACCGTCGTACATATTTCATGTCGCTCAAAGTGCCTGCGTTACATATTACATTCTTCTACTTGGAAAATGTGGAAGGTTTTGTCACCTTGCGTTTCTTTTTTCATTTCGAGCAGATATCTCCGTAATTTCTAATCTCATGTTCATTTTCGCTGGCGCTTCTCAATCAGATATCACTAACAACGGATTTCATCGCCGGAGTTTGTTCGTGATTTTCTCTGTATTAAATTTTAATGCATGTAGTTCGATTCTATTAGCTGCACAACTTTTTATGTTGCAGTTTACATATACATTAGAAACAAAGTATAAAGGCAAAGAATGACCAATTGACGAGAGAGAGAAGGGCGAGGAAAGTAAAGAATAGATGTAGGGAAAGCCTACTGCTGCTCAAATTCTTGATATGTTACTCTGCGCACGGATAGCAGTTGGACGTTATTTGGCTGGGGTATTTCGAACATCTTGCTTCTAACT
Organism: Parelaphostrongylus tenuis; assembly: GCA_019055375.1. Lineage (NCBI taxonomy): Eukaryota > Metazoa > Nematoda > Chromadorea > Rhabditida > Metastrongylidae > Parelaphostrongylus > Parelaphostrongylus tenuis. Next base: position 119,328 of record JAHQIW010003230.1, read on the forward strand.
ATTGTAAGGCGATCATGTGTGATTTGCTCTCACCGGCGCTCCGAAGTGCGAGAAGACCACGATGAGTGTTGTGCTGGCTGTGCATACAGGGCGAGAAATTCTTTTTACGTGTGTCGTCGACCTGTTTGCTTGATTCACTCCTAATGATGCTTTGTACAACCAAAGTTCCCTTAGCTTGTCATTGATGCTATTGACTGTCTGCTCACATGTTCTAGTTGATTAGACCTATTAGTGAGCACGATACAGAGGCTACTTTATTGCTGATCAAGTAATTTGTTGTTCATTGGACTCTCGAACTACAAATGCTTGAAGTACTCAATTTTCCTCCATATGCGCTTGTTTGACCGATGTGAATCAGTGGGAAATTAACCTTTATATGGCTATTATTTGTGACGTTAGTTGATATAGTGGTTGACCGAAAATGATTGAACATGGTTAGAATTATGAATACTAGTATCAAAATTTGACTGACTACTAGATGGTGGTGTAATGAGCAGACCCACCGTGGAAAGTCATATAAATACGGTGGAAAATGTGTGAACATCACGTTCGACCATTGTCGAAAATTCTATAGACAGGGAAGTATGGGGCTGAGGAAAAATGCCCTGACACCTGCTGAAAAGCCAAAGTTTACACTTAAATCCATCAAAAATAATAGTAATTATTCATCAAAACAAAGACCATTATTATTCGCGATCTTCTGCCAATGGTTTATAAGATTCCGAATGTGCTCAAGATTCCATAGATTGTTGGGCTTAAATCAAAGAGCTCCTGACATGGCTCTTCAACTTGATCGAATTCAACTCAAATCGGCATCCACGCAGAAATGTTCTATTGAGCGGAAATCGGATCATCATCGGACAGCACACCATCTGGATTATAGGCTAGGTTCGGCAAGACCGCGACTCCCACCAACTCATCAAATTTACCTTAGTCTAAACTTTCGTTTCGAGTGTTTTCTGAAGACCACAGCTCAAATTTCAATATGACTGGTAATCATTCTTGAGCCACGCATGTCAGTGGTCTGTCAAAGGGGCTGACTTATAGAGCCCGATACACGTGTTTCGATCTTGCCATCTTGTCAGTCGGGCAGTTATCCTTGCTCGTCTTTTTCCAATCTTGTGTGGGTGCTCCAGTCTCCACACTGAGAGTTAGCGACGACGAACGTTTTACACTCTGTGTCCAGTGAAATAAGCACCGAACACAGAGTGTTGTACACTCGATTGCTCGTGGCTGGTATATTCAATATATCATAACTTTCGTCTCGAGAGTTTTCTTAACACCACACCTCAAATTTCAGTATGCCTGGTAATCATTTTTTCAGTCGATTGTATAACAATCTGTGTTCGATGATAATTTCACTGGACACAGAGTGTAAAACGTTCGTCGTCGCTAACTCTTAGTGTGGGGACTGGAGCACCCACACAGACTGGCAAAAGACGAGAAAGGGTAACTGCCCGACTGACGAGATCGCAAGATCGAAACACGTGTATTGGGCTTATACGTCAGCCCTCTTTGACAGACCACTGACATGCGTGATTCAAAAATGATTGCCAGGCATATTTCCTTAGTCTACCTTGCGTTGTGAGGTTTAGCATTGCCTTGGTAAAATAGCGTGCGCATTTGACGAAACAATGCTGAAGAGTAAATCGAAATTTAATGCACTATAACTAGCGTTTCAGTGGAAGTATTTTATGGAGATATCTCAGACATTCCTATGAATTTACGGTAACCGATGCTGTGTGAAACGAGCATAGAATCTGAATCTTCCGCGCAACTTAGTACTGCGAGGTTAGCCATCCGTCGTCTAGGCACACGTACGTATTACAAAGGGCATGCATGAATAAGGCATATCGACACAGAATGATATTAAGTGGATTTTTGTAATATCTAGATAGATATTATGTGGTAAATTATGATAGTAATCCGACCGGGAGAAAGGCAAGGCGAGTGTGTCGATGGTGTAGTGCGAACGCGCGCCCGCTAAAAGAGTCGTGGTTCAAATCCGCGCCATAAACATGAGGTTACGCGTTTTATCGGTACCTGAGCATTTTTCAGGCGGAATAGATGCTATAGGGTAGCATAAACCTAATTTTTCAATCAGAAAGGACTTGGCATTGCATCTAAAGTTACCTCCGTCTAGTTACACGTTTATGAGCGATCACGGATTAAAACTGCCAATCAGAAATCATCTAGAGTGGGTGATGAAGTGAGCGCTCTCTCTTGACAGTCTTGATTGTTCCTGAAATTTCTTATAGTGGAAAGTTTCAATCTTGTTAACCACTGTCCTAAGAGAGCGTTCATTTCACGCTTTCTATAGCAATTCCAAATGTCAGTTAAATGCAGAATGAATTGAGCAAACCTGGTAAGATTATTTGCGATGTGATCCCAAGAAAGGTTTAAGTAAAATGAAGCAGTACCAAAATCGATGTTTCTGTAGATCCAAGGCGTTGTTTCACTATATCGAAATGACACGTGCTGCACCATGATTACAGGAGGAGGGATGTGCCCAGCGTCAAAAAAGTAAAATTGTTTGACCGTCTCGGCCACAGCTTTCTCCGTTAGTCCTCCAGCGATCATTTTTGCCATCGTTTTTTCTTTCGATTGAGCTTGTCGAGCCAGTTTTGCAGAGCCGTGACCAAAGCGAGCAACGTAGTCCTTCATATGCTGAAGCTGTGCCTGTTCCCAATTATATCTCTTCATTTGATTTTCTAGAAGCTCTATTCGAGTCTTTACAAACTGATCGTAGTTGCCCGTATAATATACCAACTTCTTCTGAAATAGGTGAATGATATTCGTACAAACACCGTTCATAAAATCCTGTGAGTGAGAGACTATGAGGAGCGTTCTCTTATATCTACTGAGTTCACCTTCAAGCCATACACAAGCCTCAAGATCGAGGTGATTCGTCGGTTCGTCGAGAAGTAATAAGGATGGCTTGAGGTAAAGAGCACGAGCCAATGCTATTCTCATTCTCCAACCGCCATCAAAATGAAAAAAAAATGAAGCAAAATGAAAAATGAAGCAGTTTTGACTGCCTGAGTACAGTCGCTCCATCTTAAAGATGATCAACTATATATTATTTTGCTATATGTAACGTTGAAGCAGAAAGCGTGAGAGCAGAAAAAGCTTGCCTTTGCACACAATACATCTGCGAAACCATGGTTATTGTATATTATTTATTTTTTATTCACACGACCTTTCATCACAATCTTTTTTTATTGTGAGAATGCCAGTATTTTCAGCATGCGATTCGTTTTCTAGTCTTCTTCTTGAACCTCGTAAAATACCGGTCGAGTATGTCTTCTAGCAGTTTCGAGGACACCTTAGCTAAGGCGTCCCTTGAGGCGTTTGTAACTGACTGCCGGATAGCTTGGGGAGAGGGGAAGGGTGCCACAACCACTCGGCCACGACTCTCCTGGTTATTACGCAGAATATTTGGATAATAATTACCGAAATAAACTCAGCATAAGCTACTCAAACCTTCCAAAGCTTCTCTGGTGTTACACATCCTCATTTAATGCGCCTTCGATTAGCAGTCTAATGATTATGCGTATTAAATTAAAAGGATTCTCGAACTCACTGAACTGAAAACGTACAAAACAGCGCATATATCATCCGTATTATGAGCTGAATTAAAAAAGCTTTCCCAGTTAATCATGTTGCAGTGAAATTCTTTAGCAATGCACTTTACTAAAAAAATCTCTCAATCATTTTTATTACTTTGGATCCTATTTGACACAATAAATAAGCTTTACGGTCGTTCCGATTCGAATATATAAGATCATGTTTATTTCCATTAAAAAAGATATAAACCAAGCTCTCACTAATGGTCAACCCTTCCATGAAAATGCACATTGATGTTGATATGAACGCTACCATAGGTGCGTGTGGCACAGAGGCAAAAGCTCCTTGCAAGACACATGTGGTTTTTCGTTTGATTCCGCTTCTCAGGCTTCCTTATCCTTAAAATCGAGAGATTTGTATCAAACTTAACTGGAAGGATAGCAGCCTGCTTTCATATGTCCTGGGCCACGGCCATCCATTATGTGGCATTAGCTCAGATTTGCATTTAAGCACTTCTAACAATGTATGTTGAGCTCGAATGCATGGTTAAGTCCTCGCCTTAACTGTACGCAGTTCAATCTGTTTTTCGCTTTTTTGATTTGCTGCGAGTTTTTCTCGGGAAACAAAACGAAACCATTGTGGATACAAAATTTGCAAGAATTTTACAGCAATATGTATATATCCCTTTTGTACGAATCGGATGACATCAATGCGCAGGACGTAGCCGCAGTGATCTTTGATGGCACTCAATGGCCTTATTTAAACGCTTTTGTAATTTTTGTGATTAGGGAATACTGCTGGTTACTGCTTTGGCAATACTGAACTTGTATTTTTTACTAATAGAGGTCCACACAATGTCTAGGGGAGCTGTTTTCATTGCATTCATTACCACACTTTTTTGTAGTCGATAATGTTCAGACATGAAACTGACAGTACTACCGGCAGTCTTCTATAACCCGTGTACTCCAATGCTACATGCATTTTAGGCTTTTATCGGCAACAAGCTATGTGGATATGGCATCGATGAACAATTTCAAAAAGTTGAATGATGAAAGTTAGAGGCGTTTTTGAATTAACACCTGAAGTGAGACAACTTTGAGATTTGTGATTTTCGTGCACTGATAGCGACCATTCTATGGCGGCTGGCCCTTTTAAGCTCATCAAACACAAATGACCCTCTGAATCGATGGGCCACAGGGTCTGGTCTGCCTGAGTGCTTGAGATGTATCAAGCAGTTAGCAAATATTCAGAACTTCAAGTGTTTACAAACGGAAAGTGTTTTTTGCACTTTATTCTCGTTATGATAATACATCAGTACATAAAACTACGACATGTTAGGGGTAGTGATATAGTCGGCAAATAATGATCTATTCACGATGACGACAATGCTCGTAATATGCACGTTGGAATGGCTCCATCAGAATCCTTTGGTAGCGGCAACGTAGTCTTTTGTGAACGCCTCCAAATACGGCATGACAGTCTCATCGAGATATCTGGACTTTTTCAAATATAGCAGTAGCACCTGGTGTATATAAAGGTACTGGTGTTCTGTCTGAAATTTGTAGTTATCATCGGAAATGTCTCATCAACCATGCTATTCGCCTCTCAATATGCGATAAGCTATTGAGCCAATTAATCAAGTAATGCGAACGTTGCATATTCTCTGAATTTATATGCATCAAATCCTTCTTTACATTAACGCGTGCGCAAGATTTGAAACAAATCTTCTAACGGATGCTGCTTTTTTGGCTCATAATCCTTTTTTTATCGTGCTACTATTCTATAATTGTATAGCCAAAAGCCCGTGTTAGGTCATTCTATATTTGACTGCCGCTGATGTAATGGCAGAAGCTTTGTTTTGTTAAGTCGGGATCATTGAGAAATGAGGTATAAATAATCTAAGGGAGAGCTCTGTCTTGCGAGAAAACCGCGTGTGTAACGCACAGATGTTTTTCTTTCTCCAAAGCCTTATAAAAGGGTCTTTTCGAAAACGGCATTTCGCGCAAAGCCGGAGATTTAAGCTTTCGAATGGTTACTAACACTGTTATGAAAAGTTCTTGTCCAACGAATGGGCTCAACTATAAGACATGATAGCATTTGTCATATGCACTTAATATTGAAAACTGAGAAGCGAGCAAGTAAAGCAGTCATCGTTACAACTTTGCGAATCAGCTTCTTTAGTTGAAAAATAGGTCAGCCCTAAGTACATAAGTAGAATTTTAGCAGCTCAAAAATAGCAAAGAGATGCTCAATGCCTTCTAGTTAACGTACTTGTATGCTATTATTTCTCTGTTTTCGAAGTTCCAGAAGGTATGTGGAGATTTCTTGCAGAGGTGCCGGTAGATGTAGCAGTTCCATAGCATGTTGGATAAGCACGATAGAGCCTGTTCGACCGATACCGGCCGAGCAGTGAACGATGATTGGCGCACTAGAACGAGTGTGCATTTCATTTTTACAATTTATTAACGCTACTGTGCATTCGCTTCTAACTCAGAGTTCACTTAACGTTAGAAAGGACGGAAACCATCAAAAACGTTCAAGCGACTGTCAAAACACAAGGTTGAATACCCACTATCATTTTCTGAGGATCAAAACGAAGCACTCGATTCCGCTGACAGATGTAAGATCAAAAGCATTTCGTGAACGCATCAGGAGAAAACATTTTATGCAAATAAGAGAAGCTGACAATTGCAAATGAGGCATTCTTCTACTACGAAACAAGTCGAATTCTAAATTGGCCCCTAAATAAGAGCATACACTGTCGTGTAGAGCAGTATGGTCGACTACAGAAGCCAAATATTGTGACGATGATTATTGGAATAATTTTCGCAAGCGGTTTACAGCTTTTGATACACTTTTCTAGAATATAGGAATTGTTTGCATCAGAATGATTATTTTCATCTACTGTCTGCCTTATTCGCTTATCACTATGTAACACAAAGGGTACACAATTTATAATAGCATGATCACACTATCGAAAATCCCAATATCATAAAGTTCACTTACGTGTTTTCTTTGAGTCTGGAAAGTAGCACGATCGGAGCGAGATCGGCGTCTGGTACTCCACGATCCGGCCAGTCTTGCCAGTGATAGTGGAGGCAGGTGTGTGGTGACTCGTTCGGCACGCACACTTCCAACGTGCGAACCATAATTTTAACTTTAGTTTCAAACGGGAACGGAAACTGGAAGAACGTTTTCGTCCCTTTGCGCAAATCGTTTCTGAAGTGGTTGCGCAGATTTACGCGCGATGAGTGATTTTTATAGGCGTCATAATGAAGTTGGGTCAGCGATCGGTCAGCATACTAATAATAGAGAATCATTGTCAAACACGCCAGTCTTTTTTAGTTCTCTCTATGACAACTTTATGGATTTGAAGCGCTCGTGTTTGCTATGATTTATAAGTTCTTTGTCCGCTCACACCTGATGTAGTATTGGACAATGTAAAAAAAAGTTTTTAGCTGAAAGCGAAGGTAAAAAGCTCTCAGATGTGATTGCCGCATGATGACCCACTACAGTGACATCATTGTTAGCCAATAGTCTCATAACGCATATAAATAAACCATCGTTTGATAGAGTTTTGTTGATATTACCAGTCATCAAAACTAATTAAACTGTATATTGTTTGCGATATATTCAAGTAGGATTTATATGCAAATGAAAAAGACGTTTCATCCTGGGCCGTACTGCAAGGGAGAGACATTTTTACCTGTTCCTGTCTCTTCAACACCACTGTCACACCCTCAAAGTAGCATGACTTGCCCTCCTCAAGCGGGAAGTACTCAGCGCACTTCTTCGCATTCTGCAATGATAGCTATGACTCACAATGTTCACCTGCGCAATAAGTGCAGACTAACTAAACAAACTTGTTCTACAAAATTGCAGAGCATAAGAATCGCCACGGATTTCTCTTGGACCACCATATACCAAAAATCCGGACATGTTTTAGGAAGTGGTGCCTAAGCAATTATCATACTCATCAGTTCATAGTCGCCCTTCCATGACAAGGGTAAATATTAACGCCAGATTGTGGCATATTTTATGAAGGAATCAAGTATCTAATAGGTGGTTTTTTGCGTGACAACCTATTCACCCGTTTTCAAAAGCAAACTTACCTAGGGCGCTTTCTAAGTGATGCAACAAAGAGGAGTGAAGAAACAAAAAAAATGAAATGATTTTATATAGCTATTTACGAATGTACGAGATGGTACTTAAGTGCAAGATTCGCGAAAAGGCTTTTTGTACAACGCTTCCGTATCCGAGCGGTTAAACGGCGGAGGCTCATAATTTTGTTCCGCTTCACAAATACGAGATTAACCTATCTACGACCGTCTCGAAGGAGCGTGTCACAGGAGCGCGACATCTGAGTGCATCGAAATCAGTTTATATTTAGCCTGCGACCTGATAGAGTTGGGCCCACTAAGTATTTTGAGGCATTCGTTCTCTGTTCAATTCCGAGAAAGAAAATAAGGACAGATAAGAAATTAGAAGAAAGAAAGAAATAGCTTCTGGATGACAAAGTTTGAACTATTGTCAGGCCTAATCAGTACACATGTCTGTGAAGGGGGTAATTATTGCAGCAATGCGCAGTTTAACCATACACCAGTGTTCTCCATTCAACAAGTACCTGAGTGACTATTTTTTGAATCCCACTATCTATTTGACATTAATGAGAAGATGTTTACCTGTGTACAAATGAAGCGCTTCTGAAGTGTCGGTGACGAAACGTAGTTAGCATGAATATAAGAAACGGGGCCGATTCTTATGACAACGCGATCATTATCCAGACACCCAACATCCTATAAAAAGGAGTTTGAAAACATTTCTTTAATGAGAAAGCTAGTGACGCGTCCAGCATTGTTGCTGGAGATGATCTGTAATACACACAGAATCGGTCATCAGTCAAGCTCCAGTCCCGGATAGGTTGTGCCCTCCGCCCTTGCGAGGGCAGAAAGTATGTCAGTCTCATCGAAGGAAAGAGACCAAAACATTGAGTTGATACTCCGAATCACCACCGAATCACGGTTGACATCAAATATGCATCTAATCACCATTGTGGCATATCTTGATATCGGATCAATAACGATGTCAAATTGAATAACTAATTTTTTGGGATTAATGCAAAACATTCTTAATTTTGAATTACACTAGCAGCAAGAAAAACAGATCATCGTAAGGGTTGTCTCGCTAAGTTGGGATATCGCTTGTTCAAGGGCTCCTTGGCAAAGTGTTAGATAGAGAACTTCTCCTTGAACGATAAAATTCGGTGCTGTCGAAGTCCAACGTAGGGTTGTAGAAAACGAAAAGCTTCCTTTTACACGAGGTTTTATAACGTTTCATTATTACGTCTAACATTTCGGCGGTTCAGCCTTCATCGAAACCACGATGATCCAAGTCGAATGTCCACAGCGATTGTTCTTGCGATTTTCGTTATAACCGTCCCACCGAAATAATCTCGTGGAGTGGATCATACGAATTAGTGATACGAAATCACTAAGACTTTGATGAGAGCCCTCCAAACGTTAACCATAACAACAAAATTTGTAAAAACCTCGTGTTAGCCCATCAACAAAAACAATGAAAACTGTTGATGTTAGTATTCGTTCACTTTTCTTCGCGCACGGACGTCCGACCTGGTCCGGTAGTTGATCAAAAACAGAGGCTCATGGACGATCCCATTTTGACATGAACAGCAACTTTACGAACTACTCTACAATAGCACGCTGGAATGCTTTAAGGCTTTCATGAGGTCTGGTATGGCGCTTCTATTATCGTATGTTTCGGTTTCTTCGCAAGCCTTATCAGTAGTACATGCCATTCGAGTGTTTGTCCACTACTCTTGTAGTAAATCGGCGCTGAAGAAGTTACACTTTACATCAAGTGTAAGCATGAGCCAGCGTGAGCCGCAACGTACGTTTAGCACTAGAACTGCCACACCAAGCCTCATAAATGGCTAGAAACATTCTATCAGACTATATTGAATTCTTAAGCGAGGTCGCAAGAAGTCGATTGATAGAGATGGTAACTTTACTGGACCTTTTTTAGAATAGCTCTTATTCGTTCCTAGAATGCAGTTTAGCTGTAATGTCTCCTCTTGTTAGCAAGTCTGAGCGCGTTCTTATTTCTAGTCTTTACCATCACGTATCCAGCAGTAAAATGAAATGGTCGTGTGTAGATTAGTATATATACGAGATCGTTATAACAGCTTTTAGAAATTTAGGATAGTAAGAATAGCTTCGGGATATTAGCACTTCCTCTGTACTCGTACATCAAAACATCATAATGTCGAAGTCCTCTTTGGTGAGTGGAGTAAGGCCCACAGTTTTCTGTTTTTGGTAACTAATACCCACGCTGGCAACTCCACGTGTAACGGCTGACTACACTCACGGGTTGCGTTGTTCCATGCTATTGATAGAGAGTTTCTTTCTAGGAGGCGATTCATGAGCTTCCCCTAACTTCTTTTCGTCTGGTCTTTTGTAACTTTTGGGTAAACTTAAGTGCATTACACTGCCTGAATATAATTCAAACACCCACGCTTAGGTCCACTGGAGTCTGTTTGGGTTCACATCTACGATAACTCTCATTCTGGCGAAGCAGAATGAGGTGATTCACTAAATGTGCGACCTTTAGTTACCATCACACCATAACTGGGATAATGCCATATCAAAAGTGCAGTGTCCTCTATGCCTCCTGAGCAAGCCTTACCCACTTGGTGATAGTAATAGTCAGCGTAGGACAAATTTACTTAACGGTGCCCTTTCAGGTTAGTCGGCGACTAGCGGGATTCCGAAAATCGGGTAATCTGGGCAATTTTAACTAGTTATTTTTACTGCAGTTCGTACGCTGTTAACTTAGTTAATGATGGGAGGCTACTAGCACATACAGTCTAATTAATTGTCTACTCATTGGCTCATTCCTCGCCAGGGTGCAACATTGACTTTCGATAGAGGCTATTTTATACGACGAAAACCTGTGCCGCTCATGAAAATGAGTCTATATATTCAGTCTGCTCTTTACCGCTCTTTTGAATCCTATTTGCTGCTCTATGATCAGTCAAATGCTATTACTTGACGACTAAAACTGATTATTCTGTTCAACGATGACTATTCAACGGTGAGTTGAGAATCATTGTACTAGTGTAATTACTCAATCAAACTTACAGCTGATATTCAGCCGCATTTACGGAAGCAACATTTGCATAAGAAAAGGCGGTAACATCGACTTGACTATGTCGAAGACAATGCGTGGAATGCAGAATCTTACCTTGTACCTGTTCCGTCCAAGAGGGTTTTGTGCTACAAATTCTGTCATCTTTGTGAAGTCGTTCATACGTTTCATCGCTTTGAACTCTGCTATCAGGCCTTTTACACCTTTCCTCAGTGTTTCTTCAACAAATACTTTCACCTTAAAGATCTTCATTTGATTGGTGATAGCGATCTAAATCACCCGAAAAACGTGCCAGTGCTCGTTTTTCATCTCTCGAGAGACCAATACGTGTCCCTTCCTCTATAGTTTGTCGATCCGCCTGTACCGATCTCTGTTGCACGGATCTTTGTTGAGAACGGGATACTTCTTCTCTAAAATATGATTTCTTGAATTTTACGTAAACTTACAGTTTTCGGAAATATAAACATACTGAATAGACATCATGGTGAAGCAATAATCGCAGCTTTTACAGAAAAGCTACATTCACTGCTTACAGAAATCCATTCATGTGTTTGAACATTTTAGTCATCATTCATAACTCATCTCGCTACTCTGAACTCACACAGTATTTGAACTTCTAGAAGATCGTTTTTCTAGATCCTTTCTCGGCCTGCGAAGTCTCTTCGATAGTCCTTTTCCTTGACGTCCTTCGTTTAGTCTTTTTTCGTACCATACTTGAACTGAAACGCCAAAGAAACTCATATATCGTTTTCAAAATCTTGTGTTCATCAAAAATCAGTCCAATTTCTAATGATTTTTCTTCATGTTATATACTCTAGTTTCAAAAATCTTATGCAAATCTCACAAATAACACTTACTAAGTCGAGGTAGAGTGCCGCACAAACCTTTTTCTCCTAATGATGTTCATGATTTTTCAGTAGCTTCCTAGCACACCTCGATGAAATCAAATGTTCTGCAGAAATGAACCAATTTTGTTGTCACGGTATCCTCCTTCAAATTAGACTTTTTCTGAAATTATGTTTTTTGTTTTTTTTCGAATCTATTCCGCCGATACTTCAAACTTTGGTACCGTTTTTTAAAGTAAACCTTAGCATTACAACAATATAGGCGTCTAAAAAGTCTTTTCATAAATGTAAGTGCCTTCAATGGTGCTAACATTGTTGTTACTGCTTCACAGTGTATGCACTTGCAAGAAGTTATACAAAATCTCATACAACAAGATCTACTTCTTACCTGTGCTCTTCGCAGATAGCCGTAAACGCACGTCGATTGGGTGGTGTAACGACTTAAAATGAGACTAACTTCAAGCAATGTTGTTAAGACTGATACTGATTTGCTGTCCACGTCAGTATCATAGAATTATCACAATAATAACACGTGACTTCGAATACAAATATGCTCAGATATGTTATTACGATGTTCATCATTCACGCTATTTATACTATGATCATATTGTAGCCGAGAGCAATAATTTGTCAACTTTGATTCTAGAACTTGCTTTTTAAATGAGATTTTGTAGAGATGAATATCACCTTGCTAAAGTTAGGAATAGCTCCAGTCAGCGTGGAGCAGAGCTCCACCCCTCAGCTCTCTCCGGCTGTCAATAACAGCTCCTTATGGAGTGCCACAGCCAGGCTATCCTCAAGATTGCAAGGACACTCGCTCAAGCAGTATTCTACGACGTTCAAGAGGAAGACGAAACAACGAACATAATGCTAGAAGTACTGAAATCTGCGCCGCAATCAACAGCAACGTCTTATGGAACGCCGTAGCCAGGCTATCCTCGAGATTGCAAGGATACTCGCTCAACCAGTAATGTACGACGTTTGAGGAAAAAACGAAAAAACGAATTCAATGTTAGAAGTAATGGAATCCGCAAAGTAAAAAACACTGTGAGGATTGTGAGGATTGGTCAGGAGAAAGGAAGTAAAAGTAATGACGGAACAATAATCTCACATAGTTCGGTGAGCTCACTTTTTCACTTTAGGTTTCATGAAAAACAGGTTTTAGTAGGTACACGTAAATATGGATATTCCAATCGAGCGCTTCAGCTGGTGCTCAGAAATTTGGCAAGCTGTGAAAATCGTTAATAGTTCCGACTGACTCGCAGAAAGCAATGAAAAGTTTGAAATCATTCTCTAGTTACCAACGACTAAATGTATACAATACGTTTAAAGTTTAAAATAAGCACACACATACATAGTAGGTGGAATACTGAGACCATCGAACGGCAAGAACACTTCGAAATGTGCTGCTACCGAGTAGCCCAGGTGTTTGCGAAGGTTCAGATGGTGCAGGAGTCTTTGAATTTTTTTTCCAATGCTGAACTTCCAACGCGAGTTTTAGTAGAAGAACTGACTCTGCTCTACCGATCATAACAATATAATGAACGATTCTTGACGTTCCTAATGAATTCCTTCTCTTTTACTTTTTCTTCAGCTCTGCTGTGATTTAATGTTCTGAAAATTGTTCGAAATTAGTAGAGCATTAACGTTTTGATAGTAGGACTGCGGATCATTTACCATATTTAATTGTCGTATTATTCTTGGGAAAGGGGAGAACGGAGCGGTTAGCGATGCACTTTACCATTGAGAAAGGTGCTATTCAGACTTCCTTCCACAGCGCTCTATTATTGCAGTCCATCTAAGATCGCCTCGTCTTGGCTACGCCAAAGATTCCAAATCAAAATGATTCGACCACAATTCTGCGACATCTATAACATGAGCCGTTCTCAAACTGCAACCGAAGCAACACACGAAGTGACGAAGATCTCTGTGGAGGATGACTGCGAGGAATCGAGTTAGATGTAAGAAGTGTTGGGATCTGCAGAATATATACGATAGCATTAATTCATAGAGAATGATCAAAATAACCATTCTCCAATATCCATCTCTGAGCGTCTGGCAACGATTAAATATGCTTTGAAAAGTTTTTATAGGAACCAAAGACGAAGAAAACTGAAGCGAACACAACGAAAGACCAGGATAGAAGGATTTGTAAAGGAGACGAGGTGTTCACTACCCTCTACGAATCAATGGTACATTTGTCTGTTAGATCGCAGCATAAAGACAAAATAGACCATAGGACAGGACAGATAATGCATGAGATGGAGACAACATCCTTTGAGAATTGAATATTCAGGGTGCACCTACTGAGCAAGAAACTGAATCGAATTTCATGCATTGAGCAAAAGCAGAATATCGATCAATGTAAACTATGCAAAAATCAAAGCACTGATTCAGTGACTGTCATTTGTAAGAGAACCGTATATTACTGGAGCTTTCTAGGCCAGTGTTAACTGGTAGGAGAAGATCATAGGACTTCAAAGCAGCACTGAGGCAAAGCGTAACTTAGAGAAGCACTGTATAAACCTTGCACAAAAAATCATTTACATGTGAGAGCTAGAAAAAGCTTAGTTTCAAAGTTGAAGCTCAGTCTTTCCATCGATATCAGACTATAATCACAAAAACTGACTTGGTCATAGTTTTGGTCGTTCAAGAAGAGCTTGTAGTATATTCGCTTGAGCTTTGTTTTGATTTTGTGATTGAGTATACGCCTTCTACAAATAGTCGCAACTTATGAACATCTTCAAAACAATTGATGACTGTCTTGAAAAGAGTCACGTATACAAGCTTCATACTAATACAGTGATGGAACTCTTCAAAACAATTGTTTAAATATTTCCCAACAGAAGGATGCGGTAGCTCGTATCGCTGATCATGGCAATATGAAGAAATTTGCTATGAGATATGCCTAGCAATCCTAGAGACCCTACAGATGCGATGGATTATTTGAATGAGTGGTTTGATACGATGTTTTGTAAGCATGGTGTATAGGAGTTTATCGATTGAAATAATTCGATATTTTGCTAGCTTTTCGTACTCGTGTTTATTTTACCTAAACAAGACAACATAGAAATTTCTATTATGAGAAATGAAAAGTGTTTCAAAACGTCTATCTTTTTTGTTCTTTATTCTGACGAGACTTTGCTAAAAATGCGCTCCCCATGCCACTATCCATGGCGAAAGCAAGCTTTTGACAAGGGGAATGGTATAAAACTTATACTGCCTCATGGTGATATTAGATATTTGTGACACACTACGATCAGTTGTTTGAGCCCTACTCACTAGATCGAAGTTCAGTAAGAATGTCTTCAGTGCTATAAATATGTGATTTACTCTTCACGAAAAAATGCTTGTAGAATTGAAATTATAGAAATGATCTGACTTAAGTTCAGGTTTTGAAGTCTCTGTATGACTCTTCGACTCTAAGCATGAAAAATGTGAGGCAAATTTTGGCAAGATACTTTGTAGAACTTCTTATTTAGTGCTTCTTACTGGTTTTCGTTATTCTTCAGCACCATCTACGACGATATGGATTTCCCTCAACTAAGAGATCTTGGTATTTCCGGATAATCGATATAAATGTCCGCTCGCATAAAAAGTGTATATGGGCTAATTGCTGCAAATGGATTCCAAATATGATGTCCCATATGTTGCTTCTGCGCAAAGTTGACATTCCGTCTACCTACAGTTGCAGTCATCTGAATGTAAGTATAAATCTGCGACTGCAGATTTTGTCGTGCTTGCAGGATGCTGTGTGCGAATGGAAATCAATTTTTTTATGGCGATGAATTCTTCAAAAATCAAAATTCACCATCTAATGCCAAAAAACCATTGCGAAGTTGGAAAAATAAACTGCGATCAGAAACTGCTATACTTTTTTTTGGTAGTAGAAACGCACTGTGGAAATTTTTTTGCAAAACGTACCAAGTATGAAATCGCCATCCCTCAAGCTATCGAATGACAACACTATCGTGGATCAAAAAAAAAAAAAACGGATTCGATATAACAAGTGAAAATATTCTTTTTAGTAAACAAACCTTTGTAAGGGTTCTTGCGCAATATTCCATTATTATCGCAATAATGTCCTCTCATAACCTCAATTTGCCACGTCAATTCTCAAATCTTTGCGAGTTATCGATATAAACTGCCAGCCGTTGGCGAGGCGATGGTGCTCGCGGTGTGTTGGTTGTCTTAATCCACGTCGTTGTCAAGAGGTTAATCTATTTGGTGACGGCAATGCTACAATGAGTTGGAAGCCCACAGAGATTGTTATAGTTAAAATCGTCTGTACTCTGAAGAATACATTCAGCATTGCTTTATGAAGCAATTTTACTGCTTCATTTCTATTTATGCAGAAAAACTCATTCTCTTAGTGCTGCTAAATAATATATCGTTAGAAAATGCCGATCTGTTCAAGACCGGTTCTTTTTGCCTTTCCTTCAAACTGCTAGTACCCCAAAAAATTCCATAGATTAGAGCGGTCTATTTTTGAAAAAGGGGTGAGCAAACAAGCGCGCTTTCGATAATGAAATATTTATCCATTTCTTTACTTTTATCTTACAAAGATTAAGAATAAATAAAATTATAGAAAAGTACTGGATCAATAAAATTACTAAAAATTACTGAAAATACCATTGAGTGAGGTTGAAGTGAGTGAGTGGTGAGGCTGCAATCCCAAAACACGTATCTACACTGTATACGCGACTTAACAATCCTTATGATATGTTCAAGATATGTTATCAGATTATTTCCATTAAATACTGTTTTCCAGCGCAGACAGCTTTTATCTATGAAATTTCAAAGTAATCAGTCGATAGCTTAGATTTCAGCATTTTCAAACTATATTTGGATTATATAACTTAGAGAATTGAGTGGTGAACAAAAACACCACTCAATTGTTTTTGTTCACCACTCAGTTCTCTAAGTTATATAAGAACATAATAACACTGCGAAAAAAGCAGTGAAAATACTGTAATTTCGAAGTATATTTGGATTCTGAAAATGCTTTCTTAATGCGCTGTAGTAGCAAAAATCAGATCATGTTTTACCTATGGCGCGCATTTTTGCTCTGCTAGGAATTGTGCATAACTTTTTACTAGAATTCAAGTATTCCCAGTGATGTAGAGTGACGTGCAAAACTTTTGCATCAGCTAGGAGTCGAACCTCTATCTCAGCCAAAATCACATAGTTTGAGCACTTTTTCGATGGCTTGAAATACAGAGATTTTGAAACTAACGCCCAGTCTGTGAAGAAGGCGGGTCGCCGAAATCTCAGCCGAATTACTACGTCTAATACCAACTTTGCGTCAACTAATCAAGATAAGTTCTCTCGATTTTGATATACCAATTAATTATGCCGAGGTTTATAGGAAGTCGAACTTTTGAAGCGTTGCGATTTTGAAATTGTCTGGTTTTTGAATGGTTTATCATAAACTAAAATTAATATTACATTTCGCACTCAAATATATACGCAAAAAACATATGAACGCGAAGAGTAAGTGGTGGTGCATCAAACTATGGAAAACAGCGGGCGACCCCATTCGCTGAGCAAAAAACTTTTCATGAGAGTATTAGTAATGTTTCAAAAGCATAGATCTTCGGCTGCTGCGCTACATAGCCACTTTTCGAAGAAGCTCTTTCATAGCGCTGCAGTAGTCAGATTAAGATTGTACTTCACATGCACCACCCGCTTTTTTATTTTGCTTAAATTTCAATGGAAAAAGCTCTTTCCTTGAATGATCTGGCGATGGCTCAAATGCCGAAGAGTTTAAAAATGCGTTTGTTTTTTGAAGAAGCTTCTTTAACAATGCTGTAGCAAAAAGAAAACATTTGTGTTTCACAGAGGTGTTTTGCTCGCAGGACAGGGCTCTTTCTTCAGACTACTAATAGCCATTCGTTAGAGTAAATTTCAAAAATTACAACGCTGTGCTTATTTATTGTAAATACCTTTTCTCCGAACTGTGGAGAAGGAAATAAAATTGATTAGCGTACACGGGCATTTATTTTTTGGGAAATTCAAGGACTGGGTGATGGGGGGAGGTATGAGCCGCCCGCGATTTCTACGCCGGTGATCGATCGATGAAATTATACAGATCACAGAACTGCAACTTTTGTTATTTGATTTGGGATTATTTTTCTCCGTTTTGAAAGAAACTCTGAATGAAACAGATGACTCTGATACTATGAGATTTCTTCTACAATAACATATGCTTTTCGTGCTTTCAGCGAATTATACGCGCGATAAAATCGAAGGTTCGCAGCGAATGTGAAACATAATTTTATTCTAAGTGCTACAGTGTTGTAAAGGAGTTTTTTCAAAAAACGATCACGTAGCGCAGTAGCAAGAGATGTAAGCTTTGATCGATTACTAACACTCTTATGGAAGGTTCTTGTTCAGCGAAAGGGGTCGTTCTTGCATTCATCCCCAGATTACCGAAAAGAACCAAAAGTCTCGAAGTTTTATCAAAATGAAGAAAAAGTTCCTAAGTAATTAACGAAAATTGCGTGTATCCTAAACCGTGTTGAAGCAGCAATTTCAGTGTCACCTCAAAGGAATGCGATATTCGTCATTCAACTTAGAGTTGTTATCTTCGTTTGAAAAAAATTTCAGGTTCTCTCGTGTAATAATTGTGGAGAAGACTTTGTTATGATATGTCCTAAAAGTAATAGCCATTATTTTCCTTTCATATTGCAGCAGAAGGTCATGAAGAACCGCTACATAGTTTGAGCAACCATTGTAGGTGTTGAACGTAGTCTTCTTTTTGCTCTTACAGCGCTCCATGAATAAGGTTTTAAAAGTCAATTTCAAGCTCGGAAATGTTGAGATTTAAGCTATCGAATGACTGCTACAAGTCTGGAAAAGCCATCCACAGATCTTGGTCTAACGAGCAAGGCAAATCAAGTGTGAAGCATGATCTTATTTTCGCTGCTACAATGCACTAAGAACGTTTTCTTTGGAAAGAAAGCACCGTATGCACAGCGGAAATGTAAGATTTCGATAACTTGCTAGAAAGTCAGAGAAAATACTCTATTAAGCAGAAAAGAAGTCTGAATAATCGTGTATCAGGAGAGAAGAATGCTATTGGGACTGAGTTAAATTAGCATCGCTTAACTAGTTTGGGACGATGAGTACCTATAGTGGTACTCGGTTGCTTGGAAGAGTTTTATGCTAGACAGAACTTTTTTCTCAAGCTTCAAGTAACCAATCGAAAGCTTATGTACCAGCGATTCTAATAGTGCGTTTGCTTTCTAAAAAGTCCTGCTTAATGCGTTGCAGCAAAGGAAATATTATTATGTTTCACACACGGTTGGATTTGCCTGCTCGGCTGGAATCTGTGAATTACTTTTCTTAAAACTTTTGAAAGTCATTCAAATGCTCAAGGTTGTGACAATTTTGCAGCTATAACTGATTCTGAAAACCCGACGTAGTCAGTGCATCGCTTGAACTACATAGCGAGTTTATTTTGATACTTAAAAGTCTATTTGTTAGAGGCACTTTATCGTTACAAAAAGGTAAAACAGTCATAGGAAAAGTTGTGTAGAGCTATTCATAGTGAAAAAGCCACGTGTCAACAAATCCTCTGTATCCATTGGAAAAATGCATCCTGTCAAAAATAAATTATTTCCAGTTGTCATCAAACAGATCTTTCTAATTTTATTCATATTCTTGTAATTATTCGATGGCATAATTAATTTCTATTCTATACCTGGTCTTTTTTGAAAAAGAATTTTCACAGTTCGCTGTACTGACAAAATACAAGATAACGTCTTGCTCTTGGTGAAATAAGCCCTGTGTTTGAACTCTCAAGTAGATTTTGTTGGCATTCATAAGGATTTTTGTTTCTTAAAAAAAGGATCAGAAAAGTAAATCATTATTGGAAGGAGTTTGGCAGCGTACTTTTGACAAAAGGGTCACCATTCACTACAACTTTCTTTTATGACCTATTCATCAAATCCAGTATCTGATGCTTTGGCTACTTTACTTTCATTAGAACTGTCAAGTATTGTGCAGTTATATAACGTAGTATTAGGCTATTTAGAAATTACCGACCATTTTTAACTTCCTTGTTTATTCTATATGCTATGGCAACAATTTCTTGCCGATTTTTGTATTGTTCCATAGTGAAGCGCAACTTATACCTTTTCACTAAGTATGTCTGAATTGCAGCAAAAGTTGTATTTTTAAGATATTTTTCGTCTTAGAAATTTGGATGTAAAATTGACAATCTCAAAAAATAGGAGATAAAGCGAGGAAAACTTTAGTGACTGTGTGGTGCGATGCTGAATGAAAAAATTTCGCCGCGGCGAACCCGACATTGAAATTGAGACACGAACGTCCTTGTGCTATTGACGACTATGAATCAAGGGTTTTTTCTGGGGATGTATTTGCGCACAGTTCAAAAATTTGCAGAAAAGCTCAGTATACGTATTTCAACAGCTTTGGATCATCAATCATGAAAAGTGGTATGCAAAACAAATAAGTGCCGCACAAATTATGTGACAACCAGAGAAACAGCTGTTTTTACGTGGCGTCGGTGCTTCTTCCATATGAGCACAACAAATTGTTTTTTCTGTAATTTGACCTGCGATGCTCAGTGGATTCTGTACGATCACCACGAAAGATCCCCTCAATGGTTAGACCACATTGAGCTCCGCAACACTTCAGAAGGACGAAATTGTATCAAAAGTAGGTCGCGTTCAACGTTTGATTATCTACAGCATGTTTGATCGGTCACATTTAGGTGATAACATGATAAAAGGTTTTGAGTCGGCTGATATGAGGCCTGACATGGGCACTTATAAAGTGCTAGACAGGCGCTTGTTTCGCCCTTACGGATTCCTCAGTAGCACAACTATCCTTAGTCAGGCGATCCCTTGGGGCTGAATCTCGTGTGAAATTATCACAGCAACGAAGCAGGCCCAGCAAATAGAGATCTACTAGAAAACTCATCGGTTACACCCTTCACTGCCCAACAGATTGGTATCAATCTTTCTCCATCAAATTACGTTACCACACGTTACACTAATGAGACTGCAAAAGTTTAATAAGCCATGCTAGAGAGCTCTATTCTATTTACTATACACTCACCAGACCTCTCGACTGTTGGACTAATCCAAAATTTCGAGGATTTTGATGATTCATTGTCCACAAAATGCTTCAAAGGGCAATCTGTAGATCAAACTGCCTTCAACGACTTCATCGCCCCAAAAAAGTTCAGAACCTTTGGCAGACAATAAGAGTGAACTTGCTTCTTTAAGGCAGTAAAGTGTCGATTTCAACGGTTTCTAATGTGGTCAATAAAGTTTGCTATGAGCTTATTCCATTTTGAAAACTCAAATTGAAATCGGACATTGATTTCCTAACAACCTGATATCACAAGACCGTGCTTTAACTAGTTGTTAAAACTCGTTGTTTAATCTAAAAATCACGGCAGTTTATCATTGACTATCTGTTTTGAAGCTGTTGTAGATCTCTCGTAATCTCCACTGAGTAGAATGTGGACTTGAAAAAGAGATTAAGTACCTAACGTCGGCGAATTATTTGCCACGCTACTTGATGAGAACAGAACCGTTTACATCTACTTCACTTGGTAGTCTAATGACATAGATATGGACTGACATCAGCGTCACGTTTTCGTCGTCTTATTGAATTTACCACGTCCTATAAATACTTCACATCGTAGATCTATTTGACTAGGGTGATGTCACTTGATTTCGCTTGCATTTGAAAAACGAGACGTCAAAATTGCGAACATAGCGACGTCCGCTTTCATCGCTCCTTTACTGATGTGCTGTGCCAAGTCTGTATTTTTTACCGAAATTCCACTGTATCGCTGTTTATGACTCTGATTTTTTGAAACCTTCAACTCATTGTTATTCCATTGTGATCCTATCACCAATGAACGATTGAAGGAGATGATCGCATGCAGGGGGATCCGATGTTTTGACGAAGGTTCCCTTAATCTATGGAACATCTTCCGCAATCATATGCTATATGAATTGAAGAGAGTCACATTGCTAGACAAATAGCTCGGAGCAGCATTTATTCAGTTTGTGAATAATCATCTGAGCCGAACAACTCGGTTATTAATTGCTGGCAGTGAGTATATTGCTATAATTATACGCAGAAAGTTCTCAAAGTGAACTTTTTAAGTTTTTCGCATATGAGTTGGGCTGAGGATCTTTCCTTCGTATTGAATGCCGTTGAATTCTTATCCAGTCGATTCTTCATGAAGTTCTAAGATAGAAGAGTTGGGCTTCCCACTAGAACTGCTGAGAGTGGACGCCTCCCCAAAATAATTTGGTACGAATTTCCTATCCCCAATAAAATGAAAGGCTCTGTTAGCCTGAGGCGGAATCGAAGCATCACCGTGTTCCTGATGATCTGTATCTTTCTCACTGTGCTACCCACTCCTTGAGGGTTATAACTCGTAGCAAGTTGTATCTATGCTTATTCGGACAAATAACCATCATAAGAAATATTGATCTCATCAGCTCAAAATGTCAAGCTTTCGATACGATACATCATAATACTTTTGGAAAACGACTTCGTCAATTTTGCTCCGGGTATACGATGATATTCTTATAAGCAACTAAACAGAGCAATAGTAAAGTATTGACCGAAACTTAATTGAATACCAAATAGTTTAAGTCATCCTTTATTGCTCATACTTCATTCTTCAGTGTTCTTTTTTCTTAGGGAAAGAAAAAATTCAGCAGTGGCCCAAGTGTTACGAATACTTCAACTGATGCTGTTAAGTTTTTCGTTTTTATCAAAATAGTTATCATTAAAGTTTTTAGTGGCATTCTCTGCATTGCTTAATTTAGTTACTTACTTTAATATTCTGATAGTTGTTCTTATTAGTGAGATTACTTTTGCCAATCATGCCGCTTTAGCACTTTATTTCGTCTATCTTCACGGTGTGCTTTTTTCACTGTGCGGATTCTAGCACTTCTAGCATTCAATTCGTTTTTTCGTCTTTTTCCTAAATGTCGTAGAATACTAGTTGGGGCGCGTCTACTCTTGCGCTCTCGAAGGCTACCCTGGTCGCAGCGTTTCACAGCGCGTTCGCTCTTGAGTGCTGGAGAGTGTTGGGGATGAGGAACGGCCCCGCGCGCGCCGCGACGAGCATCGCAACCATTTGACTACAGCGCTCCCTACGGAAATTATTGATACGACTTCAATGCCTTTAATATTGCCATCAGTGCTTCTAATTATCAAGTGAAGTGTCGCTTTTTTGTTGCTCTTATCATTGCTTACAGTTTTGCTACTTTGCAAATTATTCTTCCGGTATTACTATTTTCTTTCATTTGTTTAAAATCTTTCTTTCTCTCTTTGCCTCCCTTTCACTCTCTCTCTCTCTACTTTTTATTCTCTCAATATGCCTTAATCTTGTGTGGGAAGTCGAATTAAGTTCAAGTGATCGCAGAGTGTAATTGCTGGAGCAGCACAAATATGACATCTGAAGCCGTTATGCACGAAAAATGCCATGTGATGGTAATTATACAATGCCAGTTCCAACAACATTCACTCATTTCCAGCGCGCATCTTTCATCGAGTCCTCACTGTCTTTCTTCTTTCCTTACTAATAGTTCTTGTATTTCACATAATCATACTATTTATCACACGAGACTCAATTTCCCACGTCAACTTGGACATCCGAGCGAGTCTTTGTCGCGTTGTAAGCAAGCACAGCCCGAACACTTCAGTGAATCTATGAAACATGTAAGAATGTTGGAAAAATTGTTGGAAAGCTGATATTTCGACTTTAAAACGTGTGTTTGTATTTAAAAATTTTGAAACTGTTTATACATTTCAATTTTTTCATATATTTTTCGATGTCTTTGAGATGACAGTAATGGCAATCAATTGTGGACTTTTCTATACTACCTTATTTATGCGAGTATGTGCGATGTAGTGGTTAGACGTGTTTTATGATGTACACCTTGTCGATGGTTCTGTCACGAACCCTGAGCTCACCAAGCCCTTCCTCTCTTCGGCGCTGGAAATTTAGTATCATACTTGTCTCGGAAAATAACAGCACAGACATGAAACATCAGTAATCTTTCGACAGTATTTTGAGAGCCAAATTTATAATTTACCTTTCCTGACGGTATGCATCGAAAGAGATATGCCTATCCACTCCATTTGGACGAATATGAAGATTGGTGGATGTCTTATTGCAAATCTGGTTAATTAAGGTTTTAAGGTAGCATTCTCTTGATCAAATGATGCATTATCACATATCCCTTACAGTTCCGAAGGCTCAGCCGTCTCTGTGTCTAACTGGCAAGGCTACTGTCTGCCCACCTCTCCTTAGTCTATAATCCAAAGCGTTACCGTATGCTCCAATGGAAAGGAGCACGCTCTCTATCACGCTTTACATCATTGAAGATTCATTGCCAAAGATTGATATAGTTAAACTATCACCTCCATCTCGAGAGTATACTATTTTTCTACTACAATGATTGGATCTAGATAACATTTAGTGATGATTTTTCACTGCAATACGAGATTGTAAGCAAACTCGGCAATAATGCTCAACTGGCTGGCAGCAGAGCCAATTAACCGGCTTTAATGTGGCCATGTTTACAATATCGTAAGTTTTAGTGATAAATCACTAAATTCTATCCAATATCCAATCATTCCAGTAGAAAAGTAATACACTTTTGAGATGGAAGTGATGGTTTAACTAAATCGATCCTTGGTAACAGATCTTTAGTGATGTGGAGCGTGCTAGAAAAAGTGCTCCATTCCACTGGAGTAAATTTTATCGCTGGGGGTTACAGACGCAGACGAGGTGGAGCGGACAGTCCAGCTCTGCCAGTTAAATACGAGGAGAATTGGGTCCCCTCAATCGTAATGATCAGAAGACTTATTCGGAGATAGTTTTAGTGAGATCAATGTTTATGCATTACAAAATCTTGCATTTTCCAACGATAAAACTACATTTTTGCTAAAAGTAACACATTCCTAGGTGTTATTGAACTTGTTTCCTTATTACGTTTATGCTTTATAATCGGTAGATATTTTGAGAGGTGCTAATTTCTATACTAATTTTGGTTTGTGGAAAGGTTCTCATAGTGTGTTACTAACAAAAAAGAAAAGAAAAGTCTTGCTTCTAAAGTGCGTCGTTTCAACTTTGAAGAGGACTTTTTGGTATTACAGGGTGAAGCTTTGATTCCAAGGCACCGCCACAAAAGAATGAAATGTTACGCTAAAGAATTTTAGATTGTAAAGAGAATGCCCAATTGTCCTAAAACTCCTCACTTTTCAATACTAATTTTGTGAAATGAATATGCATTTGATTGATTATAAGTGAAATTGAACAAGAAGTGAATGGATATAAATGAATAAATATGATAAGATAACATAGAAATGCTCAGTAATAGTTTCAAATACCCTTTTCGTGAGCATCTGGTTTGCCCTTCAAAAATGCGAGGAAGCAGCGTTGGCTGTTCCCAGGTTACAGCGATGAATATGTTCATAGCTGACTATGGTGGGTATGAAAAAAGTTATCACCCATATTACAGTAGAGCAAAACCTTTTCTACGGCTCTATGAAGTTTCGACTCGTATTAGTAGGAAGCAATAATAATGGTATATAGGTATTAAAAAATTGCGCCGAATTCTGGATGAAGTGGCATCGCATTGCAAGTTTTGTACTATTTCAACAATATGTGGCTTAAATGACTCCTCTGTCATGTTTTGCCTTGACGACTAAACCTCTATAGTGGCGATAAAAATCCAAATTTCATTAGAAAAGCTACCACATTGCCTCATTGGAGCGTGCCTCGTCAAGCGCTATTCGTAGTCATTCTATTCGCACTTCAGCCCAGAATGGCCGCCGTCAAATAATGCTTGATGGAGTCGAATGCATGCCGCATCTTTCAGAGATCGATTGCAAATGAAAGCTTTATTCTTTGTGATCCCTCTATCTAGTTTGTTTTCTAATAGTTGTATTCACATGCACTGTTCTCTGCACAAGTAGAGAGTCCGGCCATACATGATTCCATATTGAGAAGTTGTTCCCTCCCAAGCAACATTTTACACCATTGCTCATGTGAAGCAAACACGAGGTTCTCAAGATAAAATTGCTCCAAAAGCTCCTGTTTTGGCTGTTTTTGCCCTTTGTAAAACTTGAAATGATCCAATAACTACAACTGTCAGCCGAACATCTCCATAACCCCAACTGAAAAATCATAAGATATAGATTTCAGCCACTCTAAAACAACTTTCAAGCACGCTTATCTCTTTTTATATGTCCTTCACTGAACGTTTCACGTAGAAACCAACCGCACCGAGATCACATGGATTACCAATGCGCCTCTTACATCAAAATATCAGTCCTATACATTGTGCCTCTTTAAGTGTGATAACAAGACATTTCTCCCTGGTGCTCATTTATGGATTCCTAGAATTAATTCAGACTTCATCAAGAGCCTTCCGCTCTAAAGTTTTGTATACCTGTGAGAAGTGCGATGACTACTACTATAATATCTTCTCCTTTGCATCCTAAATAAACTCCCAATATGCAAAACCGAGCAGGAAGAAAGGCCTCGATGTCGAGCGTGATTTCTTACAATATTTGAGACTGCTAGTTTGAAGTGCGAGGTGTATTTGCAATTCAAGTGAACTCTGTACAGGGTTCCACATGAAATGTTCAGTGGAGGACTTATATTAAGCGGTAAGTATTTCGAGAAGTTGTTTTGTTCTCAGTGCGGCTGAAAAGTAGTTCTGCTGATATATATTTCTGAGGAGGTTATAGGGGCACCTGGTTGACTTGATTGCTGTCAACTTGTTTTTTGCAGTTTAAAACAGGTACAATTCACCGAAAGTCAGCTGTTGAAATAAATTGTATATTGAGAACGTTGTGTTCCGATCATCAAGAATGACTGATTCATTGATCAGTACCGAGACTAATAGGTAATTGATCTTGGGTCATTACTGTTTCCTTGATCTCTCTTTGCAATTGGCATCAGGCTTCAATGAAATGGAATGAGTCTTGGTTTCTCATAATTTGCTGTCCTCCTTGAAAAAAGTAAAGAGCGATAATGGCTCTTAAGTAGGCTGCTAATAGAGTAGTCTAAATTCTATACTTATACGTTTTGTAGCTTCTTATTTGTCTTGACGCGCTCTTTTTAATAAATAGCTGCGTTCACTGCACTTGTGGAATCATCCGTGTCACTAGGCAGCAATTCTTGATTGGATGTAGAAAGACAAAGGAAGCAGCGGCTACTTGTGATCTCCTATATCACCTGTATCATCTGTCGTCCTGCTGATCGTCGAGTGACTCGAGCGGGTACCAGCAACACTTCCATTCTTCCCTATCACGTGCAAGAGTTGCCCAGTGGATCCTCGTCGCTCTAGGGATTCGCTGAATATCATATCTTTTTTCGTTTATGCCTTTCGTGAAGACGGATTATCAGGTCGGTGGTCTTCCTGTAAAGCGCTTCATATCCGAGAAATCCAGTCGCTAACGACTCTAGTCCATCGCTTGTCGTTGAAGTGCATCACGTGTCCGGTCTACCTTACACTTTATGTTAGACCCACCTTATCCTTTCTTCACCCACTTGTGATTCACTCTTAAATGATTCTCTATCGAAATTAGAAGTATAATCTACCAGAATTGAGCGAATCAATGAAAACAGGGTAGATGCTGAAGTAGCAGGCGAACCCAAAACCATTCATGACAATTACAGTAGAACGAACTAAATGAAAGATGTTCTGAGAACTAAAGGACATGGTCAAAGGTTGCTACGGAATTTATTCATATAAAAGTTTGACGATTCTCTACACAATGGTTCGACGTACTTATGTGAGAACTGTATAAAAAAATGGGTATAGGTATCATGTAAAACACAAAATATTGGTGACCAATTCGACCTTGAACACTGAGTTCACCAATTCGTCCATTTTCGAGTTGACATATTAGATCCAGATTTGTTTAAGAGAGTAGGAAAAATTGATTTCGTACATTGGTAGGCTACCGTAACTCACGGGCGAGATATGATTCATTCACCTCTGCGATAATAATGTCAAATGCAGGGGTATCTGTCAGGGATTGATGAGCGTCAAACTCTTTGTTCAAACGACATGGCATGAGCTAAAAACATTGCATTGAGGGCTAGCTCATCTGTCACTTCGTCGCCGAAAATCTAAGCATTTTTTAGGATGAACAAAATTCCTTTCTTCATTCTTCATATTCACATCTTGCGAGAAATGAAATTGGCTTTGAAAATTACTATTGTAACGTCGAGCGAAGTACTTCTGTGACTTCGACAATGGAATTATATTTTATCTCTTTTTTATTTCATTGATCCGTCTTTACAGTGTTTTTCTAACCTTGCGGATCCCACTACTCTTAGCATTCAAATCGTTTTTTATCTTCTTCGTAAACGTCGTAGAACACTGGTTAAGCGAATCCTATGACGTTGCGAAGGACGTTGGTGCTGACTGCCGGAGAGAGTGGATGGAGGGGAAGAGGGGGTTTGGAACTTGCCTCCACAAGCACCGCGACGAGCATCATAACCATTCGGCCATGGCGCCCCTGGATTTATATTATAAATATGAATTAGAGAAAGCTTGCAAAAGGTTTAGATATAATTTTAGTGATGGTACACAGCAAAATTCTTTGGAACATAGCAGGATAAACGCTTTGAAAACTGTTGGATATTTGGATTTTTCGAGCACATACGTGAGGTCATTAGCACGCTCGGCACGACTGGCACCTACAAATGTCTTAACGATGTTGTGAGAATGACCAGTATTGCCCGAAAAGCTTCACATTCTTTACCGTGGTTTGCTTTGCTACACGAAACTTTCTTTGTAGACCTCTCCAATCGGTGGCTTATCGAACACATGCGTAGCAAGCGCCATTTATAACAAGATGTCTTATTAATGAATTCTCACCCAATTTCTCTGTTTTGGTGAGACAGTATTGGTGTTTGAAAGAATGTCATTATTGAAGAGGCGCAAAATGCTTGGCTTTACGAACATAATGCATATCGTAGCGTTCCTTTGCAGTATGCCACTGGATTTGACATCTACTTCGGCAAAACAATTCCAGCATCCATCCATGGCTCATCAAGGATAAGCTATCAAAAAATTTTGCATTTATTTTGAAAAATCAGTCATACACGTTAAAGAGCTCGCTTATCCCACTTTTTCAACGATAACAGAGTTCGTATTCAGTATAGTTTTCATCTATAAGCGGTAAAAGTTTTCTTTCCTTTCCGTCACACAGCGGAAACCTGTCTAGAAATTTCACGATTCCTGCGCACTCAACTGTTTTCTTCACTCATGATATCCGTGCCACAGATACCTGCATGCCCATAAAGGGTGAAATCATGATTGAAAACCGTTACAGATGTGAATTATGAACAAAAGATTGCTGAGATATGAGCAAATCTTGGAACATGACGTTTTAGGTGTCATGGATTTCATTCTCTACCACGCCTATCCGAGGCATCACGCGTTCGTACTACACCAGTGACACCCTCACTCCGCCTTGTTGAAGCCGTGGTTGAAATTAGATAAACTTCAGATTCCAAATTTCAAGACTCAAAAACATCAGGTTTTTAAATTTTGCTCGTATCTCAGTATTCCTGTGGTTGTGATTCTGATGGCAACCCGCCGTTAAAATAGTACTAGGCAGTAAATAAAAAGTCCAAATGTCATTTGCGGATGATTAGCACTGCGATATCGAATCGAATTGACTCCTTACGCATCGTGGACATTATACTAATTACGGTAATTACAGCCTACTGATAACCTTTTTTTGAGCCCCCTTTACCGCTTTTGAACCTTCCAGTAAATGTGTGAACACAAAAGTAATACGACACTCTCAAGAAATCAATTCGCTAACCTAAATCTCTTCTAATTACAAAGTAAATGTTGATTTCAATGAGAGACTGTAATTGGGCGGTAGAATGTTTGTTATGAAGTCGCGATCAGGTCTTGTAACTCTTCCTTTTTGATCAATTGTTTTCTAATCATCTAATCACAGCCAAAGTAGAGTTCACTCTAGAATTCGGAATTTATATCCATTACCTTTATTCTTCACTATGCGCACATTTCTTCAGAAACTTGCTTTTCTAGGTAAGAATGTCGCCGTACACCTTGACATACGCTCTTTTTCTGGTGATGCTCGTGGTATGTACTACATCGTCATCAGGTAACTTTTTGACTGATACATCTTGCGAATCATTATATCAAACCATTTGCAAAGTGTTCACCCAAATCACTATTGTCTTCTCATTTCTCTATTGATTTTCACACATTTGTTCATCTAGTGCTTCATATCATTTTCATTTCGCTTATTTTATCGATTGATTTAAGGTATTCCTTTTCTAATATCTGTATATGGATGGTTAAAAATTAAAAAGCAATGCAAGAAAAAAAATCGTTTTGGAATAGATAAATCAACACGTTGGATTTTATTGACTGTTTGGTTATACCTTTGATAGATATTGTTTAGAGCCTATGACAGAGTACTTTGATGATCCGGCCGACCTGTCATATCCATTGAAAAGAAAAGCTGGTATGTCTAAATGAAGAAGTTGGAAAGAAGTTTCTGAATAGCGAAAACTAATTTTTTATCTTGCAGCTGCAGCACCGTACGATTTACCTGAGCATCTGCTGAAGTCAATGCTAAAATATAGAAGATACTAAATCCGAGTCATGCTCTTCTCTTCTTGGAGAGCAAACCAGCATAACGGCGGTATTGGAGCAGTGCATCTTTCGACAATAGCTTCTGATGTTTTGTCTACTTTGTTAAACGATTGATGAAAATGGTGTTTTTGTCAATAAATAAAATTTTTTTGGGACGGCGTTGTCTAAAGGGTGTTTGTAGAAAGTGAATCTAAGTTTAAGACGAAGGGTAGTAAAGTATTTGTCTGTTTCATGTCACCAGAATGATGAACATTTTGCATCCTTGAAGGTAGTTTGCAATCCATATCAGTACATCGAGTACAAGTGCGTCTAGATAAAACCTTCTCAATTGGGCCATAGCGGACATTATGGACACTGTAGCGTGCATAGGCCCAAACGATGAAACGATATGGACAAATTTTTCATTTCAGCTTATTTAGCAGACTCTTTTTACGGCATGATATACATTTATTCGATAGATGACGACAACAAATAAAAATAAGCGGAGGGGAGGAACACAAGCAAAAACGATGTTTTATGCGCTTATTTACAAAGAATTTCCCGTCGGTCATAAAAGCCATTGAAAGCTTATCGAGTCAAAATTTCCCTATATTTCCCTAGGTATATCTTTCCTTCGACTGTTTTTCGAGACCTCGCCTAAAAACAATATAATCTGGCAACATATTTTGCGCCTTCCATGTGCTATGGCAATTATACAGCCGAAGAAAACGTGTTTCGGCCTTTCATCCTCATCAGATCATCGAGTTTGAACAAGGTCTCAAAAACAATCAAAAAAGCGCAACAACATGCGCTTTAGCAACCACGAGCAATCGACTGTTCAACATTGGATGTCAGATGGTTTTTTTTTTTGACCTTACGGCAGTTTAAGTTGTTCGTCGTCGATTTCTTTATATGTGGGAGGGCACTCAACAAGGGATTGATTGAAAAGAAAGGTACCGTGCGACTGATAAGGCTGTAAGGATGAAGCACGTGCATCGCACTATATAAGTGCCATAACAGGCCTCATGGGAAGCTCAAAATATGTTATCAGATTATACTTCATTAGGTAGCAGCGCTGACATGGGATTTGTGTTCCTCCTTCAAAGCTGCGTTGGTTGACGTTGACTGTTTACAGCCAGTCGTTCTTGTGATGAAAGCATTCATAGGCGTACCAATACAAATTTTCTGCAGTAGAGTTTGCATCTATCAAAGTAATTACGCAACGATATTGTATTATTTTTTTTTCTCCACATTGCTTTTGTTTTGCTCAGAGAATGTTTTCTTATACTTCTTGTCGAGACAGTTTCTCCTTTGATGAAGGGTTTGCTTCCTCATATCCTTAACAGAACCGAATCCTAATTTTTGTTGATTTGGAGAAGCTAGTCAGTACTGAACGAGCTAGCGATATTTATTAGCCAAAGGCAGACTAGCCAGCTTTGCTACGTACGGTGTGATATTACCACAACCGCGTTAGCCACCTCCGCCCTCCAGAAGTCTGTAAGTAACTCATCACCTGTATCACCTGTCTACTAAGCTATTTTATTAAGGAATAGCAATATGGCAGCTTTCTTAACGCGAAACCCTTTACTGCAATGATATAACCAAAATCAACCCACCTTCATAACGACGAAGGTGATAATGACTAGAAACTATTAAGATATGATGATGCCTAATTCCATCCTTTTCCAGAATTTTTTTGAATACTTATGCACTGACTGAAAGAACTGAACAAAATTCTTCTCGATTTATAGCTCTTACTTGTATTACCTCCAGTTTACTTAGTATTACATTGAAGAAAGAGCCCTCTAACATCCGCAGGAAATTCAAAGTAAATACATAAACTCAATTGAAAACAATATTACTTATTTCACAAAGTAAAGACCATCATTATCATCGATCTTTTTCAAAAGATCTGCAAGCTTCTCGATGTGTTTATAATCGCCATCCTTTGGCCTTTGACGCATCGGAACCCTTAATATGCCTCTTCAACTTGATCAAATGCCTCAAATAGGCGTCCACGTAGAAAATGTTCTGCTGCAGCGAAAGTTGTACCATAGGCAAACGGCGTAGCATCTGGACTGTAGGCTGGATGCGGTAAGACCTCAACTCTCTCCAAACTCATCCAATCAACTTTTCCATAGCTTCTTTGCTATGTAAGTTTTTGCATTGTCTCACTGAAACAGCGCGCTTTTCAACGAATCAATGTCGGATACTTTTAATTCAGCTAATCGTAGACGTTGGTCCGCCTGCTCTCCAGTTCCCATGGGAATTTCTCATGAAAATATGATATTCCAATGA
This sequence comes from Parelaphostrongylus tenuis, assembly GCA_019055375.1. Lineage (NCBI taxonomy): Eukaryota > Metazoa > Nematoda > Chromadorea > Rhabditida > Metastrongylidae > Parelaphostrongylus > Parelaphostrongylus tenuis. Next base: position 151,852 of record JAHQIW010003230.1, read on the forward strand.
TTTTAAAATAACCGATGCTGTGTGAAACAATCATAAAATTTGAAGTGTTCGCGGGCGAGTAGGTACTTTCTCTTAACTTAGTGCAAGTGAGTGACCTCGAAAATCGTTCGACAGCATGCACGGTTTCGAATTATTGGTGGGAAGGTGAGCCATAAATTGTTAGGAATCCAACCGAAGTGAACCTCACGTGATTCACTTCTTTTCAGCTGCTTGTTTTTCTCCTGATATTTGTTTTCTGCACTCTTGTTAATAATTTTACGATAGCCTATACGAGATGTTGCCACATAGGGCCACTGGGGGAACAATAAATCTTGCATTTAGAAATGCAGAGCAATATAAGCCTAAGCATAAGTTGAAACGCCAAGATCGGAACAAATTTCAATAAAATGTGAAATTTATTTTTTGCTTCTTGGCAACTGTTTTGCTAATCACTAGATAGCCGATCCCTGAATCATAGAGAAACCATATTGTATGAGCATTCTTAAACTCTAGAAAAAAGAACTGAATGCGTTAAGCTCTTGCGAATAGGGCCGATTTGGTTGCACAAGGCCAGGCGATCGACCACACGTGATACAATTGTCTAATGTTTTCGAGCTCATGTTTCTGCTTTTCAGAGTGACGAGCATTGGTGTCTTTTTCACTGTAAGTGAGCAGATAATTATAGCCTTCGCGTAACACAACCTACTTACGCCAGTTCAGTTCTCGCTATCCCAGTTGGTCCAAAAATACATTATAATGAATGTGTTAAGGAAATAACGGCTTTGTCCGGAGCCGAGGAATATCGAGCTTGAAGAATTGATTGTCTGAAAGATGACATCGGAACAGAGGAGACACTAGGAAAGGTTTTTACAAGTGCTACTTGTCCTTTATCACAAATTATGAGTTGTGGGTTATGTGAAGGCAAACGACGAAGCATGATTGCTATAACTAATGAGTATTTGTGGAGCTGGCACAAGGAACTCAAATGCGTCAGAAAATGAGAGATGTGAGGTCACAAGAGAGGAAAGTGTTAACTAGAAATTATTAACAATCCATGTTCAAGAATGCCGGGGCGTAATAACCAAGACTTTTTCAGCACAAAAAAAAAAGAATGTCAGGGCAGAGATAAGATAGAGCACACTTTTCAGATGATAATCGGGACAAACTCCAGAAAGTAGGAGAAAAAGAAGATTTTCCTTCAACTTCAGTACAGATTTCTGGCTGGAGATTGTGGGTTACTGAAGGAGAAGCATTTCACACTTATTTGGTGCTACGACTTTGACGTATGAACTGTTTCATATAATCGAGTAGCTCAAGGGCTGTTTCACAGCATATGCGATTTTTCTTTCTTTTAGCAGAAGAAAACAAATGACCTCTGAAAGCTATTAACATAGGAAAGTTTCTATGACAGCCTAGTATTTAAGTATTTTATAGTAACTACAGCATATATATAAGTTGTAGCTAGCTGGCTGGCAGTAGATGCGTTGTGCCAAGTGCTTAACCAAGAGCTTCACTTTATCCGCAAAAGTGTTGACAGATAAACGCGTTATAGCGTAGAAAGAGCGCTGTATAAATCGGGCTTCGATAGTGCAACGGTTCAGTATGCGCTCCCGCAGTGAATGAGATCTAGGTTCGAATCCCGACTGACGCAAGTGTTTTGCACACACCACTCTACATTATTGGGTTTATTATAAGATCATGCCACCGCAAGAGGAGGTCAAATAAATGAAATCTGATTGATCCTAACATAATTGACACACGTGAGAGAAGCTTTTCGTTGTTGGTTCATTGATTATTAAGTATGAGACAGCTATGAATATATATCATGGCTATCATTTGGAGTACCATGTCCTTCGTCAGAGAGGTAGGGATAAAGCGTGTTGAACGTTTTGATTTCAAGCAATAAAGCTCAGTATGAACTGGAATGTGTGTACGAAGCCTAAATCTGGAACTACTATTAGTACTTCGTTCTTCCACTAATATATCTCACTGGATCCACAGCTGTTGCAGAACACCTTGACACGTCCAGAGATAGCGCAGAGAAGATTATATACTATAAAAACGGTTTTGTGCTTCAAAGTAAGCAAATAGATCTTTATATGAGGTTTTTGCTTTTTTTTCTTGTTAATTTCACTTACACGCTCTCTATTTAGATTATATGTTCATGCCTGTATTCATGAAAATCTTCCCACACATACGGATCGAAGGAATTTACAAGCCAATCCGGTCAAAGCGTGTATCAAATGACTAAAAGGCCGAAAATTGAAAGACCGCTTTCTACTAAAGTCTATGAGCCCCATAACATTGATAAGCAAATTAGTATTTTCTTCTTGAGCAGACATGAACAAGCGTCTTCCAGAATCTCATCTCCATCATTTTTGACCAGCGGTCTTGTGTCTACTTTACTACTTCTGAGATTCAAATCCGTGTAAACTGCCATATGGCGCTACTTCTCAATTTTTTCCAATTATTCAGAACAAATAACATCAGCTTTTTTTGTGATTCTCCAATCTACATTACCGTTTATCGCAATTTACTATGTGGATTCTGGCGCTACTTGCATTCGCTTCATTTTCTCGCATTCACCCTGTGTAGAGGTCTTTGAATGCTTCACGTCTTGTTTAGGTTGCTGCTTGAGGATATCGTTTCCTCTAAAGATGTCGTAGAGTTCCAGACGAGACGACTGCTCTTGCATTCTTGGAGGTGTCTCAGCTAAGGCGTCTTTTGATTGGTTTTAAGAGAGTGCTGGGATTGAGCGAGGTGATCTAACTAGTGACTTGGTTATCACTTTACTTTCTGACGCAGTGCATTACTAACCGTTACGTTACCCAGCTTCATGCAAGTTATTACAGCACTAAAATTTTGACATGAAATATATGCAACAGTTGAGTCCCAGACTTTTCTGATGATTGATAAAGAACTAGAACAATATTTCATAAGACCCTAGCATATACAGTAAGCCAAACTTTCTTCTCAAAAGGCATAATAACATCCTGAGCATTTAAGTCTTTCATGAACTCTGTTACGGCACTAATACAGTGCACTACACGCGATTCGGCCTTGCAGTATTCGTCGACGATACCTCTATGTAGGGAGTTCTCCCCCGAGAGGTCGCGGCATAGGCGAGGGACACTGTGCAACTGACGAGGCTGCAAGGCCGAAGCAGGTGCATCGCACTGTATAAGTGCCGTAAAATACCTCACAAAAGGTTGAAAATGAGCTGCCCGGATGCATTTAATATGAGCGAGGTATTGAAAAACCGTCGAATATTTTGATGTCATCCCAGGCACAAAAAAATCAGCACAAGAATCGTAATCACATTATGGGGCTTATGATGGGATCGCTGTTTCTGCTTTATAGGTGGTGATATTTGTTGCCAGGAAATTAACGGAATCTACAGAAGAAAAGGTTGCGTTCCTTTTAAATTGTAATTGTTGCTTGTGATTATAACATCTTATACCTTTGCTTTTACGGATGGAGTGAAGCTGTTGGTTAATCACTTCGCACAACGCATCTACTGCCAGCCAACTAGCTACAACTTTCATATACGCTGTAGTTACTAAAAAGTACTTAAGTTCTAGGTCGTCATAGAAACTTTTCTAGGTTAATGGCTTTCAGAGGTCATTTGTTTTTCCTGCTAGAAGAAAGAGAAATCGCACATGCTGTGAAACAGTCTTTGAGCTACTCGATTATATAAAACAGGTCAAACGTAGAAGACGTAGGACTAATCAAGTATGAAATTTTTCTTCAGTAACCAACAGTCTGCAGTCTTGAAGGAAAATCTTCTTTTCTTGCTACTTTTTTGAGTTTGTCCCGATTATCATCCCAAAAGTGTGCTCTGTCAATCTTTGCCCTGGCATTTCTTTTCGTGCTGAAAAGTTCTTAGTTTTTACACTCTGCATTCCTGAATACGGATTGTTAATAATTTCTAGTCCGTACCTTCCTTTCTTGTGATCTTATATCTCTCATGTTCTGACGCATTTGAGTTCTTTGTGCCAGCTCCGCAAATACTCATTAGTTATAGCAATCATGCTTCGTCGTTTGCCTTCACATAACCCACAACTCATAATTTGTGATAAAGGACAAGTAGCACTTGTAAAAACCTTTCTAAGTGTCTCCTCTGTTTCGATGTCATCTTTCAGACAATCAGTTCTTCAAGCTCTATATTCTTCGCTTTTAAACAAAGCCGTCATTTCCTAAAACACATTCATAATAATGTATTTTTGGACCAACTGAGATAGCGGGAACTGAACTGGCGTAAGTAGGTTGTGTTACGCGAAGGCTATAACTGTCTGCTCACTTACAATGAAAAAGACATCAATGCTCGTCACTTTGAAAAGCAGAAACGTAAGCTCGAAAACATTAGACAATAGTATTACGTGTGCTTGGTCGCCTGGCCTTGTGCAACCAAATCGGCCCTATTCGCAAGAGCTGAACGCATTCAGTTCTTTTTTTCTAGAGTTTAGAATGCTCATACAATGTGGTTTCTCTATGATTCAGGGATCGTTCATCTAATGATTAGCAAAACAATTGCCAAGAAGCAAAAAATAAATTTCATATCTTATTTAAATTTGTTCCATTCTTGGCGTTTCAACTTATGCTTAGGCTTATATTGCTCTGCATATCTAAATGCAAGATTTACTGTTCCCCCAGTGGCCATTTGTGGCAACATCTCGTATAGGCTACCGTACAATTATTAACAAGAGTGCTGAAACAAATATCAGGAGAAAAACAAGCAGCTGAAAAGAAGTGAACCACGTGAGGCTTACTTTGGTTGCATGCCTAACAATTTATATCTCACGTTCCCGCCAATAATTTTAGAAAAAAAACCGTGTATACTGTCGAACATCTTTCGAGGTCTTGCACTAAGTTAAGGAAAAATTCCTCCACACCCGCGAACATTTCAAATTTTATGTTTGTTTCACACACTATCGGTTATTTTGAAATCATTGGAATATCTCATCAATATCTCCATAAGAAATTCCAATGGGAATTGAGAGCAGGTGGACCAAGTAAACGATGAGCTGAAGGAATAGTACCCGACACTGATTCGTTGAAAAGCGCGTTGTTTCAGTAAGACAATGCAAAACCTTATAACGCAAATAAGACAAAGAAAAGTTTGCTGAGTTGGAGGAATTAGAGGTCCTACCGCATCCAGCCTGCTGTCCAGATGCTACGCCGTTTGATTATGGTCCAATTTCCGCTGCAGCAGAACACTTTCTACGTGAACGCCTATTTAAGACATCCGATCAATTCGAAGAGGCATGTTAGGGGTTTTGTTGAGGCAAAGCCCAAAGGATGGCAATCTCAAACAAATCAAAAAACTTGCAGATCTCTAGCAAAAGACGGTTTGGAATGATGGTCTTAACTTTGAAAAATAATTAATGCTGTTTTCCAACAGTGCGTCAAGCTAAGTCTCACACTTGCTAGAATAATCCAGTTTATGAATTAATTTATAAGACCATTGAGGATGTAGTAAAGAACATGCGACTTCGCTCTCACTTTTCAATGAAACAGCTCTCCTTGCATTAACAAATGCTCTAAGAAAATGGTCTCTACTTAGGCAGGATGAAGGATCACTTGGCGTTAGTGAAAGTATAGTCCAAAAGGTCAGTGCTAGAAAGTATCCCGCGTCTCGGAATATAGAGAAAAGATTTGAAGGTCTGATCTGATCAACGATCAACGATCAACGATTGAAGCGTCGTTCTACTTGACAAGTTATCCAAGATGACTTAGGCTGGACACATAATGGGTTTCAACAGGAGCCATTGAATGAATAGTCGCTGCGTGGGTTTTTTCGTGCAGCAAACGCATAATAGGAAGACTGCCGACACGACAGTCTAATTTTTTTTTACAAATAATCTGAATAAAGAGATGATATCCAATGAATCACTATAATAAAGAGATTGGGTGAGCTACTTTAAAACAAAAAAGGATGAATGGAAGCTGTACTGGTGTCCACTCGATTCACTCGACGGTCAGAAGACGACAGCTGATCTGGATAATGCTTTCTCACCATGCCCGCCTAACCCGGAATGAGGAACTTGCGATGAATGAAACTAGCTGTAAACTACTATACGGTCAGCGCAGCCTTCTCTCGGTGCAGTTTGAGCTGTAAGAAGTACTGTGGATCGCTACACCACGGGCCCCTTGTCACATTTTGTCGCTGCAAATCCTCCTCTTATCGCACCCCAATTGCGGTCAACGAGCGGATCTTTTCAATCACGCAAATGAAGCGCTGGCGGTGCTAGAAAGGAATTTCTTTGGCTACCATTTTTTTGTGCGACATTCATTTGTTTACCAAGTCGAAACTGATAGCGTCTTCTTCATAAGCCGTGGTAAGATGCCATTTTGATGACCTTCTAAGCGAAACCAAAGATGTAATTTCAATGTATTGCTGTAAAGTAGAGAAAAGGAACATCTGCAACTCGTCAACTTATCAACTAGTTTTCTAGACAGATATTTTCGTCACTATGGATGGCGTAATTATCGAATAGACATATATTTTTGATGTCACAATGACTTCAGAGAATTTTGAATAAAGTTCCTTGATGTGCACTGCAATTGATGTTACATACGAATGTTTGTTTCCGTAAGCAACCTTTACTAGCGCGCGTTGCCTCGAATCCATGTGATATTCTCGAAGAGTTTGCATGTCTTTGTTCAGAGAGACGTGCACGTCACTAATGAATGCACATCAAGCATAGCACTTTATTCGATCCGTCATCACGGTGTTTTTTCACTGTGCGGATCTTAGCACTTCTAGCATTCACTTCGTTTTTCGCCTTCTTCTTGAACGGCGTAGAATACTGGTTGAGCGGGTCTCCTTGCAACCTCGAGGACAGCCTTGCTGTGGCATTCCATAGCAAGCTGTTGTTCATCAAAATTACCATTTATTCTTGGAAAACTAGCGCTATTATGCCCAGAATTTGATCGTTATAATCTCTAGCTGTGAATGTGAGAAATAGACTGAAGGTTACTCAGATGATATGCGAAACGTGTGAAAAGGTTTTATTACCATCATAATCACTTAGCTACTCAGAACGTGGAGTGAACTTCAAAAGAAGGCAGGCATTTTCTTAAAAGGCTCTCCAAACGATGGGGCGGTTGTGTATGTAGTGTCGTAAATCTCCGTCCTCAGATCACAACAAGTCAAGAATCATGAAATGGGCCTCGCGTACGTTACCTTGCTTGAAACGGACTACCACCATGGATGACAATTATGCCAGAAAAACAAATGAATACCATACCGCGGCTCTCACTGTCAATGTAAACGGGAAGTCTAAGTGTCCATAAGTTTTTACGCATCTGAGATTGTTGGATGATATGCAAAACAGTCGACTCAAGGTGGGAGTTGAACCAACGTCTCACCCATACCGGAGGTGCGCGCTGCAAGTACACCATCGAGGTCACCGCTTAGCTACAACTCCTTCTTCGGCAAAACTTTTGAGGCTTTCAACAACCAACGTTTGATACTTTGCGGATGGCAGCCATTTTCAGCTGGCGGGCTGTTCGGATGGCTACGAAGAGCGACTGGTGGCATGTGCTCCAATGATATTATGGTACTTTTATAATGAAGTTTAGATTTTCATCGTCGTTGAAGGAGTTTTGTATTCACGTAGACATAGTATACTATTAGGGAGAAAACCTTTTGCAAGATGCTTTTTTTCGTAAAGACGAGGTGCTCCCATCATTAAAACTCTACTATACACTGTAATAAGAACCCGTTGAGAAGTTCATAAACGTGATTAACTATTTCAGAGGTGATGCGTTCTTTATCCTCGTTAATACTAAGCACTGATAATGCCTTTACAGAAAACAAGCCCAGTACTGATGTTTCAATTTCTCAAATAATCGCATGATTAGTGATAGTTTAGTGGAAAAGTAGGAAGTACTCATTGCCACTATCAGTTATCAGATCATACTAGGTTGTAAAGAAAATGTTCATCGTTTGATAGAACACTCAAAATTTATGCATATATTCAGACAACAAACAACAACAACTATTCTTTAATATACAGGTCATCATTATCCACCACTTTTGCCATCGGTCCGCCAGGTTTCGGATCTGGTCGAATACCACTCTTTCGACTTTGAATCAAAGAACTCTTAACATGCTTTTTCAACTTCACCGAAAAATTCCAGTCAGACCTTCCAAAAAGTGTTGCATTGATTGGAGATGGCCGTAATCAGATGGAGCAACGTCCGGACTGTAAGGTGGATGCGGTAGAATCTCAACTCCGTCCAATTCCTTAGCTTTGCCTTGGTCTTTTTGCGCTGTCTTGCTGAAACAAAGCGCTCTTTCGACGAACAAGTTCTGGGTATTTTTCGGCCAACTTGTCTTAAACTCGGTCCAGATGCCCGCGGTAAAGATCGGCATTGATGGATTTGCCATTTGTAACAAGCTCAAAATGCAAAATCCTCAAAATTCCACCAAACGCAAATCATGACTTTTTTACCAAATCGATTTTGACGCTGTACGGATGGCGGTGTTTGACCTTTTTGTCAGACCTCCAATCTGAAGGAGATATGGACAAATTATAAATCCATAGATGCGCAAGAAGTAGACCTTTCAAATGATATGAAAATCACACACGATTCATGCGAAAAAACGACATTCTCATCCAAACAATGGGAATTTTCTCTTCAATCTAAGAATCTATTTTTTGCGATGAACTTTTCTAGAATATGAAATTCGCTATCTTAGCACTAGTAAAATCACTGTGAAATCGAAACAACAAGCTAAATACTCTGAAAGCATAAACTTCACAACTTCTGTTGGTTAGTTTCTAGCACGAAAAGAAGATCTTCTCTACTTAAATCAATCTTAGTACTAAATTCCACATTTTCCAACTATGGAATGACTGTAAGAACATAAAGAAAGTAAGGAAAATGATCAATGATAGCTTGAATATGTTCCTTTTCAGGAAAATGTAATTTTCTTGTTGGAGAACTTTTTAATTTTTTTTTGTTTTTTTTCTCGGTTCTTGGACACTTTGGCGTTAATTTTACTAAAATTATCCTCACAGAACTTTCCTTAGTGATATCACATCATTGGGTGAAAACAATGTTCCCTAATTAACCAGATTTCTGAATGGGTGCGCACCAATCTTCGCTAGTTGTCCGAATGGCGGGAACAAGCAATGATATATGCCGTTCTCAAAGATAAAAGACCCGCTCTGGACCACGTTGATTCCTTGCGCGGTAAGCTGCGGTATCGTGCGGCGAGCGAAAGGCACTTTGATGCAAAGTCGTAGTTTTCTAACAAAAATCAGATTTTCGTCGCCACTCAAGCGGTTTATCCACCCCTAATAGGAGATGACGATGGAATTTATCTCTGTAAGGTTATGAGTAGTAGAAAAGACGCCGACGCCTCCACTAAAACCTTCATTTTCAAGGGAAAATCAGATTAGAATAAGTACTATTTCGAACTGTTATTGAACATTCTTCACTATCTTGTTAATATTTACACATATCTCAGTAACATCCATCACCGATTTCCTATGTGAAAAACGACTCGTCCTTGTTTATTGCTCAAGTAAGTATATAGCTAAATAATCAAATGTATTATCATTACTGCATAATTCGAAAATAAGTTAATATCAAAAATGGTGCTGCACACTGCATGAAATACAACTTCATTAATTATTCTCGACATATTCCAAATTCCTAGTGTTTTTACTGCACTTTTCGCAATGTTATGATGTTTATTGTATACCTAAGAAAATTAAGTGGTAAGCAAAAATACCACCTCAAGCGGGAGTCGAACCAGCGCATCATCCAACCGAAGACGCGTGCTACCGCTACACCACCGAGTTACATTCGCATCACCACTCACTCTTTTTTTTTGCTCACTGCTCAGTTCTCTTAGGTATATATTCTCAACATATTTTTATTACTAGATACTTTATGATCTGAGAGTTCTTTTAAATTGTGGGAGAAAGATTTACTAATGTCTTATGGTTGAAAGACTTCAGAATATCCACTTGAACTCTGCTATGAGCATTATTCATTAGTGAAATCTTAGTCACTGTTGAAGCAAACTAATTATATTTACTCTACTTATTTATTTTTAGTTCAGTGTGCTCTAAACTGAATACCGACATCTCGTCCACTACCCATTCTTCGAAAGATTCGAAGTTACCATGTGCATGTGATTTAGGAGGACTATCAGTTTATTAAAGTCCTCCTCGTCTGTCCAACTGTTTCCTATGAGTATCTTCCTCCACGTTTACCAAAAAAATATTGCGCAAGATTGGTTTACTTTTGACAGACTATTTTAAAGTTGCTAGTTGTAAAAATTACGAAAAGGTGTGCGCTTAAATAATATTATGATTTAAAAGCTTTCTTAAGTCTCCGGATAAAGACAAGGAAATCTCGCTTGATCGTTCTCGTGGAAACATTGACGGTGAAGAGGTCGGTGACATCATGGAAAGAAATGCTCGTCCCAGTTGCTGGGTCTTGGGTAGTTACCCAAACGATAGCCAGTAATATACCTTTCGTTTCGAATGTTTATTGCGACCACGCTCAAATTTCAATAAGGGGTAGATCCGAGGAACCGATTGAACGGAAGGCATTCGCAACCGACGAAGTTGGAAAGCCGGAACACAGGTATTGCACTATATAAATGCACATTGCAGACCACATTGATTGCTTGAAAAATAATTATCAGAAAAGCAATATAATTTGAACGGTGAGAGGTATTCCAGGGGCTCTCAAAAAAAGTGCTGTCACTCGAAACCCTACCCTTTGATGAGCGGCGCACGGACGCTTAAGGCGTCGTAATACTCACGCCAAAAAAGCCAATCGGCTTCGGTGAACCATTCATGACATCAGCAAAATGTAAAAGTGGATTCTGTAATTACTTCGAAAACGTGTTTCATACTGCAAACTATTTGTTCGTTTGACACCTACTGTCCTCGAAAATAGACCTTCGCATGTGACCGACTGAGAAGATTGTGAGCCAGTTTGATATTCCCAGCTGCAAGGAAGGAGAAACGTCCAGAATTCTAACTATTGTTGTATTGTCAACGAAATGTTCAGGTGCAAAGGACCAATCGACTTCAACGAACTATACAACCCGTGATTGTGAGCTCACTATGGCGTAGACTATCCTATATGACGATCAGGTGGAAAGATAGTTTCACTTTCACAAGGTGAGCGACAAGAATACGCTACAGGAATATCGAACATTTTCATTTCTCTCTGATGTCATTTTGGAGTGGAAAATGCTGGTTGTGGGATGCATGGATGCTTTTAATTTCAAAATACCTCTAAGAAAAGTCGTTTGATTATTAATCCATCCTAGTGATGCTAAAATACTCTTTAGATCGACATTTTACTACATTGTTGCAAGGCAATCCTCTGTGAAGTTTAAGCAATGAGCCACTCCGGAAGCGACGCGCATTATTTTTCATGCTAGTACTGCGCACTAGGAAGGCCTTTGTAGAAGAAATCGTGCACTTGATTCGCCCTTTATCAGCAATCGAATTTAATTGTCTCTTTAAAAAAGGAATCAAGTAATGAATGTCACAAGTACAAAGTTTAGGTAACATTTGCAATTGCCTATCGGCGATAACGTTTTAATGATTATTCATCTATAGTGACGCTATAAGCGAAGGCATTTTGCCACTCCGTGATGCTAATTGCATAAGTTGTTGACCTTTTGATAATTCTTCTGAATAAAAGAAAAAGAATCAGGGTTAGAATAGCGCACCTTATATAAAGACACTGTACGCGAATGGTCTACGTAGCATCTAACGGACCATAAAAAGCAACAAAACAGTCTGCAATGTAAGCTGTTCTGCTTTGGTTATGAGAGTGCTTGACTGAGTTTTATATATCAATCTGACTCTTTCACGCTCTGAAGAAGGTGAGAGCGCCAAAACGTCAGCAACCTCCATTGCGTGTACTGTACTGTTTATGCGTACTGAATAGATCTTCAACTTAACAATCTCCTAGTCGTTGAATAGGAAAATTGAAATGTTATTCAATCATTGCCGAGGTTAATCGTTAGTCGGTCATGGGAATCGATCCTACAAAGAAATACTCCTTAAATTGATTAAAACGAAACTTTTCGTCTCGATCGTTTCTTGGGACCATGCTCAAGTTTCAATATGTCTGATAGTTATTTTTGAGCCATGCATGTGGTCTGCTATCGGCACTTCAACAGTGCAATACAAGTGCTTCACGTAATAAAACGCAGTTTGCATAAATCGTCTATTGCGGAAAATGTGTTCTCGAGCAACAGTCCTACAACATCGTTGAAAGGAATGCAAAAGGCTTAAAATAAACTTTTATCCCAACGATAGAGTTGTCGCGTTGAAATGAAGAGAAGTTTAAGAATATGCGTAAAATCTCTCTGCTGAGATTATATGTATAGTTGCCTGAAAATAAGGTATCTCTTCATAGGGATTTATCCCTGCTCGGATTTAAAATTTTACTATTCAATACCAAAATTGCTCGGAATCTGAGGCAACGTGCTCTAAATGCAAGACGTTATCTTCGTTTTGTTAGTAGAACACAATATGGGGAATTTTGTATATACTAATGTTCCAAATTCTCATCTCTCAAGCTATCGTTTAACTTCGAGTATCTAGATAATAAAAATGTGCAGTAGCACTTGGAGATATGTTTCTTTTTAGAATAGTGTATTTCCCTCATAGAAACGTAGGGAATTTTTGACACTTAGGCATTATCTTTATTATTATTCTTATAGAATCTTTTTAGTAATACTCCGTCAATGATGTTCCGTCGTTTAACCATGATTACGTTCCATGAGAATCTAAATTTACCACATAACCCACGGGCGCCAATAGAAATTTCCTGCCGCTGCCCTCTGCGTGGCGCGCCTATCGGTATCCCAGTGAGATACAAGATCCCGAAAGGCCCAACGGTGATTGTCAAGTAGGCCCATATCGGCATTCAATGCACTTTAGGTAACAGCTTAGAATTGTTACTCTCTTCTGATTTTTATTTGCCTAAAATCAAATGCTATGCATTTCAGTAAGCACCCTCACAACACGGTTCAAAAGCAGAAATAGAAGAATTTGTACAGTTTATACATAGTAGCCTTCTTTTAAATATGGGTATAATTCACAGAGCTCATGGATAAGATTTATTCTGCTAATGTTTTGATATCTTCGTCTTCTTCAGAGCCGATAATTCAAGTCGATTATCCACAATTATTCGTTCTCCTTGTAAATCTTCCTCTTTGTTTCATTTGAATTGAATCATCCTCGGTGGAGCACACTTTGAATGAATAAGTGATGCGCTTGTATAGAAGATTATAAATAGCTAATGACTCGTTGATAGTTATTTATTATCTCCGAGCTTTAAAAAAAAAGCGAAGACGTCGAAATGGTAACTGAATAGATTTTTGTTTCATCGACCATCTATTTCCTGAATTCTAAAAAGAGATGTTGAGAAGCTATAACTTGCTGATAATACCATAATTGAAGTAAAGTAGGTTTTCAACGAGATTGTTAATAGTAGACATGCAATATATGACCAAATAGCACGCTTAAGTGTGAAAGTGCTTTTTTCTTATTTCTAATCACCGTATGATTCTGTGCCAGGATCCCGTCACCTAGTCAAAGCCCCGACTTGTGCCACAACTGAATTTATGTGAACTATCCAAGGATCACAGGAAAGTGATCTTTTCGGATATAGCTGATGGTCTGTTTGCCGCTTCATAATTAGAAACGTTTTATATATGCAGAAATCCATCGACTGTTTATGAATCTCGCTTTGAGCGTTCAATATAATCCGCGACAAGTTCGGAGTTAAAGTTGGGTACGTCAAAGCCATACCTACGTCGTCCGCTTCGTCAATGGCCCACGCCCCCACCGAACTCTGCTTCACAGTAGTGGTGTCCACATGTTCGCTGTCATGAAAAATTCATCGCTTAAAAATGGTGATAACACAGTATCATGTGCTAATGCCATAAGCAAGGTCTCCCCATCCCTCTTATTAAATAGGGTTCACTGTGGGGAGTGGGCCATTGATGAAGCGGGCGACACCGCCGCAACGTACGTATGGGTCCGACGTACCAACCTCGAAAAGACTAACATTATCACAGACTTTATTGAGTTATAAATAATTCCTGATAATGCTTTTTTTCGCTCGTGTAATCATTAGCCTCTCCTTACCGGGGCTGATTCGTCTGACCATGATCTGCGAATCACTACACTGTGAAACATTCTTTTTTTTTCAGACCGCGGCTATTCTGACTAGTTCTAAATCATTTTCAAGCTACTGAAGTTTTTAGTGCTCAATTTCCGTTATATAAATGATACTGTTTCAAATATGTGCTATAATTAAAAATCCCATTTATAATTATGCGCATTAAAGCTAAAGGATAAAGCTCTCGGCGCTAATCAATCCCTGAGGAATGTGCCATGCAATCGTCTTAATTTCTAGCTTCGTTTTAGGTAATTGAATGCATATCTGATAATTATAGTGACTGGCGGAGGCCTCACGCTGTATCGAGTCAGCGCTGCTTGTCCTCCCAGACAAGTCTGAGACCAGTTTGGTACCAATTTACCAATCTCGGAGGTATGGATGGCGTAGTGAGCCGTGAGCGCGAGATCGAAGCGTGATCATGTGTGCGACGCAGAGCACCTCTTACCACTGCGCCACATGCGCTCCTATTATATAGATTGTAAATTGCCATATCATAGACGATTATACATATAATTACATTACATCATAATATTATATCATTTTATATTATACATATATTTGGTATATCATTATATGATTGCAAATCACAAATATCACAGACGATTTTTATCTCTACCTGCTCAATCCTTCTTTGAATGCCAAATATCGATTTTGAAAGATAGCTTTTGAGTGCATTTGGCTAAGAGTACCGTTCTTAAGAGCTAATTAGCTGTGGAACGTTTTCCAATTAATTAGTTAGAAGAAATTTTAATCTTAGCAGCATTAGGTGGGCTCTTGTTATTGACTATATTTATTCGCTATTCACTGCAGTAATTTCGTTATATTCCCAAAAAATCCATTCGCAATCAAAAAAATGAACTGATTCAAATTATTGCTTACAAGTTTTTAGTTGCATTTTGGCACTATAATTATCTAAATGCAATCAGCGAAAAAAAGGCTCCATTAGTTTTGACGTTGCTTGTGATCATGACGCTGCGAGCGTTCCCTTTGCCTCGCCGAATACCTCTCATTATCAACTTTCAGCGAGCAAAAGCCGAAAAGAAATATTAACTTGTCTAACAGACTATTGTATTAAGTAATTAAGTTCATCGATGTCGCGTATGGAAAGATTTCGACAAACTTATAGGATGCAGAAAACCCGACTCAAACAGAGAGCAATTCGGGGCGATTTACTTGTCAAGGTTTGAATTTTTCACGCGCATACAGTGTGAGGGAAGTATTGACCAAGCATAACATCGAAAATAGTGAAAATCGATTTGTTTGTATATTTGAATCTGAAGACTATCCTGAATGTTTGAAAAATTGCATTAATAGATGCTTTGTACTTTGGTCAAAGATCCAAACTGACTTGTCTCGTCATTGTAATGTTCCCGTGTTCTGCATGCTCATAGAGGGGTACTTTTTGAATTTTTAGCCCTCTGTTAGATGTTATGCTATGTGAACATGAGGTATCGTCAGTGTATGCATCGCTGCGTTTCTTACAAAGTGTTAGAAATATTATACACGAACTTCTGTAATCCTCGCCTCTGCCCTCGTACATAATTCGTCATTAACGAAAGCTATGTAGATTGTTTCAATTAGTGTTTGGTGAGTTTTTCACTGGACATAGAGTGTAAAACGTTCGTTGTCGCTAACTCTTAGTGTGGGGACTGGAGCTCTCACAGAGATTAGAAAAAGACGAAAAAGGGTAACTGCCCGACTGACGAGATCGCAAGATCGAAACACGTGTATCGGGCTCTAAAAGTCCGCCCTTTTTGACAGACCACTGACATGCGTGGCTCAAAAATGATTGCAAGGTGTTTCAATTAAATTGATAGTCTGCAATTTTCGGCCCATGTTCTGCAAATGTCACAAAAACTCTATACTTTTGTTTTTGGGCATATCTAAATAGCGATGCTTATTTCGTCATATATGTTGCGCAGCTTGGATAGGTCTTGTTGTTGAGATTAAGAGCATCATTTCGAAACCTTGCTACCCAGACGATTTAAGCTATGTATTGGAACATGGTTGAAATTCGCGGAAATCGCAGTACTCACATTCGCGATGAGTGGTGAGTAATTCTTGAAATCGACACTTCAATGACAGATTGAGTGGAATAGTTGCGACGTTGAAATTTTTAGATTTTGGCTTTTCAAAGTATGAACATATTTATTTATATATATGACGTATTGAAGTTACCATACCTAGTTCACATAGAGAGAAATTACTCCCCATTCATGTTGTTGAATTCCAATAATGGATGAAGAGGCAGACTACTTTTTCTACTCTATAGACAAAAAAGGAGGGCGTGGAAGTAAGACCGAGTGAGGTTGAGCGACTTACCAAGTTATCAAAACATCCTTTGTTTTGGAAAGGATCAGAGCATGTTCATATATGACATGTTCTTTTGCTATAGGACAGTCTCCCGTCGAGCTACGAACTTGCAGCTTGATGTTAGCTTAGGAGGAGAAGTCGAATAATCTGCTATACTTCCAATCAAACTGTTCCTGTTGCTGCACCATTCCAACACATACATTTTTTTTTCCAACTCTACTATTGTTACCATGTGCATAGCCTCTAAATCTGCAGCTCCAAGGCCATCAGCAGAAAGCCTCAGTCTTACAGCCATGAAACTTGTTCGCTTGAATGCCTGGTCGGCCCTTTTGCACTTCATCAGCCCAACGTCGTCCTTCTTCTTAAACTATTTCGTGTTCATAGAATCGTTTTCATCTGCAAATGCAGAAGAGTGAGATTGATAATGAACACGTGCGCTCATCGTTTGGATGCTTATGATACAATGCGCCGATCTTTTCCTAAGAGACCACTTCTATGTTATTTTGTTTATTTGTTATATGTTGTTCTTACTGCATCACAGACTCATCCGTGTTGCGCCATCAGAATAATATTTTCCTTAATTCCGAAAATAGGAAGGGCTTTGGAGATCTGAACTGCGCAATTCCGGCTATACGTAACAGTTGGTTAGATAATCAAGAGTTCTGTGAGTGGTGGCGTGTAGATTTCTTGACATGAACAAGTGTCAGGCCACACATCTGCTGCATAATAGAGCTCCAGGAATAGTGCTGACTCGAAAAGGCGAACGTCAATTGAAGGATTTACCAGTTGATCGGCGGCTGGTTGGAAGGCGCAAATGCGGTTTATGCTGCTGTCCCTCTTCTGATATTGGCTTCATGTTCTTTTCCACACGTTTTCTGACAGTCGTCGGTGAGTTAGAGATTTCACATAGTTTTCCGCTGATGCTGTTGCCTCTACCCATAGTAGAGCGACTTGATTATCCATTATAATGCAGTAATAAGAGGATATCGTTACGGTGCCACCTTGATGAGCATCTTCATCAATTGGTAATCTAAGGGAATGATGGAAAGGCCCTATTTTCGTTTGCATCTCCGATAACTCAGCTTATATTATCTTTGCAAAGGAACCACTCACTAATCGACAAGCAGTGGTGGAATGACGTCCGTTTTCAAACAAAACTTTTTTTTGTGGTCGACTAAAGTTTGTACAAGAAGTATTTGAATCCTGCTACAGAGTGACCCTAGAAGCGGTTTTTGATGTATTACATCGTGCACATTCCTTATCACAACTCTGCTTGCTTATCCGGCCGCGTCTTATTTAAGTTCTTTGATGTGGTCAGAAGGATAATCTTCGTGCGAGCGTATAGAGTACACACGAAAAAACGTGCCACATGTTAGATACAAAGATTTAATCGGCTGTCCTTTCTAAATAGAATGATCGTGGGCGCCGTCGTCTACAATCCTGAGATTCTGAAGGCAATATTCCACATGTAATTTGCAGCCTTCTGCTCAAAGTAGGCGATGATATACCAGGTTCTGTAGCTGTACTCTTCGTGTTGCTTCTATTGCAATTCGAAATTTTCAGGTTAGAATCCTGAGCTGTTTTTCCCGAGCCAGTAAAGCGGGTTTCAAGAAAGAATAGTTAAGTGGGGAAAATCAATACAAATTTCCTTTCAATATTCGTTGTCATGGTAGGTGAAGTTATGGCCCTAACTCCGTACATCATGGTGTAGCAGAATATGATAATCACAAAGACTCCCACTGCGACTTTTCAGATTAGATTGCTCTCAAGCTGTTTCAAATTTTTTGCTTATGCTAATGTAAATTTTTCTGCAAAGATCTTCTACAAATAGCACTCTTTATCAACGGTGTTAGGTTTTTTACACTATGAAAGGCCCCAGTTTTTTATTGTTTTTTTATCAACTCTTTAGTCCTAATGGAGATGTGGCGTGACGGGAAGATGAAACGAATTTGGTTTAAGTTTTGATATGCTCAACATGTAGCGGACGTATTATCTTTTGCCTGTCGGTCATTTAAGGAGGCAAATCCAGTTTCTTTGCGGTGAGACAGCGACAAATGAAGAAACAATCCATTTCGCTTACAAGGATCTTTAATAGGAGTGTTAGTAAACATTCGAAGGCTTGAATCTCTGGTACTGCGCTATATGCTCAATTTTGAAAAGACTTTCAATAATGCTGTAGCAATTAAGATATGGTCGTGTTTTACATGACTGTTTTTTCGTTAAAACAACGAGAAACTTGTGAAGTTATTGAAGAAATCTTATAGTACCAGATTCATACGATTCATCTGGAGATTTTTTTAAAAGCGGAGAAAAAATCCCAAATTACATTAAAAAACTTGCACTCCTCATGAGAGTCACGCACTGCGAATAGATTGATTGCCTTATCGAATCCACGACCACAACACACCCATAACGAAGTGTGCTTGTGTGAAACATAAATGCTTTCATATAAAAGGTCTTTTCAAAAAAAAAAACAACCATGTAATGCAGTAGCCAGAATTTAGGCTTTCGAATAATCACTAACACTATGAAAAATCTTATCAGACAAAAGGGGTCGTTTCTTCATTTGTCGCCGCCTACAGAAAAGATTCCATTTTTATTCTATTTCTATTTTATTTTTTCATTGAGAATATTTTCACCATGTCTGAACTGTTGTGCTTTTCTTGATGATCACAGATGTTCCTTACGAGCTTTTGTATAAATCGAATCTTCGCATGAGGCAGTGAACAAATATATAACAGGCATCATAAAGCTGCAAAAGAGTCACCATTTTGTGTTTGTGAAATATAGTCGATCTTCCCATAAGTCATACCTTTGAAAGGCCCCATGTCCAACGGTGATTTTATCTCTTCGTAATAGAGGGACTTCAACGGGAGGATCGTGGTGCCGGTGTAGCTTTTTCTAGACTCCGCTCTAATTTTGACCTTTCAAATCGGAATTAGGCTCTAATTGCGTTCTCATATAAGAACTTTTGGTTGCACTTTAGTTAATTGTTGTAGACGCCATCAGTTTCTTTGATAATGGTGACTTTTTCTGGTATCACAGTTGGAGGCCAGCAACCTCCAAGCGGAGTGCTAAGTCGTCTATAAGTGACATAAATATTGTATCATGGAGTCAGTGCGACTGACATTTCTTAACGGACATTTTTCCCACGAATGATAAGACTTCGTTATCTTATTAGCGCATGTCGATCTTCATGTTTTCTGTGGTATATGTTCACATTGAGGAACAGTCGGGGGGCTCTAAGACACGTAGCGGGGCGCGTTCGTCTGATCTGATGACGCTTCGTGCAACCCAGTACTTGTTCGTTCGTCTTTTCTCGGTTGCCTTACCGCTCTAAATAGGATCGTTTGATATGGGAGGTATTAAGTTGGTTTCTTCCTGTTTATTTGGTTTCTCATTACCTGTTTCCAAGGTCAATCTACCTGAAGCTTTGTTCAGATTGATGTCGTAGACAGTTGTCAGCGCTTTTGGATCAGAAAGAGATTTACCATCCTGCGATTGGTTTGATAACGGGTCTGTAATAATTCGCCATGATAGTTTATTATTGACTAAACTTTGCAGCTAGAAACGTCGAATCCCAACTCGGCTTGAAAATCCTGACAGATACAAGCCTATAATTACCGTATTGGCTCAAGCAGTGAAGCACGGAGGAAAAAAATATTTTAAATTACATGAAAAGATTTACAGTTGCTAATAGATTCGTGGTTTTATTAGATATTGATAGATTATTTTCCTTTTGGATGAAAGCTAAATTTTACTCATTAAAATAATCAGATAAGAACTAATGAAAAGAGGTGTTGCATGTGACTGAAAATGTACCAATGGAAATTGCTTAAGAATTCGAGCACCATGTACATACTTATGCCGAAAATAGAATTCAATTGATAAACATCGTGTATTCACATAACCCTGTATCTGATTACTATACACTGCTCTTACTGCCCATTATATTAAAATGCATAATTACTGCAGTGGAAATCCGCCTAGTCTTGAGGGCGAACTTTGACCTAAATTGCCAACTTTAGCAAAGGATAGTCAGAGTAATATTCCATTAAAACTGATCCATATCTTCGACTAAATAGTTTGGGATAAATCAATTGCGATCTATGTATTGTTGAATTGCACCGTTTGTTATTGGAATATATTATTGATTAAATGTGCTTGTATTATACATCATTTTGATGCATATTTCTCGACTATAATTTATTGCTAATGACGTAATACTTGCTGCTCACTTCACATTCATTTCAGATTACGGAAATGATTTTAGTTTGTGCAAAAATAATGCGATCTTGGACTGCGAGTTCAGAATGCGTCGTTAGACAAAAGAGGCAACTCTCAACAAACAACGCATTTGACCTAGGAACTACTAACGAACGCACAGTGCAGTGGTAATTCAAGAAGTTTTGTAAGTGGACACATTTTGAAAATAAATCGCAATTATTCTTGTCCCAGCTTTCTGTAAAGTCATAGGAAAAGCAATCATCAAAGTGACCTTTGAGACTATGTAAGATGATGGCATATGAATTAAACGTAGAGCATTCTACCTTTTTTCATATTTGAAGCAAATTATAGAAATAACTGCGGTTTGAGCACTGTCCAAAAACGCAGTTACTCTTGCACTCTTGTAGCAACCCATAAGCGCTGCATGAATTGTGTTAAGATTTGCTTAGTACGAGAGGTTCACCTTGAAGCGTGAAATTGGAATGTTCAGATAAATACTATGCTTTAAGATGATAAAGGCGAACAATGAAGTGTTCTATTTTGTGCTGGTGAATGCTGAGCGAAACTCCTCAATATCTACCTAACGCAGGACATTTTAGGCCATCTGAGAGGGGACTATTTCTGTAAGCACAGTGGCAATGCCAATTGAGAAACAAGCCGAAGTTAAGATACCCTTAGTTGATTAAAGGCACATAAACTCATGTGATCTTGTGGAGTTGAATATGACAAAATGGTTTCTCGTCGAGCGCTATGTCATTGTTACCTATATTTTGCACGAAGTTCTATGCAAAACTTACAACTGCACGATATGTGACTTATAGTCGACGAAGCGATCGTCATTTCATTTGCTGTGACCTTATGACAGTGCTCTGTGCAGTCCGAATAAGTGCAAGGCAGATATCTCGATTTAACTCTTTGCAATTTCTTCTTGGGTTTTCTTGAACGAACCTGAGGAGCAAATAGAAAAAGTTATGTCTTTTATCCCACAGATTCCAGTTGATGCGCTTTCAAGCAGTCTTGGAAGCCGGTGATGAAGCTGAAGCGCATATGCAGTTTGAACTCTTTCATGATGCCGACCATTTCCGGTTAGCGAGAGGTTCGGATGCCTAAAAAGAGCGGGTGAAGGAGCGCTTTAATGATAGTCTGCTAGCCTTATAACGAAATTTATATTCTATCGTCACGTAAGGGGTGTCATTAAAAGATAGAACATCACTTATAAGATCTTAATTTGCTTGATTATGGTAGAAACAACTCCATCGCTCTTCAAAAACCTTCATTTTCGCGGAAAAACCACTTTGCGGAAGTGATATTTATCCGTTATATTCGTTTAATCTTATATTCATACTTCCGCCTCATTTAACTTTTATTTTTTATGTCAACAATAATTAGCCTATCCAGGCTGCTGCAAAAAAAAACAATCTAATAGTCAACCATTTATTCGTAATCAAATAGACGACCACATATTCAATTTCTATACACCATTCTCATAGTCGGGTAGACAAACACATATTCATTTTGTGTCTTAGAATCAAATAGTACAACATTCTCCAGTTCTTCTTTACTTGATTTACTTTATTATTCCCTCTTCACGGCGTTCCTTCCTTTTTTCACTGTGCGGATCCCAGTACTTCTGACATTCAATTCGTTTTTCATCTTCTTCTTGAACGTCTTAGATTACTAGTCGAGCGAGTCTCCTTGCAATCAGTTTTGGTATCCTCTTATTCCATACATTACCCAAAAAATTGAAGATTGCGAAACAATGAATAGTTTGTGAGAAATGATGCTATGTGTTTTATGTAATGCCAGTTCAGCGTTAACTCATTACATCTTTTTTTTATTATTTGTTCACTTCAGGAGTTGGAACATCTAATGTGTTACAGAAAAGACATATTTCAATCGTATTATGTGTAGTATATAGCCTTTTATTCGATTACACCCACTTTTGTCCATAGTTTGATTTTCAGTGGTGTTACGTCACGTCGAGGAGTCAGAAATTCTATTAGATCGCTTGCTCTTCTGCAGCGATGAAGTGGCCATCTACAACAAATCGGACCAGAACATGGATAAAGACGCACTCGATTCAGGCAACAGCTCTGAGAATAGCGACTTAAACGACGAAGTATAAGAGAGTGAATGTCCAATCGGGAAAGTGGTGTACTTTAGTGCCCTAACCTTCAATGAGCGACGGTCAGGTCGTCAAAGCAACGTCCTGGGCCACAGCAAGAAGCTTGTCGATTTCTACGAATTGCTCATGAGAAATGTTTGTAAGTTCACTGTGGAACAGATGAATATATAATAGAAAATAGATAAAATAGAGAAAATAGAGAAAATAAATAAAATAGGCCACTCGAAAATCGAAGAGTGGGAAATTCAGCGATTAACTTGATGAAAAAATTCGTTGAGTTGTGCCTTCAGACGAATGTAGTACGATTATCACATGTGAGAGAAAACCACATCGGTCATGTTTTTCTTATGAAGCCCAACATGGGGCTTAGTATTATATCAGGGAATAGATTTTTAAAGGTCATTGTCATTGAATTTATACGACAATGAGTGATGCGATTTAGAGGACAAGCTGTACCATTTCCTCTGCTAATTCGTCATAAGCAATTTCAGGGCTGTTTTAGACCAAGGAAGTCTGTGCTTCGGCTAATTGATGATCGTGTGTGAGAACTACGAATTTTTAGGCAAAGGACGTGAATTGTTGACTGGAGCTAATGTACTGGGTTGTCACATAATTTCTTTCGCACAGTTGTCTCATTCGGTTTTTTTTTTCCTTTCAAATAGAGTTCCTGCTAAAAGGCAGTGGTTTGTTGGGGATTGTTTTGACAGCTCGGGCAGACATTTTGATAGGGCCGTAGCACCATTGCGCGCCATCTAAGTAAAATGAGTTATTGAGAAGCCATGTCTCGATGGGCGTCCATACTGACCCACCACCACCCATTGCAAGTCGCCCTACAGTGTTTTGAAAAAACTGAGCTAGACCAAGGTCACAAATCCACTGTATACCCTGATATTGCTCCATCGAAAAATCAGCTCTCCCGCGCCTGTAGCAGCATTTACGGGAGGGTAAGTTCAAAGACTACAACCAGCTCAGAAAAGACCTCACTAACTTGTTTGTTTGCCAGCGTCATTCTTTTTGGGAGAATAGCATCCAATCTTTGCTAGAAAATCGTTACATATCATTGGTTATTTTGCAAGAAAGTCGTTACATCTCATTGGTCATGATGGCGAGTAAAATAATGACTGACTAATTTAGTTATTTTCCGTTTGGTGGCACGGAGCTAACAACCAATGTCTTTCGTTAGACAAGAACTTTACTTAAGAGTGTTAGTAATCGTTCGAAACACTAAATCTCTGGCTAGCGCAGTACACGGCAGTTTAAAAAAAAATGCCTATCACAACGCTGTAAAATTCAAAATGATATTGTGTTTTACATGCGGAATGCAATTCGACTATTACTTTGCCAGAAGCACGAAGTGCACATGTACTGCAGAAAATATCTAGTATCAGAGTCATACGTTATATCTGGAATTTCTTTCGTAGTGGAGAAAAAGTTAGTAATTGAATAACAAATTGTGCTTCACATGTGACCCGTCGAGGCGCTCTGATCGGCCGTATCGAAATCGCGTCATCCCCACCTCGTAGATTAGTCAAAACCACATGCCAGCGAATATGAATCAATCTTATTTTCTCGGCTGCACTGCAGAAAATAAATTCAATATTTTTGAAAAACTGTTATTGGTCGATTGAGCTATGCTCATTGTATAAGTTGCTGATTGAATAAATATTCTGAACAAGAAATCCATAGCAATAATAAATTGCTTAAAATAAATGGATCAGAAAAACGCTTATTTCACAACAATAGACTTGATAAGGGAAGAATATATAAGGTTATCAGTTTGTGATAAGGGTGGAAAATTTGTCATGATTCTTCAACAGTTATATATCGTAATAACGAACATGCATCTCGCATATGCATCACTTTACCGAACATCTTCTGTAAAGGAATTCAAAAGGCAAAGCCGCAAATTAAACAGTGGGTGGGTCCATACGGCAAAAGTGCCAGGTTTGAGACTATCATTTCTCAATCAGAAATTCAATCACCACCATGTCTTGTCTTATACTTACTTATAAAAACACATAAGTTAGTACGCACTGACGATCTAACGTCTAACGATACATCTATATTCCAAGTAAGACCCATAATCAATTGCGTAGGCGGACCGACGGATAAGATAGCATGGTTTTTAACTTTAACCGGTTGCCTACCATAGGGCCCACCAGGTAGCCATTACCGTAATGTGCCCCACTCCTGGCCCCGCCCCCTTCCCCCCTTCCCTCCCCCCACCGTCCTTTGATAGATGATCGCGATAGTGATTGGGATGATAGTGATAGTGATGGTAGTGATAGCTATGATAGCGATGATGACCATAGCGCTATGGCGGACTTGCTAGTGATGACAGTGATAGCGATCATACTGATAGTGATCATAGTGCAAGTGGCGGAAGTGTTAGTGATGATAGTGACAGTGATCATACTGATAGCAATGACAGGATAGTGATCATACTGATGGTGATCATAGCGCTAGTGACGATAATGATAATAATTGTGCTGATAGTGACGACAATGATAGCGATCATACTGATAGTGGTGAAAGTGTTAGTGAGCATACTGATAGTGATGGTAGTGATAGTGATCACGTACTGATAGTGGCGATAGTGATAGTGATCATACTGATAGTGGCGATAGTGATAGTGATCATACTGATAGTGGCGATAGTGATAGTGATCATGTTGATAGTGGCGATAAGGATGGTCATCATTCTGATGAGTATGATCGCCACTATCAGTGTGATCACTGTCACTATCATCACTATCAGTATGACCACTATCACTATCATCACCATCAGTATGATCACTGCCACTATCGCCACTATGAGTGATCACTATCACTATCATCTCTATCATTATGATCACTGTCAATAATATCACTACCATATAAACCTCTGAAGGATAAAGCGCTCGGCGTTGACCAAACTCTGAGGGATCTGCCATGCATTTGCCTTCAGTTTCTGACTTCGTTTGAGGTGATTGAATGCATATCTGGCCTTTACAATGTCTCGCGGTGGCCTCCCGCTGTACCGAGTTAGTGCTGCTTATTCTCTCAGACAAGTCTGAGACCTGTCTGTACCTTTTTACCGACCCCGGTGGGATGGATGGCTTGGTGAAACATGAACGCGAGATCGAACCATTGACCTCCTGTGCGGCACAAAGCACCTCTTACCACCGCGCCACATGAGCTCCTTGAAAGTCATATATTGGAAAAAGCATTTGTCTTCCCATGAATGTCGTTTTGGCTCTTGTGCTATGAAGTAAAGATTTTCAGCACACATTTTTTTGCAAAAACCATAAACCTCTTAAGGTGTCTTTTCAGTGGCCTTCCATCTTTTCATGGCGGTAAAGTGCCTCTGACAAAGAACAATACCTTACAAGAACTAGTAAGCCCACTGCAAAGTTTGAACGACGATCTCACTACTTCAAGTATAAAAAGTGATTTTCTTTTCCTTGCTACTACGCACTTGAAAATGCGTTTTGGAAGAGCAAATCTACTTCTAAAATCGTCTCCTCAAGGTACTAAACGACCATAAAATTCATTGAAAAGCCAAACATTTACGATAGCAGAGCACCAAAACATTTCCAAAGCAACATAGTTTACTCATCGTCTTTTCTACAACGCAATAGCGCGATCCTTCTAGAAACCAAACTTAACGAGTAGAATAACCGTTCCTTGTGCTATCGACTTACTACAAGCTTTAGCGAACAATGTCAGTGATTAAGCCAAGAGAACACGAGTACACAACACATTATAAGTTTCTAAGATCGAATTTGATATTCTTTCCGTTGCTGCAGTACACCAAGAAAGCCTCTTTGCAGCTCAAACTCGATGCTAGAATCACCACTTTTCCAGCTATCGAATGACTACTAGAATTATACTATCTCCGCCTAACGAAAAATCCACGAAAGGCCAAATTACTATTCATCGCCCACACAATCCCCAAAGGACTAATTAAATAGGAACTGCTCATTATTTATAATAAATCCGCTCTTGTGACGCTCACTTTGAATTCTTCCACTTCAGATACGCATGATAATCAGGAGTTTGAATGATTTTCGATGTTCAGGCTATAATAACTCAAGTTCCTTAATGTCTCCTTCATAACGATTACTCTTCGTGATTATCAGTATGAAAATTACTTTCCGCGAGCCATTGTAATTGTTAATAGATATGTCATTTACGACTTTTGCAAAAAACCTCCTCCGGAGCTATTCGCACTAATTATCGTATCGTTTACCTTAATAAGCTCTAAACGTCGATGTCCAACAATTTCAGTTGATTCCGAAATGGCTGTCAGATTTTCCTTTCTAATTTGCGAAATTACAATCATGCTGCTTCAACTCGCTGTGATCATAAGCAATGGATTCGTCCTCTTCTTACTTTACAAGTAAGGACAGTTTCAATTGCATTCACCATTTTAGTATTCGAAAACGTAATTTACAGCAGTATAAATAACTAGATCATAAAGCTTCTTCTTTAGGAAGAAAACTCTTGGCAGAATTCCTCTCGACTGTTGGTGTCATTCCTGGTAACTACTGACTTTCTTCACGCCTTCTGTAGTACGTCACTCTGTTGGAGATTTACGAATCGCAATGACATATTGTGATTGCATACTTATGTTCTTCTTTCAGCACTACCCTACTCTATTTATGTACTGATCTCTTGGAACCCGGTTTATTTAGATCTAGATCCGTATTATGTAAGGATCTCCAATATTCCTTTTATTATTCAGTTGAAGGTTAACCTCACCTTGACCATATCAATTGCTGTGGAGAGAATATTGGTAAGATCCTTTTCAGAGGTGTTTTCTAAACTGCGTATAAGATGTAGATGCAAGTCTAAGAACGCGAGATAAGACCCCAATTTGGAAACTGACGATGTATGGCAGGTTGAAATCACAAATAATCTTTTCAAGACAGCGCACTCGCACTGCTGCATCGGAGCCTCGCTCTGTCTTTCTTTCAGCCATGTTCTAGCCATACTGGCTACTATCACCAATCACCCGTCATCGAAATAGGTCTGGTAAACACAAGTCGGCAGAGATCTCAGTTCAGCTGAAGCTATAGTCAAAATCATAATCTTCAATAGTTATTTAATACCCATTCTTTTCTTTATCGCTGACAGCAAACCAAACGGCAGAACATGGCTAAGGGATAGGCAGAGCAAGTGCTTCGATGGAGAAGTACGAATGCACGTGTTCCATTATGGGTTAGTCGTTGATCGAGTCCACAATACATATATCGCGCCCAGAATTCCACTCATATGTCAGCATTGTTTTAGTTTTATTTCCCATCGTATCTTGCCATTAAAAAAATAATAGGAAGTGGATGTTGGTAAAAACGTTCTCAAATGATTTTCAGGCTCTGTTCTTCCCACTCGCCTTCCACAAACTGTTTTCTCCTTCATATGCCCACTTCTGCTTGTTCCTTGGATTTTTATTGGGAGTTGTAGATCTCATCGTCAATTCTCAATTTCCCCTTTCATCAGAGCTCCTAATTATGTAGCTATTGGATGTTTTTTAAGTGACAGGTTCCGTTATTATTGGGGAACAGGCAACATGGTAAATTTTTTCTTTTTAAAAGCCATCTAGATACTTATACATCGCTCTATCAGGTGATGGGCATTATTGTGATTATTCTGACGATATTAGTCCTTGTAAAACTAAGAGCCTTGAGAAAGAAAACAGAACCTCGAGGATCTATGAAGTCGAGAGAAAACAATTTAAGCAGGTATTTCAGAACTCTTCTTACAGTTGAAGAAGTTCTGGTATTAATTTTTGAATTTTATGCCAATCGTAACTGCGCTGCAATTCTCCTTATATCTTTGGTATTTGTCACTCTTCCAAGTATTTTTATTGGCTTAAGTGCAATAACCAGCTTTCGTATTTGCAAAACCGTTGGTCCATACTACATTGTTTTTCTGCTCGGTGCTGGTGAGTCAAAAGTGATTTGAATGCTTGACTTCAATCCCGTAGTAGGGAACAAAGTTGTCTAGTTTAGGTGTGTGTAATGGTGTCGTACACGTCGCTTTGAACAAGGATATTCGAACTGCTGGATCCAAAGGCACAAGTGTGACAGGGCGTGCGTTCACCGTTGCCAGATTCTGAATTCTCCTAAACTCTCTTTCACAATTTCAACCCGTTGCTTATCAAGAATTTTTATTGAGAAGAACAATTTAGAGATGTAGTTGTGACATCATGAATGTATCCCTAGCAACTTATCACGTCATTTATATAATGGGATTACTAGCTGAAATGTCAGTCGAATAAAATCTAGATCAACTCAAGACGTTTGTTCTTACTACTACCGTACTCTTTTGCTGCTTTTCGTTTTCTTTCTTCCTTTACTTCTGTTTCTTTATGCACTTTTTTCTTCTTCTCTTTTTCTTCTTTTATACATCCTTTCAAATAATATATTTTTCCAACAGGTTTGATACAAAGTGAGATAAGTGAACTTCTATAAAAAATCATCAGGAATTTTTGACTCTCTCACAGGCGACAAAGTACGTATTTGAATAGTACATGTATATTTGTATCTGGTAAACAACAACGTTAGGTTAAAGTCTGACGCAGGCGAAAACAAGATTCCGGATCGTCTTCGGACCGCCACCAAAACGACTCCTGCCCCGTAGCGTGTGGTAAAATCGTCTATCCACATTCACTATTTGAAAGGCTAAGGTTAAAGGCCCGAGCACACCGGGACTAAAGTTCTTCCCCGCTAACATTTGAAATAACGCCAAGTGATGATCAGTGATCATCAGTGATCATCAGATCACTTGGCGTTATTGAACGCGCAGTCGAAAGGTCGACACTAGGAGTATCCCATATCTCGCAAGTGAAAGAAAGGATCCGAAGTTCCGACCTAAGTCAACGTTCGAAGATCAGAGACGCCGTTCTACATGCTAGGATACCTAAAATAAGGTGGGCGGACACGTGATGCGCTTCAATGACATCCGAGGACGAGAGCCGTTACCATCGCGATTCTTCGAGATATCAAGCGCTCTACAGGAAGACCACTGACCCGATGGTCCGATTTCTTCAGGAAAACGATAGAAGAAAGAGATGATGCCCAGCGAATCCCTAGAGCGAGGAGGACCCACTGAGCTACTCTAGCACGCGATAGGAATAATGGAAGTGTTGCTGGTACCCGCACGAGTCACTCGACGATCAACTGGACGACATCTGACATTTAAAATTCAATACATTTATTTCACCACAAGATTTGATCTAGATACCCGCAGCAAACAGTTTGCAACATTTGAAATGTGGACTCGATTGGAAACTTCTGAGGCAATTGGAAGAGCTGTGGCGCTCGAGATCGAAAAGTTCTCCCATTAGACCTTTAAATCATTTGATATCTTGAGAAATCCTCATTCCAATACTGACTTATTACTCTTTGTAACTGTTACTATCATTAACAATCATCGTGTATAAAACTAGCGTTGCCGGGTGAGGTTCATATGAGCGCTGCTCCTCCAAACAATATCCGACTCGAACGACACTGAAAGTCAGAACGACTACAAACAACTGGGGAGTCCGTCCGGATCAGCTGGCTCTGAAGACAACGAAACGCGTAGAGACGTTGGCCGAATGAAGTATTTCGTAACACACCTTTTGTTTCGAGTATTTCCCTAAGACCACGCTCAAATTTCAACATATTTCGTATTATTTCAAATATACTAGCCACGAGAAATTGAGTGTACAACACTTTGAGTTCATTGAGTTCTTCACTGGACATAGAGTGTGAAGCGTTCGTCGTCGCTAACTCTTATTGTGGGGACTGGAGCACCCACAGAGATTAGCAAAAGACGAGAAAGGGTAACTGCCCGACTGACGAGATCGCATGATCGAAATACGTGTATCGGGCTCTATAAGTCAGCACTCCTTTAACAGACCACTGACAAGCGTGGCTCAAAAATTATTGCAAGACATATTGAATTTTGAGCTGTGGTCTTGAGAAAACACTCGAATTGAAACTTATGATATATTGAATATACTAACCACGGAAAATTGAGTGTACAACAATTTGTGTTCATTGAGTTCTTCACTGGACATAGAGTGTAAAGCGTTCGTCGCTAACTCTTATTGTGGGGCTGAGCACCCACAGAGATTAGCAAAAGACGAGAAAGGGTAACTGCCCCACTGACGAGATCGCAAGATCGAAACACGTGTATCGGGCTCTAAAAGTCAGCCCTCCTTTAACAGACCACTGATAAGCGTGGCTCAAAAATGATTGCAAGGCATATTGAATTTTGAGCCGTGGTCTTAAAAAAACACTCGAAATGAAAGTTATGATATTTTTCGTAATTATTATTTGAGCCAACATGTCATACGGTCTATTAAATGGGCTGACTTATAGAGCCCAATACACGTGTTTGGACCTTGACGGTCCCATCAGTCGGGCGGTACCCTTCGTCTTTAGCCAATCTTTTCGGGGAACTCAGTCCCCTATACTAGGAGTAAGCGACGACGAACATTTCACACTGTTTATCAAGTGAAATATCGCCTACTCTTACTATAGAGGACTGAGCGTCCCGAGAAGATTGGCTAAAGACGAAGGGTACCGCCCGATCTTTGACACCGGTATAGTCGAAACACGTGTATCGGGCTCGATAAGTCAGCCCATTTAACAGACCACAGGACATGTTGGCTCAAACAATAATTACGATTTATATTTTAGAACAATTGGAAAGTGAAATACATGTTTCGAGCAGCTATCATTGTGTGCACAGGGAAAGAACATGAGATTAAATCTTTTAGCTTGGTGTTGAAAATGTCCATTTCTAAAGGCTAAGGTACGGTGGGAAATCCTCAGATAGATTTGAAGGAAATTCGACACTCCTACACGGACAGTCTGGCGATTATAGGGCTCCATTCATCCGCCCTTTACTTCTAACGAAGTAGGTACAACTGTTACATGCTGTCTAAAAAGAGCAAGTTTACATAATTCGGTAGCAGTAGTCGAGTAACCTTAGTACACTAAAGAGCCAATTAATCCGCAAGAGACTGTATGATCGCCTCTGCGAAACAAAAGACTGCCAAGTTTGCCCAAACGGTAGAGACAGCGATTGCATGGGGTCTGGTACGATTTACCTAATCTCGTGCAAGGCACGCGGAGACAGATACGCTGGAGACATGGGCAAACCATTCTGCATCCATGTAAAAGAACACCTATCTGGATCACGGAATTCCGGCGAAAGACTCCACTAGGCACGTACAGCAAACAAAAACATGCAGCAACAAAGTTCAATGTCAAATTCAAGGTTCCCGCACAGGGATCAAAAATGATTGCGCGTAAAACGTTGGAAGCCTTATGGACACATAGCAAAGGTCCAAAATTGAACCGCAAGTGTCTCTACGTGATGACCTTGCACCATACCTTGGCCCAATCTTCCCGGCCAGAATCACGCCCAGCCTCACTCATGCTTCCACTCAGAGCGGTTGGTCTTCAATGAGTAATTGAAAGGCTAAAAATATCTATAAGGTGGATGTTTTGAAACGAAGCGTTTTATTAGGCGATCCAAAATTCGTACCTTACGTTTCTTGCTGAGGCCATAAAGGTTTTTCATTGAGTAGATTTCAAATCAACTTCACCTTTGCAAGCTCTGAAGAAGGTGAGATGTCGAAATGTTGACCACTGCATTGTGTTATATTGTGTTAGTGTACTATTGTATGCACTACTGTATTCTGTATTATACTACATTACTACTACTCAATAAACTCTTTTGGTATGCCCTCAGAACAGCTTATCAAGATAAAACCACTGGTTGAATAAACAAACAACACTAGAATTGTTTCGTAAAAAACACTTTCATAATATACTCCACGAACGAAAAGAAGAAAATATTTTGCTGTCCATGTAATGGGCCTGTTGTTTCCTCTCCATAGTATGTTCTATTAACACCCATATAAGTAAATTGAAGATGATCGGAACACTATTATATCATCACGAAAAGATAGGATATTGCCGAAGAGAACTCTACAGGCATCCCTAGAATGAATAACACCCATGTGTTCCACCAGTCCGTATTATCCAGTGGGAAAGCAACAATCTTTGAAAACGTACATATTTCTAACTCATACTGCGTTTTTTTGTCACTTATTCTGTAAGAGTGAGAACGTCTTTTCTATTCATCATTTGTGCGATGTCCATGGGTATATCTGTGCTACAATCAACTCTCAATATCGGGTATGCGCTGTAGTGACGCAAAAAAAGTTACGTTTTGTGGAGTAGTTGACCCTTTGCTTGGACGTCACAGCGGATTTTTTATCTATATGCTTACATGTTAGTTAAGCTGAGTTATATGTATATGTATCACCTGGATGTCACAGCGCTTTTATTGGCACTCATATAATAGAGTACACATGTTAGTTATGTTGATTCATATGTGCATTTATCACTTGACCGTCACAAAGGATTTTTGGGCACAAGTAACAAACTTCAAAGTTTCTCCCTCATTGAGGGATCTCTGCCCGGTTACTTGAGAGGGTGCGTGACACGTCCCCATATGTTCGATGGAGGAATCAAGCGCGAACCAAAAGAAAGCCTGAAGAACATCATTTTGGGATCCAAAGACTAGAATGAACGAACGGGTCGAGAGGGTATAAGAGTTTATCATAACGACTGAAATCATCCATGGTGATTAGCGAATCCGGTAGCTTCACTTCCACTATTGAACGGAGTATTTCAATGAAGAGTAGCATAAAAAAAGAAACCACACCTTGGTAAATCAAAGTTCTGCCTAACTCATCTTGCTGATGTTCCAAAATTCTGCATGGGATCAGACTCTTGCCTCCTTCGCGCACATTCCATTTAGTGTGAATAAGAGAGAAAGTCATCAATCAAATAACAGAATCATAAAATTAGAAATCATACCTACACGATCACAAGATGTAATCAAGTTTCATAAGATTGCGAAGGATCGCTGTCTACTTTCATCGCTTTAGAGAATGCCTTTGAGTCACTGAGAACAGAAAAAATTCTAAAGGCTTTAGGCAGCATGGGCGTCTCCTTTCAGTATAGAATGATTCTTCATGAGTTGTAGAAGATTTCACAAACAAAGTATCGCTATTTTATAACGATATTACTATCCAGAAGTTCGACTCTCAATAAACCTCGGCATTATTAAATGATATATGGAATCGAGAAAATTCATCTTGATTAGCTAACGCGAGGTTGGTCAAGTACTCGTCGTACAATTCAGCTATCGTTTTAACGACGGGCCTTCTTCAAAGCCTCGCTGTATGCATTATTAGTCTATTTGAATGATTTGGAGCATCCAATTTTTATACTGAATAGTTCAGGTTAAAAAATCAGACGAAAAAAGGGGCGAGGTTTCGTGTAACGGTGACGCCTTCGTCGTTTCTGTTCATTTCGGAATTTTTGGCGCTCATCCAAATGCCTCGAGAGTTTTGCGCGTAGATGTTTTTGACTCCTGCGCTAGGATCGTGATAGTTACATCAGAATCTTTACTCCACTGTTTTTGCCCTATGTAAACCTAAAAGCTCGTCTTTATCAATTTTAGATTTGCTATCTAGACGGATGAAAGTGGTCTACCCGTTTCCCTTATATATTCTTAACCTCATGCCTTACATGTAATCGGATGAACTGGGCGCGATCTCATACAATCCTCCTCCTTTCCGTTAGGGCAGATTATGCAATTTTTGGTGCTGCACAATCGATCCTGAAGTCTATTGCGGATCAGCTGATTACGTAGGGTAGGAGGTGGAGCTTCAACACAACTCCAGAACGAAATGTTCTCTTCCATGAAGAAATGTACTAAAAAAGAACATCGTTGTGCTCACTATCTGGAGAAACGCCTTTGGAGGAGAATAGTGAAATGATCATTAGCTATTTGCAGTGATCTTCGGCGTGATATCAAAAATAATCTGAAAATAAAGTATGATTTCCTTAAAAAAACCTGAATCAAAATCAAAACGCAGAAGCTCCGATTTCCGCGATAATATCGATAAATCTGAAAATCACGGAGTGCTAAAGAATACGAGTCACCTTGTTAGGTGGAGTAATGTTCCCGGATAATGCACGATCATTATTGGGATCTGGCTCAATTTCGCACATAGCCAACCCATTTCTTGATTAACCCTGCACAAGGTAGTATACAGTGTGCAAGAACTTCAAGATCAGCTGCGCTACAAAGCTAGATTGGAGGGGTTAGGTAACGAATAACAGTTAGAAGTAATACCCAGCTATTACCTTCCCGCATACTTTTTACAAGGAAAAAACCAAGTAACAAACTCGATCCTATTTTGCGCGTATTGCAAACAAAGTTCTACAAATTCTCAATCACTTACGGCATAAAAGATCAAGCTCCAACCTGACACACAAACAAAAACAAGATTTCTACCAGATCAGGGAGCTCGTAGAATCAAAACCTATCATTTTATCCGTTTGTGATAAGGGTGGGGAATTTGTGAGAATTTCGATTAGTTAGATGTTGAAATAACGGAAAAGCATCTTCGGAATGCTCTCGTCGATTGTCCATCTTCTGAGAAGGAATATAAACGCCAATAGCAGAATTCAAAGAAGGAATGAGTCGACGCGGGCAACGCGTTTGGAAACTTCAGTAATCTCTCAACTTAAGAACAATGATTCAATCTGTATGATCCTATATCTTCTCATAAAAAACACAAACCAACATCTCCTAATGATCTAGTGTCAACGGATCCATCAACATACCCGTTTAGACCTATTATTATATGCATGGGCGGACCAACAGATAGAATAGCGTGGTTTTTGAACCTCATCTTTACTCAGGCGCTCAAATTCATACCAACCCATCTACCGAATACTCAAATGCTCCTAGATCACCGACGTTGCGCGCAACCAAACAACTCGCACGTCATGCAGTCATTTGATATTACCGTACTCTATACAAGCGTATCAAATGACTCTGCAATGCAAGCCATTTTCGAGCTTCTTGCAGAAAAGGAACAAAAAATAGACATTCATGGCTTCTCAGTTCAACAACTAATGACCATCCTATAACAATGCCCTAGTTGTTCAATCTTTCGGCAGTCGAAATAATACTTCACCCATCTCAGGTGGTTAGCCATAGGTCAACGTTTGCCACATGGTCTTGCCATCGCTTTTATGTATAAGCTCACCGCCCATTGCTCTACTGTCTAGACGGTATATAAACGATTGTTTCATTACCTGTTGTACACAAGAGGAAATGGACAAGTGTTCTGAAGTCTTGAACGGACAGTCAGAGCAAATCCCTTTGCGGACGGCGTCACTTTCGGCTGGAGGGCGGCTCAGACGGCTGCGAAAAGAGATGCCAGTATACGCTCCAAGGTAATATGGTAGTTCTCTTATGAAATTTTACTGTTTTCGTCAACATGTGGGATTTCAGTGTCAATAAATGGTCAGATATGACAAAACAGACCTTAGTAAGGTTATTTTTATTGGGAAAAAAAGGAACTGCTCCATTCATAATCCACTCTTTCGAAGGAAAAAACAGAGTATTCGTGAGAAGGCCGTACTTAGAAGCTTTATCGAACATTTCTGCGATATTCTATTTATACACTTACCTACAATTCAGTCAAGTTTATCTTCTACTTCTTTCATCTTTCCATATACTTTATTGCATGAAGTGCGTAAAATTAATCGTACTGGCTGAAAACTGGAAAACAATGAGTAGTTCGTCAAAAATGGTGCTGCTTGTTGCATGCTATCCCACTTCATTGATAACCTTTGATATTTTTTGATCAATAGTGCAGTTCAAATTCCAATTACTCAGAACAACGCATAATTTCGTTCGAATTCTCTATTCATAGCTATGGTATGCGAAGAAGAGATAGAGGCATAGCGGTTCTTTCCCGTTCTCTCCACACTGCTTGAGTCCTTTGATAGAAACGTAT
Source organism: Parelaphostrongylus tenuis (assembly GCA_019055375.1). Taxonomy (NCBI): domain Eukaryota; kingdom Metazoa; phylum Nematoda; class Chromadorea; order Rhabditida; family Metastrongylidae; genus Parelaphostrongylus; species Parelaphostrongylus tenuis. The sequence continues at coordinate 188,552 of JAHQIW010003230.1, forward strand.
AAAACGACGTTTCAGTGATCATTCGATAGCTAAAATCAAGTAAAAGCGAACGATGTATTTTATTCCTTAAATGAACTGCTTTCTTCGCTGTAACAGTTGAAAATAATATTTTGTTTCACATTCATGATTTTTTCGCCGGGTAAAGCTTTCTTCATTAGCAATTAATAATCGCATCAGATAGAGAAAATCTTAGAACGGTGAACTTGATTTTGAGAAAGGACTTCTCAGAGTGTTGGAACGGTCAAAAGAAGATTAGAATTTCGCAAATTTGGATAACCTTCAATGTCCGAATTCTGTTTTGCGCACCTCTTAGGAAAAGCGTGTTTCCTGATTTTTGTCAGAGTTATCAGTAACCATTCGTCAGTCTAAATCTTAGGAATTTTGATGGCATACTTCATTCTTAAAATGGCTCCTTTAATGCGCTCTAACAGTAGGAAACAAAATATAGCTTTTACACTTGATCAATTCCCATCGAAGAAAGCTTTTTCACTGGACTTTCAATAATTTTTCGATAGTCAAATCTCAACAAATTCCATAATAACTTGTTTTTGAAAATGACTCCTTATTGTACTGTAGCAGTCAGAATAAGATTATGCTTCGCAGTTAGTTGAAGTTGCTAAAGGCACGGTGACTTGTGGCCAATGTCGCCAAGTCTCACCTTTGTAGTGCGAAACCATTCTTCTACAGACTGTCACACCTCTCTGAGAAGCTCTCTTCAAAAAATATACTACGTCTGTGAAATTGCTGAGATTTATACTATCGAATGGTCATTAATTGTTTACAGAAAAACTTTATCCGGCGAGAAAGCTTTGAATGTGAAACAAATTTTTTTCACCATTACACCACTAAAAATAAGCCATTTGGAAAAACAAATACACCTTTCAAATTCACTTGATTTCAGCTATTGAATGAATACTAATAATCTAGTAAAATAAGTCTTCTGTAGAAAAAACCAAAGGCTCATGAGCGCAATCCTTGATACGGCTGCATGCGACAGAAGTTATCAAAAGAAGAGAATTTCAAGACAGCTGAGCGTTATTCTCTTTAAAAGTACGTTCATAAAAGCTTTTCCAATGATAATTTGAGTTATTTTTAGCATAAGAGTCTGTGAGAGTCGAAATCTATATAATCCCAAAAAATCCGCTTTCAAGCAGAACAATGGATTGCGATTGCAACACCTCATCTTTTATTTACATTAGAACGTATTATTTTCAAACAACAAGTTCAGTATTATAGTCAGAATTTCTCAAGCTATCTATTGACTACAGATTCTATACTACTGACTCCAAAAAGATACAAGAAAATGCCCAACAACAGCCGAGAATACAGTCCTTATCGATAGTTTAAGGTTTTTCTTTTGAAAAAAAAAAAAAGATTCTAGACAGCACTTGTCGTTAATCTTGCCAAAATCATTCATACATGAGTCTTATCAGTGATATTTCATCGTTTTCGATCACAATGCTCCTCTATGAGCTTTAATAATCCAAATTTCTTTGCAGCGTGCATAACTCTTCCTAGCCCGTCCGAGCGGCGCGGCCAGCTGAGAGTAATATTGACCCTCATCGTCCGCAAAGGGATATAAAATTTACGCGAGAGAGTCTAAACGGGAGCTCGCTTCCATTCTTAAACATCAACTAAAGCTTTTAGATGGCGGCTATAGTACAAAATGGTACCGAAAGCCAAGTACCAAAAACATTTCGGTCAATCACTATCCTCTCATCCTTCAAACATGAAAAATCGTTGAACAAAAGAAATCCATTTCCGATGGCCACAAAACATCAGCCACTTGGGAAAACTCAAAAAGTAGAATTGGGCCTCAAAAGAGCAATACTGCACACCTGATTAGATTCCCCTTCAAACTGCCATTTATATCGAACGAAATCAGTAGCGCAGTTGAAGGGCACCTAAAAAGACGCACTCTCAAAAAATCCGTGGTAGTTATTACAATTTCTTCCCCACCCTACGCCATCAGCTGATCCGCAATAGACTACAATATCGATTGTGCAAAATCAAATACTGCATAATCTGCCCTGACGGGATTGTATAAGATCGGGCACAATTTATTCGATTACATATAAAGCATGCGAGAAAGAATATATAGGCAACCGGATAGACCACTTTTCATCCGCATGAGAGAACATCTAGATACCAAATCTAGAATCGATAAAAGCAAACCTTTAGGTTCACACAAGGCACCAAAACACAACAAGAGAGGTTTTGATGTGACTGTCACGATCCTAGCGCAGGAATCGAAAACATCCACGCGCAAAACTCTTGAGGCATTTTGGATAAACGCCAGAAACCTTGGAATGAACGCGATGCGATCTCGTCCAAAATAATTTCCGCCACCCTTCGTAACGTCGTGCGAACATTAGGATAGAACAACATGAAAGTGACATTTGACGCTCGACAGTTACACCATTTTTGCCTCGCTGTTGATATCGTCTTTACAACTTTAAGCATCAGCCTAATGGAACGAATGTGCACCATAAAACAACGCATGTGGAAAAGCTGGTTCCAGTAAGTCTAACGATAACGATGTTATGAGGAATGCGTTTTGAATGCCCCATCTACGCTCAACGTTATGGTTATTTCGAATGTCCCAATTACTCTATCTAGATAGGGAAGTCAGCACGATGAACGGCCTAGCTCCAGAGTTGATAAGCAAGAAACGAGTGGCTTGTGGAGCAATCGACAGCTTCGAGGACGTAGTGAGGAGGACAATAAACATTCGACTCCGCGCGCACCTTTTCGACTCGACGATTATCCCTGCCCTAACGTATGCAGCAGAAACCTGGTCGCTACGTAACCAGGATGAAAGATCACTTGGCGATGTGAACACGCAGTCGAAAGGCTGATGTTAGGAGTATCTCATATCTAGTAAATAAGATAAAGAATTCAAGGTTCTCACCTACGTCAGCAATCGAAGATTGAAATGCCGTCCTACACGCTATGCTATCGAAAATAAAGTGGGACGAAAACATAATGCGCTTTAACAGCTACCAATGGACGACAGCCTTTACCGACTGGGTTCCTTGGGATGTAAAGCGCTCCATAGGAAGATCCGCGACCCGATGGTCCGATTTCTTCACAAAAATCCTTGAAGAAAGGAATGGTGCTCAGCGAATCTCTAGAGCGAGCAGGACTCACTGGACACTCTTGCACGCGATGGGGAGAAATGGAAACGTTGCTGGGCACGCTTGCATCACTCGACAATCTCTTTATTTATAGATGGTTATGAACTTGTAACTGTAAAACAACTGCTACTATTAGGTTAAAGAAAAAGTCCCTCAAAATCCGCTGAAAATTCAAAGTTTATACATAGATTCAATTAAAAACAGCAATAATTATTCTTCAAAATAAAGACCATCATTATCCGCGATCTTCTGCCGACCTGCAAGCTTCCGGATCTCCTCAGAACACTATTACTTGAGCTTTCAATCAAAAAACTCCTGATATGCTCCTTAAACTTGATCAAATGTCTCGAATCGGCGTCCATGCAAGAAATGTTCCATCGAGCGGAACTGGACCTCAAATCAGACCGCGCAACATCTGGAATGTAGGCTGGGAGCGGCAAGACCTCGACTCCCTCCAAATGATCACGCTTGTGCATAGTCTTCTTTTCGGTGGCAGGTCTGGAATAGTCTTGCTGAAACAGAGCGTTTTCGGCGAATCAATGTCGGGTACTTTTCCTTCAACGCATTGTAGACTCCTGAGAACTGATTAGATATTCCTGAGATATTCCCATGAGTTTACAATAACCGATCTGTGTGAAACAAATATAAAATTTCAATTTTCACAGGTTTCAAGGAACTTTTTCCTCAAAGGAGCAGCTCAATAACCCAATTTTAATTCCATTCCTTCACAGCGCCGTTCTCCGTATCTTTGCGAATCGAATGCGAGCAATTTTGACGTCCACTGCTGAGATCAAGGAGAAACTCAAATGCAAAACGCAGAATGAACTCGTTTAAGAAGATCTTTTTTGTAAATTATCAAGTGCAAAGGAAAATTGTTTTGCTCTCATCCCTCCTATTTCAGTGACCAATCGATAAGCTATCGAATGATCATATTAGCTTGATCCACTAGTTCTTGACAATTCGCCACTTTTATTAATTCAAGTGTTATTCATTCGAAAGACTCAATCAACAACTCAGTCACCATCACGACCAACGATATGCAACCATTTTCTGGGCAACGACTGGATCCCACCCGCCCGGAAATAATGAGGCTGGCGACCAAAGAAATCTTTGAGGTACTTCTAAACCGGTCGTAGTCTTTAAATTGAGTTCTCTCGCAGAAGCTTCATCACGGCGCCGAGATGTTAAGCCGATTGAGTTATAGCACAGTTATACGGTGGATGCGCACCGTGATCCAGCCCAGTTTCTCCAAAATCTGACGATTCGACTTTGCAGTGGGTGAGGGTATTGGGGAAAAGCGACACTAAGTCGTTTCTATCGTTCCTCTCGCACTGCTGCGGCCAGAGTTTCCGGAGTTGTTCTCTCTAAACTCGGAATTGATAGCCTATCTGTTATGAAGCAGTTCCTAAAACAGCATGCTCTGCCAATCTCAGAAAATCGTAGCAGAATCTTCCGAGCATTAAACTTGGGCTCTGGTTGAGTTGGCAGGTTTTGTCGCGAAAACAGCCAGTAGGCATGGCGCGTGTTGTCTTGCAGTGGACCCAGAGTACATCTCCAGTGGCGATTGACACAAAAAAGTCTTGCTTGTGAGGTCATAGCAGAAAACTTTCGCAGATGGTCACGCGAGCAGCGCGATCGTGGTCCGCTAATCCATAAGGTATCCATCTAGCCATCACTTTGAGGCAGCGCATTTCATTCAGATGACGAGCGATGGTGCTACGGCCGTGTCCAAGAACTGTCTGCTGGCTAGGCCTACTAGAACATTTTAGAATATACCACAGCATTTTGGTAATAGACCGAATTATTCAGATATCCTCATTTAGCCGTTTTCGAGGGTTGTTATGTCCGCGTGGTCTACGTTCGTTTCCGCGATCTTGCGCGCCTCGTCAGAGCCACATGCCTCATCCACCCACCATCCTATGTAATAGGAAAGGATGATTGCAGAGTGAGGAGAAGACCTGGCTTGAAGAAATCTTGCCAGAGTCTATTCTACAGTCGATAGCCATGACTGCCATTTATAATATAGACATTGTCCTTTATTCGACTGTTTTCAATGAGCCGATTTAAAATCGAGTTCTTATTGGTTATAAGGGAACAAATGAAAAACCGATCTCATTCGCTGGGGAGAAACTTTTCATAGGAGTGTTAGTTATCATATCTATCGTTTCGAGTTCTTAAGACCACAGCTCAAATTTCAATATGCCTACTAATCATTTTTTGAGCCACGCATGTCAGTGATCTATTAAAGAGGGCTGACTCATAGAGCCCGATACACGTGTTTCGCCCTCTGTAATAGACCACTGACATGCGTGGCTCAAATAATGATTACCAGGCATGTTAGTAATCATTCGAAAGCCTACATTTCTGGCTACAGCTACACGTCGCCGGTTTTCGAAAAAATCCTTTTATAACGCTGTAAAATCCAAAATAATAGTAGCCTCACGTGCGCATGTTTCACGCCGAAGAGGCTCTTTCTTTGGGCTATCAGTAACCATTCGACAGCGTAATTACACGCGTCTGCAACGCAGGATTTTCGTTCTGTAGCAACGTCTGGAAAAGGCTTTTCGAAGATCGCGCGAAATGGGGCTGCAGCCTGAAGTCTCGGCTTTCAAACGCTTACTAGCAGCACTCTTATGAAAAGTTTCTCTCCAGCGCGTGAGATCGGTTTTCCACTTGTTCCCCTAAAACCAAAAGAGTCTAACATTGAATAAAACAACAGAGCGCAAGAAATTCCGGTACAACTCAGAAATAGTGTGGTAGGAGAAAAAACCAAAGAAAAAACTCGGGGGTCCTCTGAACTCCGCATGGACACTACGCTGTACACGCCGGCCTTTGATCCAGACCAAGAGGGCGGAGCGAGTGTTGCTGACGTCATCACCAACGCGGGACTTCGAAATGCCGCCAACTCACGTGCTCCCCGAAGCCACACCGATCGATACGCCACGCCCCCTACTCGGCGCCTTCCTATCAAGCATGGAAAATGCCCGTTGCACCACCATGTCTCCGGTTTCTTTCTTTATTTTTGGTTTTGTCGATAACGGAAGCATCGATCGGCAATCGATCGATACTTCTTCCTTCGCTTGGTAGATCAGATCAATCAATTTCGAAACTCGATTGAGCCTTAGCGAGAAGTAGCGGATTTTTGCGCCGTTCCCACCTAGGAAAAGTGCTAATTATAGGGGGAATTTCACAGTGAAGTAACAGAAACAGGTGGTAAAAGTGCAGCGGAAAGCTTGAGAGTCCAGCTATGAGGGTTCAATCGATTCCTCAGTGCTTTATTCATGGCTTCGGTACGGGCCAGGCCCTCTTTTATTGAATTTTTTCCCTTTTTTTTTCCAAATTTTTTGCCTAATTTTTCTTCATCAGTCTCTTGAGTGCTTTGGTTATTGTGGCATTCTGGCCGGAGTATTGATTCAACATTTTCTTCGTTTTGGTTGAAAACCACAAAAACAAACTAGCCGACTTCCATAGGACATTTTTGAGAGAATGTACAAAGTCTCATTCGTCGTCGCTCGACTATGAAAATAGTAGAATCGCTTCATATCTGGCTAGATCTTTTACAGACTAGACCAAACCCTTCGTGGACGATCAGGGGTCTTTTGATCCCTCGACTTTTCAGAGAGTCTTTCGGTTCCTCAAAATTTCAGGGCTGGTTTTTTCGTTAGACAGAGCTTCGTTACTAGAATTCTAGCCGCCATTTAAAAGCTTGAATCTCGACGATTTCAACACTGTGTTTGGTTTCTGAAAAGGCCCTCTTAGCACGTAAATAGGAGCGAAAATAAGATTACATTTCACACTTGGGCAGGTTTGTTTGTTCGTCTAAGGTCTGTTACCGGAGTTAGTCGATAGTCGGTCAAGGGAATTACTGTCAGTGAAATCGTTTTGCCCACAAAGAGTCGAATATCTCATTGGATAAACTCACTTTCATCTTTGAATGCCTACGGAAGTCAACATGAGCAACATGAACATGAAGTGTGGTTTGCTTATTATAAGCCGTTCATACTCTGTGGCGAGTCTCGTCGTTGACCTTTCGCGGACGATGAGGAGTCTCTTGACCCGTTAACTTTTCAGAGGGTCTTTCGGTCCCTCAAAATTTCAGGGCTGGTTTTTTCGCTAAAAAGAGCCTCGTTACTGGATTTCTAGCAATCATTCAGAAGCTTGAATCTCTTCGATTTCAACACTGTGCTTGGTTTCTGAAAAGGCCTTCTCAGCACGAAGTAGCAGCGAAAATAAGATTACATTTCACACTTCGTCAGTTTGTTTGTTCGTCTAAGACCTGTGGCGAGCTTTATATATACTTTCAGGGCTTTTTTCAGTGCTCAATCGGTAGATCAAATCCAGACGATTCCGTAGCTTTTTTGGTTTTTTGAGCTCATCACAGTGCCTGTGCTAACAAAGATAGCCTACGTTTGACACTCAGATTTTTTTTCGCTCATAAGAGCTTTATATGCACAATAAGTACGTGGGAGTGTAGAGAAATCCCGGTTTTTCACAGGTGATGCAAAAGATCTGGACTTCTCTTTTCAAAACGGAGAAAAAAATCCTTTTTAAATAACGAAAATCGCGCGCCGCTTGTCGATGTCGGTGATGCTGCCGTCCGCAAAGATTTAAAGTACAATGATTTATTAGTCGTTCAGTCTAAAAATAGTTGTTCTGTCGGACGTCTGTTGTCGATTGCTAGAATGGCTCAATTTCATTTTCATCTGAGAATTCTTAGTATCAATCGATTCGTCTGCCTACTTTCTTAAAAGAAACAAAGTGAGCGCATGTCGCGCAGTTGTTAAAAGTGCTGAGCGACACGTACGTGATACACACGCGTCGGTGGTACAACGGTTAGCATACGCTCCCGGAAAGAGTGAGATCTGGGTTCGAATCCCGGCTGACGCAAATGTTTTTGCACAGCACTCCACATTATTGGACATACGTGATCGATTGTTCGATCCCACGCTCGAGGCTCACCAACCCTTCCGTCTCTCCGGGGTATGCGAAATGGTACCAGACTTGTCTGAGCGGATAGCAACACTGACTTGATACAGCGAGAGGGCCACCCACGAGTCACGAGTCATTGTTAAAGGCCACGCATGCCTATATTCACCTGTACGGTGCTATAAATAGAGTTGAGTGCGTGGTGCGTATCCCTCAGGGTTTAATTAATGCCGAAAGCGTTGTCCTAGGTTTATCCTTTCCCAAGCCATAGATGAATGTTTACAGTTTTTTCTTGTTAGGCGAAAATACGAGCTTCTCATGGTACTTTTCGGTTATAAGGGGACAAATGAAAAACCGATCACATTCGCTGAAGAGGAACTTACCATAGGAGTGTTGATAACCATTCGAAAGCTGAGATTTCTGGCTGCAGCCCTACGTGGCGCCGGTCTTCAAAATACCTTTTTATAACGCTGTAAAATCTAGGATAAAACTAGCCTCAGACGCGCATATTTCTCGCCGAACAGAGCTCTTTTTGGCATTATTACAACAATTTGAACAGCTGTTGACGTTTTGATGGATTCGGCTTCCTTAAGTGCATCAGAAATCAGGCTCTCTGCAATCTCCATTCGGTCAAAGACTTGCATCACTTCAACAGAGAGAATTTGGACCATCAAGAATCTTGAACTTTAGCGAAGTTAGTCGATAGTCGGTCAGGGGAATTAATGTCGGTGAAATCGTTTTGCTCACAAAGAGTCGAATGTCTTACTGGAAAAAACCCACTTTCATCTTCGAATGCCCACGGAAGTCAGCAGGAGCAACATGAACATGAAGTGTGGTTCGCTTGATATAAGCCCTGCGTACTCTGTAATGAGTCTCGTCGTTGACGATTCAGTACTACGTCAATATAACTTGTTCACTAGTACCAGAAGATCGTGCCATAAAGATGGTCCGATGGTCCGCTATGGCCATCCAACGGGACGCTTTGCAGTGGCGGTTTGCAGCAGTGCGTCTACTACCGACTACTCCCCGTCTGCTCATGGAAGAACTGTTTGGTGTTCGACTCGAATCATCGACTCAGAAGAGGACGAGGACGTGGACGCGTTAGCGGAATAAATATCTATACAAGCTTGTGATTTCAGGCAAATCATGATAGAGATGATTATATATGTATGTTGTAGACTGGCAATGCCGAAGAGCACGTTGGTGCGGTAGTTAGAGGTGCTCTGTGACACATATGCGGTAGTAGTCGATGGTAGATGGTTCGATCTCGCGCTCAAGAAAGCTCATTAAGTCTTCCATTCTACTGCGGTCGGTCAGTGAATTGGTACCGGACTTGTCTGAGAGGATAGCAGCACTGAGTCGATACATCGGAATACCTTCGCGAGTCACTGTAAAGGCCAGGTATGCGGCAATTCACTTCAAACAATGCTGGATGGGAGCGATTGTATGGAACGTCGAGAGCTTTACTCTTTCCTTCCAACGATGAGGTTGAAGGATAGTGGATTTCCAAAGTGTACTTGGGGTAAGGTATGTGATACGACGAGGCGTGCGAGAACGCCGAATGGGACTAATACCACTGGAAATGCCATAAAATACCTTGGAATAGCTCAGAACATCCTATAAGATTACACTGAATTTTTAAACGAGGTTTTGAATATACTGGATTGGAAGGTATTCTTATATGCTTCCATAGCAGCTGTAAGCCGTACTGAAAATCAGTCGGAACTGCAACATAACGGTGACGTTATTTCACTTTGTCTAGAATGATACATCTTCGACTCCGCCGCTACTACGGTTGAGCCGCAGGGCATGTGGTACTGTTGAGACTTACGAGAATTTCTTTTATTATCATTTGAGCCAACTTGTCATGTGGTCTGGTAAGGGCTCTTGTACAGCCCGATACACGTGTTTCGTCCTTACGGACTCGTCAGTCGGGCAGAACCCGTCGTCTTTCGGCTTACGAGAGCGCCGAAACTTTGCTGTACCACTGGAAACGCCATGCTAGACCTCTTAATAAGTTTGGTGTTTATTGCTTTGGTGTCAAAACTTCAGGAACGATCAATTATTGAGGGCTCACTTGATCAGCAGTTTGTCTCGTTTATTCGGCAAAATGTTCTGTTGTGATTCTCGTCATTCGAGTTCTTCCTGCTTTATACGTTGACAAATGGTTTCTTTTTCAGGATCTCGAAGAAATGTACAACGGTATAGGACTTCAGACGGCTCGTGGTACAGGTACAAATGGATACGTTCAAGCAAATCTCTCCAACTTGCTTCTTTCTAAGGTGAGTTTTGGGAGCTTCAATGAGACTGCTTTCAGACAGTGTTATGATTCTACATTCTAAGAGTACTAAGTGGTAACAAAGCGGTGCCCTCGGTGGTGTAGTGGTAGCATGGGCCCACGGAATGGGTGAAACGCGGGTTCAACTCCCGCTCAGGGTCGCTGTTCTGCTTACCATTCAGTGCTGCTTTATAAGAGTGTTGTTTTTTCTCGATCACTGCATAATGTCGAATCTCCCCATTTTAGAAACGTGTCGAGTACAACAGTGAAGAAGATCTGCGTCGGATTGAAAGAGAACTGAACCGAGCGCCTAATGAGGAGCTTTTACAGCATCAAAGAAAAAGGGCTATTGAGATGAAATGTGCCGAGTTCGAAATGTTAATGGAGGAGAAGGTAAGTTACTGTCATGTTGTCGTTGTCGCTCTTTGTTGTTGATGATGTTGTTGTTGCTGCTTTTGTTGTTTCTCTTATTGCTCTTGTCGTGGCCGCTGTCTTTGCTGCCGTTCTTGTTGTTGCGTTGTCTTTTTCTCTTCTCTTGGGCCTTTGTGGATCGTGGACCCACCTACTCTGCATCCCTAACCTCCAGCGTGGCAACGTTGGACGGTCTGCTTCATCTCCTCTGCATCTCTAATCTCTAGGGAGGAACGTATCGTATGTATTTATGTATTACTTCAGTTCTATTATAGTTGTTATCTTCCTACGTATAACGTAATTTATTCACGTATGACGTCACGTAGGAAAACAACAATAATAATACAGTTGAAATAAATAGTACTAAAATCAAGACATTCCCACGCGATTAGAAATGCGAATAGATGGGTCCACGATCCCGAACAGGCTAGCGTACCTTTTTGCGCAACTAACAGCATATTTCATTTAGGGTTTTGATGATGATGAAATCGAGAAGAAGGTCTCTGACTATCGAAAACTTTTATTGAGCCAGTTGGAGTCGGGTGAGCTCAATTTGGACTCAGAGCTCGACACAAGGGATTCTCATGCGAGGGCCAAAGCTGCTGTTCAGGTTTTTTTCTCCTACTGTTGCTTTAGTCTCCTAAAAAGAAGATGTTTTTGCACTTTTTTCCTACGAGATGTGACCTCTTAAACGAGAATATCTTGCATTCGTCCACTTTATATGGGTCTGTAAGAGCTCATATGGCGCAGTGGTTAGAGGTGGTCTGCGTCACACACGAGGTTAATGATTCGATCTCGCGCTCATGGCTCACCAAGCCATCCATCCCTCCGGGGTCGATAAATTGGTACCAGACAGGTCTCAGACTTGTCTAGGAGGATAAGCAGCACTGACTCGGTTCAGCGGGGGCCACCACGAGCCATTGTAAAGGACAGATATGCATTCAGTCACCTCAAGCGAAGTTAAAAATTAGTCGAATGCATGGCGCATCCCTCAGGGATTGGTCGACGCCAAGAGCTTGTCCTTTTTAGCTTTATGTCGGTCTGTCTTCATTTTTGAGGGCAGGGATACACTTAGTGTGATCTCTATGGTCTTTAATTCTTAAAATCTTTGTTTATTAGACGATTTTACTTGCCCTTTCAATCTAATTTCGTTTTTTCTCTAGATCCGTGATAGAATGAGGGATGCTCTCGGTGTAAGTAAGGACTTCGTACCTGGTTCCTCAATGCAAGCGTCAGTTACATCCTTATACACCTTAGTTAGGCGATTGATTATTCTATGATGTTGTTTTAGGCTGAATAAATCCGATGTGGTAGGAGCTGCCCTTATTCCGGCTCCATCTGTTGGTCGAGAGGACACGTTGATCAGTACTCTTAAGAGAGAAATGAAAGAAAAATCCGAACATAAGGTTTTTTGGCATTGCTTTTAGCTCTCTATCTGTCTGTCGAATTTTATCAGTTCTATATTTTGAATATTGTTTTCATAGTTTTATTTCATTGTAGCGCCTGGTTTCTTTTTCTCTCTCAAGAATGTACTTTAAGAAACGTAAGAAACGACGAAAGGAAAGCGCCTCATCATCTTCTAGTTCTGATAGCAGTTCATCAGGTACGTCTAGAGTCACAGTTGATACATATGAGTCTTTCTCTTAGATATTTGATAGGTATTCTTAATCAAAGCCTGATTGTATTCGGAATTATATGGCAGCTTTTTTGTCGAAAAATCGTTAATACCCGTTATTGAGAAGCGTTTTTTAATCCTTTCAGGTCAAAGTTATCTCCGTTTTTTTTCCAGCTCTTAGTAGTGGTTCAATAGCTTTAATCACGGTGATTTTAGTAATGCACTTGGTTTTCTAAAAAAGATCTTCTTCAAATTGTTGTAGAAGGGAATTTAAATTATACAGGTGGCGCGTTTTCGCGCGTATTTCTGTTGATTGCTAGGAAATTTTCTTTGTCTTGTAGAGATTTCTAGGTTTTTTTTTTCCATTTTAAACGTACAAGAAACTCTGCTCTAATGTTTTTTAACCTAGGGTTTTCATCCTCATTTCCCAAATAAACCCGCTACTAAACCTAAGCCTTACCAACTTAAGCCTATGCACGAAAAGCATAATGGGCGTGTAGTGGAAATCTGGGAGTATCAGAATCATGTGATCAGTATTCAGTTTATCCAAAACGGGGAAAAAACCTCAATTTCGAATGACAGAATTCGCGAGCCATATGTGCGTCAAGCTAGGTGGTCTACCAACTGTGCGATCGATGCATATCCACTCAAACATCCAGACCAACAAGAAATGCCCGCCAAGTGCCAAGACTTTTGTGGCGGGCTACAGCGCACCGTGAAGTACTTTTCGGCGATCATGTACAGGAGTGAAATCGTCCAGATTTATGCTGTCGAATGTTAACTAAAAAACTTGGGGAAAAAACTTCATTCGCGGAAAATATGCCGAATCGCGCCATAGTGAAATTCCATTTTATTTTCACTGCTAGAGCACATTGAAAAGGCCACCTCGAAATCAAACTACAACATTGAAATTTCTGAAGATTAAGCTATTAGCTATTCTAGCTAGCTGTGAAAGACTACTGAAACTAAGAAAACTCAAAAAACGCTTTTTCTCAAAGAGTTGGAAAGATTTTGCGGCAAAGAAAAAAATCCTAATCAGACCTACGTTTGAAACATTAAAGTTTTCTTATCTGACGCTTAAGTTTAATAATCGTATATGTGTGATCTCCATTATTGCGACATTTAGATATAGTCCTTACACTGTGACAACGCGTTAAGAATGTTTTGAAACAAGAGGCTTAGTGTTAGAATCGTCGTTTTCAAGCTATCGAGTAAGTACAAAAAGTTTCATGAAAACCTAGCACAGATGAAAGCCCGAGCATACAATGCCTACGGTGAAGGTGAAACATAATTTTTCCCCGCGCACTAAGAAGGCCTTTACGGAAACCAAGTGTCGTTTTAAACTCGTCATTCCTCAATGTAATGAAGGACTACTGAAAGTCTCGTGAAATAGCTTTGTTTGATGATAAAGCTCCTTAAGTATTCGTGTACCAGATAAGATACATATCGTCCCGAGAGGTTCGTAGGCTATTTTCTCTTATATGAGAACGGCCAGAGTAGTTAGAAACGATCGGTGATCATATTTCTTGTCATGTCTTCGAAATTCAGATTCTTCTGAGGATTCGTCCGAAGATGTTTCTTCTTCTGAGAGTAGTAGTGATTCTAGCAGCGAGGAAAGAAATCGCCATAAACGGTACGTACAGTGTTTATCTTTACTTTAACAATCCCTGGAGTTCTGTTCCTTGTTTTTTTTTTTTTGAATCGCCGATTGTTTTTAGTAGTATCTCCATCAGATCCTCAAAACGTTACTTTTGTCTTCTGTAGATGTAAGGAGTTTAGTTCACTCCTCCAATTATCTCATATTTCTCAAATCCTCTAGATGAAAAGTGAGCCAGTTGCAATACTTCTCTACGCATAAGATTTTCAAATTGATCTTTCTTTAGAATAGTTTAAAAAAAAAGATGTCTAAAGCCTAAGCGGGGTCGGTACACCAGGGCCATACACCGGTGTTTCGGAGGTCTCTTCCTCCTCGCCAATGACCTACGCCCCACTTTAAGCCTTCCATTGTAGCAAGGAGGGAGGCGTTTGTGATGACGGCGCAGTATACAATGACACTGGTCCGTCACCACTTCTCAGTCGATGGATCTCTGCTGGTAGAGTAAAATTGATCCATGGCGTCGACTGTTTTCAAAATGATCATTCTTTGTTGCTTTCCGGTTTTGTCATGTTAATGATCTGTCTCTTTTAAAGGTCCAAGAAGAAGAATGACGTTGCCAAACAGAAGCACAGTGAGAAGACACGCGATAACGAAAAAAGAAGAAGCGATCACGGCGCCAGAGATCACCGTGAAGATCAACGCAGGTACGCATTGACAACAAATCAAGAGAACGATGAGAGTTTGAGCCTATTTACAGCTCTCACGAGTTTTCTTCTTTTGCAATAGTTTTATTTTATCGAATTGTCATTATCTGGTCGCTTTTAGCAGTGGTATGATGTTTTAGGTATACCCAGTGATGTAGAGTGATGTGCAAAACTATTGCGTCAGGTGGTACTCGGAACCACATCTCACTCTATGCAGGAGCGCGTGCTCTGACTGGTTGCACTACTGACGAAACGTTGATGGTTGGTCGTCAGTAGTGTAACGGATTAGACATGTGCTGCCGGATAGAGCAAGATGTGGGTTCGAGTACCGCCTGACGCAAAAGTTCTGCACATCGCTCTACATCACCGGGCGTTTCCATTTATCTATTCATTCATGAATTCTTTGTAGATTTCTTTATTTACATTCCCCGTTATCACAGTGTATTGTGCGGATCCCTGCACTTCTTGCATTAATCGATGCATTCCTCGCATCCATCCTCAATAAAAACTTCAAGGATTTCACGTTCCGCTTTGGTTGCTGCTAAAGGATCTTTTCCTCATTTGAAAGTCCTAGAGTGGTACTCAAGGCGATTCTCCTTGCGATCGCAGAGGTCGCCAAACTAAAGCGTTTCCTCAAACGTTCACTTGGTTAACTGCAAAGGAGTAATGAGAAAAAGATCGAACCAGCGCGTTGCTCGAATCCTTCTCGTGATACACTTCTCCACTAATCGCTGCGCTGCTCGTCTACCTTGTACTAGATATAACATTTTACATATTGGCCGAATCAGGGCACTGTTTCGAATCCATTCACTGTCTTCGATCCGCAAGGCACAAATGTGCCCAGATCTGCTCCCTTAGGTGCAACTTGAGTTCATTGTCCTCTTCATGAATGCCGTTGAGTTGCTCGAGACATGGTTGTCTGTGGAATTTCGCAATACTGTTGCTATAGACCTCCATTATGACTCTAAAAATGCTTAGTAACTTTGCGAGAGCGCTCATCTCCACGAATTCCGTTGTGGATTATTCTTTGAGACGCTTTCATATCTGTTCTTCTGTCACGGGACCGAGCGCTGGTGTATGTAAATACTCAGAGATATATATATATCGCAGGAAAATTTTGATAGGGTTAAATTTAAACGGTGGCTAGCGACAGTATCTTAAGAATGTTTCGCAGAAATCTGACCAATAAGCAGCTATGCTCGCTTTGTCTATCTTATTTTCTCTAGATATCGTATAAAAGGAGGCTGAGAAGACAAAAGAGATTTATTCTAGCCATGGAAATAACTGGTGCCGATGGCCGAGTGTCTCTAGTGATGCTCGGCGCACTTGATGCGGGGTTGAATCCCCCAGCATTCTCCGACAATCAAGCAGCGAACGCCCTATGAAGGTGCTCAATCAGTATTCCATGACGTTCATTTCGAGTGTTTTCCTAAGACCACGAACGAGTTTCAGTAAATCTATAATTGTTATCTGATCCAACATGTCATATGACCTGTTAATGGGCTCCTGTACAGCGCGATATACGTGTTTCGACCTTGGCCGTCTCGGCAGTCGAACAGAACCCTTCGTCTTTTAGCCAGTCTTCTCAGGGTGCTCCAGTTCCCGAGTAGGCGACGACGAACGATTTACACTACACTGCCGAAGTGAAATCAAGATCGGCAGTGTTGTACACTCGACTGCTCTTGGCTGGTATTTTGAAATATATTATACCATTCGTTTCGACAGATAACAATTATGAGATATTCCATGACGTTGATAGAGAAGACATATCCTCGATCGAGCGATGAACGCGAGCAGGCGAATTGAAAGCTAGCAGCACTGGAATCCGCATAATAAAAGAAAATGATATAGATCAGATAAGATGAAAGAATGAAATGAAGTATGGAAGTCATACTTTTGGTGTTGTTTCAGAAAGGAATCGAGGCATGATGTTGCGGGTGCACTGCGACGCGAAACTAACAGGTCACCTCGTCGTTCTTCGAAGGATTCGTCAAGAAAGAAAGCTCATGATGACCATGAAGTGGAGCGACGAGCTAGTGCTAGAACATCCTCTTCACGAGGTTTAGAGGACCACGCTTCAAAACAGAATACGAGGTCAGATATCAAATTTCTTAGCATAAGAAGTAAAGTTTGTTTGACGATCGGTAGAATTCTTACCGGAAATGTCGGGGGGAATAGCACCATCTTTATCGCTTCTTTAGGAAATTCCAAGCTTTTTTCCAAAGACGGTGGAAGTGAAAGTGTTTCGTTTTACTACGATATGTGTACACGGTTCTGAACTATTTAGCGTCTCTGGGATTTCCATGTAACATCACCATCCGGAAGTAGACATAAGGCTTAAATTCACGGATCCGGCTCACACATTCACTTAACATAACTCGAATTCGAGTAAATTCGATAGCGAGGATATTTTTGTTATAATAAGCCGTGGCGTGTTTCGATATCCCTCGTGCCACTGTCGTACCAGATAGCTTCTTTGAGTCATTGGAAGTTCAGTACTCTACTGGCAAAAATTTTTCCACGAGGAATACAGCGCAAGTTATCCTACCAAATTCTCATTCAAAGCCTTTCTATCTGAATCAAATCCCTATTTTTTCTTAAGTGAGCGTGAAATTGGGGAACTTATATCACGAAGTTGTCATCAGTCATCATGAAATTGTTTCTTCATGTCAAAATAAGCTCTACTATTATTTAGTCGAATGCGGTCTCCACGTTCCATTAAGAAGGAAAGAAGTTCCAGTGACGACGATGGTGCTGATCCTGTGGACACAGGAAGTAAGCGCTCACGAAGAGATTCTGCTGGACGTGAGGCGGAATTCCATAGTCGCGACGATGACAGTTCGAGTCCTTCCTCTGACTCTAATGACTCTTTGAAGTATAAAATCAAAAGCACCGTTAGTGTTGTAAATCGATAGCCCTAATCTTCTGCGTTTCTTTGTTCTGTTTTGTTATTTACTCACTCGTATCTCTTATTAAATGGCTGTATCTTTCCATGGCTGGTGTGTGGAGGTAATGCTAGCGTATAAATGAGCTAAATTTTGCTTGTTTTGTTTATAAGTGTCAGAATTTTGACGTAGAAGTATTCGTTTGTATAGTTCCGTTCTACTATAGATATGTTGAATAAAGTATCCTCACAGATGTATTCTACATAGCTGAGTTAAAGAAGATACTCCTTTTACGTAATTCTTACGAAGATTTTGGAATATTTCGAAATGAACCGGTGACGTTTTAGCGAGTGATGGCGTTTCTCGATGAACAAGAGTTAATTGACCAGATTCGACATGAGTTACGCATCGAAGACGACACTGGAACCTGCTCGAGAATTTTGGCACCTGAACGTCGGTGAGGGGATTTTTGGTGTCCTTATAGTTCGCTAAAATTCTCCGCTGTAGTCATAATAGTGCTTCAAACGGGAGACTACTGACATGCAATTTTTGTGATAAAGTGGACGTACCACTCAAAGTGATATTTGGATACTCACTGATGTAGAGTGATGTGCAACATTTTCGCGTCAGGCGGGACTCGAATCCGCACTTCACTTTTTCCGGGAGTGCGGATATTTGGATAGTTTTCAGGTAAAATGTCATGTAGAAGTATAGAAGGTTGTAGGACAAGTTCCGTCGTGTTTTCAAACTGCATAGGGAAAACTTTATTTGTGTTACAATTAAGCTCAAACAAAAGATAAATTAGAAGTCAAAGTAGCCTTTTTCCAGATCAAAACAATTCATTAGATCTCAGTCAAACTCGTCAGCGGTTCTGTGTGATTATGAAGGCAGAAATGAAAAACTGATTTCATTCGCTGGAGAGGAACTTTTCATAGGAATGCTAGTAACCATTCGAAAGCTGAAACTTTTGTGTGGATTTCCGAGCGTTGTAAATGTGTGTTGTGAAATCGGCCATGTTGGGCTCTAGCCAGAAATCTAAGCTTTCGAATGTTTAGCAACACTCCTATAAAAACTTCTCCAGCGAATGTGGTCGGTTTTTCATTAAAAATTATCATAATAATTGGAAGGACCGGTCAACCAAAATCCGGCAATTCATCGATGGAACTCCGTAGATTCGATTCACGAATGCATGGCGATGGACTTCTCGTGGACGTCCCTCTCTTGGCTTGTTCGTAATCGGTCTCCTTCTTCACGGAACGTCTTGAACCAACGCTGAGCTGTACGAACTTAAAAAATCTCGTCCCCATACACCTTGATTATTGTTGTTGATGAGCCTTGGAAGTTTTCACTCACGTTGACACTCAGGTCGTAGTGGAAGTGAAGCAGCAGACGAACTTCTTCCTTGGGCAGTCCCATTCTGGGAGCTTGGAAAGTATTATATCGTTCGATGCGCAAGAAAGCGAGCTTTCTTGTAAGCTCAAAATCGTGTAAAATACATGTGTAAAAAACATTTTCTCAGGCACTACAATAGAACTGTTTGTACATGTTGTTTTTATGGCTTGCTATCCAATTCATCTGCGCGTCATGGCATAACTAGGTACTGAACACGTGACATTTTTTTTTCAAATATCTAGACCAACTATTCATTGGTCTTGGAATCGTTCACTATCTTACAGGCTTCCCTTTCTAAGCCAAGGAAGAGATTTTTGGTATACAATTTGATTGATCAGGTGAGGTTTCGGCGGATGCAGCTTGTTCAGAGCTTGGAAAGGTCAGGTTGACTACAGCCAGTTAAGCAGACAACTCTACACTGTCCTAACAGGTAAACCCACCAAACTCGGATTTCAATCGGATCAATCGCAAAGAAGCTAGTGCCTCCCATTGAGTAGTTCAAGTGGAGCAGCGAGACATTCCTCCCGCAGTTCATATTTTTTTTTTGGCGGAATTCGTCATGATTGAGTAGGGAATCTTACGTACTCAGGTTTTATGTTCCAGTGCGAGGATGGTGATTTTAACTTCAAAATCCAGTGCTTATCTGTTAGACGGCGACACGTAAATATTCGACCTCATTCGCTGGACAAGATTATTTTGTAGGTGTGTTAGTAAGCATTCGAAAGCTTAAATGCCTGGCTACAGTCCCACACGGCCGTTTTTCGAAACACGCTTTCATAACGTTGTGAAATCCACAATAAAATTAATCATGTTTCACACAACCACGCGTTTTTTTCTGCCTCGCTTATATTTCGCTGGACAAAACTCTTTCCTTAGAGTGCTAGTACCCATTCGATAGCACAAGTTTCGAAAAACTCAGAAAGGAGTTTGTATTTTGGAAAAGCTCTTCTTATAGCGCTGTAGGAGAAAGAAAAGATTTATGCCTTACCAGTGACAGAGCCTTTTTTAGGCTATTAGTAATCATTCGATAGCGTAGGTACTAGTGATCCCAACGCTGCGCTTATTTTCGGGAAAAGACCGTTTCACTGCAATGTATCACGGGAAATAAGATCGAGCTTCACTTATTTCACGAGCTTATTTTCCGTCCAACTCACGACGAGAGGAGGGGCCGGGGCGATCGCTTGATACGGGTTCGATATGTGGGGTACAACCTGTTTTCAGTTGGAGATTTGTTTACATTGGAGGAAACTCCACATAAAAACGATTGACTCAGATACTGTGAAATTTTCTCTACACATTCGTATGCTGTTTGTGCTTTCACCGCATTATAAGCTAGATAAGAATGTAGGCGCGCGGAGAAAGTTAAACATTACTTAATTTCAAACTTTATAGCGTTATAAAAAGGTGTTTTGAAAAATGGGTCTATTGAGTTGTACTCAGAGATTTAAGCTTTCGAATGATCACTAACACCCCTATGAAACAGTCCTGTCCAGCGAATGAAGTCGCATATTCATTTGTCGCCGTCTAAAATATGAGTACCCAAAATCCTCTCCTTCATGTGTTCGTGTCTCATGTGATCTCTGTTGAGGCACTTAGTCCAACCTTAAGCTACCGACTAGGTGTTCTTCTATATTGACATATGGAGAGTTTGTTGACTTCGTGTGGTTTACAAACAATAGACTTCTATCCTATCTCTATTGAAGGCGTTCGAAATATGGTGGCCTCCCTTTGAATTTCCGACAAACAACCAGCTCAGACGACGAGGACGATCGTGGTGACGTCTATTGTGATTATGAGGTTTATGCTACCGCTATTATAAATACATATATATATATATATACATATGTATATATATATTAGTTTAGATATATACGTATATATACATAAATATATAGTATATATATATATATATACATACATACATATGTGTATACATATATGTATGAATTTTGACACAAAGGAGCTGAAATGTTTTTGCTTTACATTGGCATTCCTATGCTCGACGTGGATTCCAAGTCATACGCTGTGAACTCTCTTTTATATTTAACTTTTATTTGTGTATTCAAGGAATTGAAACCATTTTTAACTGTGCTGAGTGATATGCAAAACATTCGGATCGAAGTGGGAGGCAAACTGGTGCTTCACCCATGCCGAAACGCTCGTGCTATGGATGAATTGCGGGTTCAACTCCGCCCGGGTCAAATGATTTGCATAACACTCAGTGGTACATTTCCGTTGTCGAAAAGGTTTTTTTTTGTAGATGTCTTCTTTTATATAAGAAGATTTTTCACTCGATTTCTAGTAGTTACTCGAAAGCTCGAATTCTAGTAATTTTTGCCGCGCTGCAGCAGTAGAAACGAAATTGAGTTTCACACTCGACGCGCGTTATCGCGCGTATATTCGTTATTTATCCATAAATTGTTTTCTGCATTTTGTAGAGATTTTTTGGTCTTCCAAATTAGGAACAAAACAGTAGCTTTGTTTATCGCTCCATGGTTATAGGTTTTTCATTTCCATTCTCTATTGTCAAATAAACCCGGTATTGAACCTGTGTTTATCTACGGAAGGCATGCAAATATGAAAAGAAAATTGTGTAGTAATAAAGTAATACATATTATTTGTAGTTTCTTGAAACGGAGAAGAAACCATAAATCAATAAAAATCGCGCCACATATGAATCGTTCTGCGCCATCAATCAACCCTTCTCAAAAAGCGATAACTGAGAGTGTGGAACGTGATCTTATTTTTGCTGCTACACCGCTCTAAAGAGGTTTTTAGAAGGAAGCTGTGGTTTTGGAATCGCCGAAATCTAAGCTATCGAATGATTGCTAAAAGTTAGAATATATAATAATGTCATAACACTGCTATAAAAGCGATAAAATGTAGAGCGACTCAATCTGTTTCGTTCTTAATGTAATTCTGTACTTTAGATACCTTTATTTGAAACGCCTATTCACACAAAGCAGGTAATCGATGCGCGGCTGAGATCGCGAACAGTGGAAAGCGGAGATGACGTCGGACCACAAACTAGTATGTGAATTCTTTTTGTTCAGAACTCATCAAGAGAACAGCCAAACTCTCTTGTTTATTGAAGCAAGTGAAAATCAAAAGGAGCCCAGTGACTTGTTTATCCCCAGAGAAGCAGTCAATCATGGCAAAGAGAATTTACCATGTCGTTCAGCGGTTTCCAGGTATGTAATGTTTCTTCAACCACCTCGAGCACAATTTTTTATGCTGGAGACATTAAGATTTCTCAAAGAGAATGGTTCATTGATGGACAATCCATTACTCGAATACGCCAAATTCGAAGCGATCGGAAAACAAGCTTCGAAGACGATTTTAGTCCTCTATAACACCAACGATGAAGACATTTCTCGAATAAAAGTGAGTAATTCCTCCCCTAAAGTTGCTTGGAGAATTTGCCGCCACTTATCATCTCTCTATAGATCTCAGTGCAGCCATCCGCCAAAGTTGGAGAGGTGATCGGTTATTGCCTTTATAGGATTTTTGCTGATAGCGGAAAAATCTTAAGGTAAGATAAAGATCTCACCATCTGTTAAGGCACAGCTATTGAAAATGTTATGGTCATTGTAGTGGAAATGTAGACGACTACCAGTTGCTTATGGCTGACGATGGTGGAGAAGTGGAAACGGATCTGCCTCCGCTTGACAGAAGCCGGTCCATCGGTGACTTGGGATTTCCAGTACTCGCATTAGTTTCCAAGAGGAAATCCATAGTTGGCAGTGCAAAGCCGGCCCATCGAGTAGTCGTGTGAGTTTTAGAATCCAATTAGCTCTTAGCCCGTTTGGTGCGGTGGGCAGAGGTACTCTGCGACATACACGTGGTCGATCAAGTGATGGTCGATGGTTCGACCCGCTTTCAAGATCACCGAGCCTTTCATCCCCCCGGGATCGTTGGACTTACCAGATTTGTCTGGGAGGACAGCTAATTTGATATAGCAGAAGGCCACCGCGAGTTATTTTAAAACCAGATGTACACTCAATCACCTCAAACGATGTTAGATAGGAGCTCCTGAAACAGCGCATCCCTCAGGGATCTATCAGCCCCCACAGCTTGATCCGTTTATCCTTTATTATTATCAGATTCAGGCAGCACATATCAAAAAGATAAAGGATAGGACTCCTGGCGCTGATCAATCCCTGAACGATGCGCCATGCATCCGTTTTAAATTTTGAACTCGTTTGAGTTTACCGCATGAATACATGATCTTTACAATTACACGCGTATCGGTGATGTATCAGTGCTGCTATCCTTAGAGTCAAGTCTAGTGCCAACCTACTGATCCCGTATGTTAGAAGGTGATGAGCCTTGAGGGCGAGATCAAACCATCCACCGCCGATTTGATCGATCATGTGTTATGTAGAGAATTTCTAACAACTGTGCCACACGTGCTCTTCTCAGGCAGAACGCATCGTGGAGTTTTACTGGTTAAATGTATAAGATAGATCTGAACGGAAAGAAAAGTAAGCCGAAAGTTTGGAATAAACATAAGAGTAATTATACCTTTATCTCAAGTGCTTTGTTTAGACCACGCTCAAATTTCAATATATCCTTTCATCATTATATGAGCCAACATGTCATGTGGTCTGGTAAGGGCTTTTGTACAGCCCGAGACACGTGTTTCGTCCTTACAGACTCATCAGCCGGGCAGAGCCCGTCGTCTGTCGATCTTTTTATAGTCAGTTCTCTCGGGAGCGTCACACTCCTTATAAAAAGTTATCGACGACGTAAGCTTTACACTCTATGTCAAGTGAAACATTCACCTAACACAGAGTGTTTTGCACTCGATTGCTCATTGGCTGGTACTTTTATCATAATTATGCCTTTATCTCGAGTACTTTGTTTAGACCACGCTCAAATTTCAATATATCCTTTCATCATTATTTAAGCCAATGTCATGTGGTCTGTGTTAGGTGAATGTTTCACTTGACATAAAGTGTAAAGCGTACGTCGTCGATAACTCTTTATAAGGAGTGTGACGCTCCCGAGAGAACCGACCATAAAAAGATCGACAGATGGCGGGTTCTGCCCGGCTGATGAGTCTGTAAAAACGAAACACGTGTCTCGGGCTGTACAACAGTCCATACTAGACCACATGACATGTTGGCTTAAATAATGATGAAAAAACGTAAGAGTGATAGAAAAATGCCCAAAAAAAAACTATACTTCTTCCAATTAATTGATATTAAACTAAAGAAAACACGTGAAAGGTACAAAAGCAAGTCTTTCGGAATTCTTTGTTTTAGAAGCTGTTCCTCCCATCAAGTTTAGGTATCTACCCAATGGACATCAGTATATTTATGAACTGGAACATCTCGACAACACACTAGAGTGGCTAAGGGATGAAACATTGAAGAGAAGGAAATCTGAAGCGGCGGATAAGCGACTGCCCGGTTTGATAACAGGTAGAGTGGATTTCTCCTCTATTTTACTTTTAGGTGAGTAGATTTCAATAGCTTTACATGAGGTTATCGAAATTGAAACTGTCTTAAGTGTCCTTTTTTTAAATAAGGCTTTCGCGAGATTGGTGTATCTCCTTCCGAAAACGATGGCTAACGTTGCGGCGACTTCGCCTTCATCAGAGTTGTTTTGTCAGGTGCAAGACTACTTATCAGCACTAAAGAAGACGAAGTTGCCGATACGAGAGCCATCGATTTCGAGGAGTATATACCAACTTCGATCGAGTTTCAAATAAATGGATGATAGTTCGTGTCATGCAATTGTTGAGTTGTGATGTAATCACATGCGATAAGTCAGGAGTCCATAGAATCAGATATTGAAATTTCATTTGGAGGTGCCGATCAAACGCATTTGAAGTGATAAGGAATTTATCTCTGAGCTTACTCTTGAGGATCTTCGTATTGATTCCGTTCCTTAAATCGAGCAATGGAATCAACACGAAGTTCTAGTCTTTTTAGAACTTTTTTTTGGTCTTCAGTGGGAGTTCTGGTCTTGCTGCCGTTGCTTTCCCTTCAAACACTCATAGGCATTTAAATCATCTCATCCATTTTCGTTAAAAATCCTATATCGAAGCATCAGACTGTATGATATAGCAATCGATAAAGTTGCTAAAACATCTAACTTCCCAATTTTAGTGTTCTAGCTCTGATGTAAATACTCGTGATGCCTTGTAGAAGCTAATCAGGATGATACTAACGCTATCGAAACTAAGAGATATCACTAAGTGGTGGTGTAGTGGTAGAACAATCTCACCCAACCCAATCCTTCCCGCCTTTTCCCAGTGTGGATGAAACACAAGTGCAACTCCCATCTAGGGTCGAATGTTTTTGCGTACAACTTCTGGAATGTATAATTAGAACATCAAAATACTCTTAACACCCAAGACCGACTATCTATTAACCTCGGCATAGTTTGAACAAATGAGCTTTTTTGTGTGCTTCGCTAGTATTCAATAGATAATTTCAGCAACACCTCGGAACAGCATAGAGAAGAAAATGCTCTTAGCACCTTTGGCACGAAATCACCACTTCCCTAGCTCTGTTCGCCGCCGTGGGCAACGGTGAGCAGTCTGTAGTGCCAAGTGTTTGGAGGTGCCGGCTATCGGGAGGAAGGTTGCTGATTCGGTCGCCTACCACGATTCTTCACAGCAGACTTTTTGGTCTCGGTCAGCATTGAGGGTTCTTCTGTATATTTGAATTTCAAAAAGCTTAGTTGCTAGCAATTTACTAATTTTTGATACGGAGCGCTCTGCTGATCGACTGACTCAGATGAACAAACCGCTTGTGTTACGATGTTACAATATGAGATATAGTGTGTTAGTGACTTAGTGCATATCTAACTGAAAACAAGAAGAAACGTGAATCGTCGCGACAGGTATCGAACCACTAACCTTTTTCCCAATGGCCGTCCTTACTAAGCACCCGGCACTATGGACTGCTCGCCGCGCGCGCGAGCTGGGCTGGACTAGAGCCGTGACCCTTGTTGTATCCAAAGTGTTAGAGGCAGTTGAAGAAATTAGGTAAAAGGATAATATTCGTTGATAAAATTTACCTCTATATTTGGTCAGGAAGACTGAAAAGTTAATATGCTTTTCTGTTACTATAGATATGGAATACGTTTTGGAGGATGTTAACGTATTCAATAAGCCGCTGAACTTGTCTCAGTCGATTGGAAATAGCGGCTGTGTTGAATTTGTTCTTGTAAGAAAATTCAGTAAGTTTTCGTGATGTTAGAGATGAAGGATTTTGTGTAGAGTAGCTTCATTTAACACAAATCATCAAGCTTCTCTGTTAAATCTCCGCTAGTCAGGTTCTCGTGGCGAATTTCATCCTCGTGGGACACTGTTTCGGCAGAAAAGTACGGCTCTACTAACTCCCATCTCTCGTACACCTAATAATCTGTCATCATTTGGTAAGTCTAACTGGTTGTTTTTTAATCAACTACGGATAGACACTTTGGTGGGATTTTGCCTCCCATATGACCTTTCACCACAATTTACTGAGAGGTTCCCAGCACTTCCTGCATTTACTTTGTTCTCTAGGACTGTCTGCGAGCATTTCGGTGTTATCTCAGCTGATGCTTGGGATTTCTCCTCTATGAATATCTTAGAATGCTAGATGAGATCATTTCCTATGTGAGCTTTGGGATAGCCAAGCTAAAGGCATCGTCAGATGGACTTGCATAAGAGTGTCAAGGAGGAGGCCGAACTCTACTATCTACTATCTTGAATCACTATCCAATGCGCTATCCTCTATTCCTGCAGTAGGAATCGAAGTATTAACGTAACTAGTCTACTGTCGTCAGAAGGCAGAGAGCGTTTCGATATCCGATGTTTTGAGCAGCGATCTAGCCTGAATTAGTAGATATTTCAGATTTGAGCAGTGGTCAAATGAGTTCTGGTGAAGCGACTTCTAGGTCTTTTGACTGGCCATCGCAAATGTTGCATAGCGAAGAGGACGGGGCTTTTGTCTCTTTTCACGTGAACCGAGTTCACCGTGTCAGGAGGAATTGGCCGGCGATTTTGTGTTAGTTACATGATTTAGTAAAATTTGGTTATCTCAATCTATTTTTCAATCCTCTGAGGACAAGGTCCTCTTTAATTTTTCAGACTTTCAGTACAAATTTGATAGCTTGAATCCAGGCGATTTCAATATTTTGGTTTGTCTATGAAAAGGCTTTCTTAGAGCGCTGCAGCAGCGAACATAAAGTTTTACAGTCGGCACTTTCTTTCCTGACTTAGCTT
This sequence comes from Parelaphostrongylus tenuis, assembly GCA_019055375.1. Taxonomy (NCBI): domain Eukaryota; kingdom Metazoa; phylum Nematoda; class Chromadorea; order Rhabditida; family Metastrongylidae; genus Parelaphostrongylus; species Parelaphostrongylus tenuis. Next base: position 215,721 of record JAHQIW010003230.1, read on the forward strand.
TTATAGACTTTAAGCATCATTACAGCTTGAATCTCGGCGATTTAGCCGATTGACCTTCGCGAATCCAAACCGGGCATGTCTGCCAGCGTGGGAACTGCTCTCTCTCTCCTGTGCCCTGATTAGCCGCCGGCTACAGTACTACTTTTCGTTGCAATACCGCTCGCTAATCGGTCGAAATCTAGCTGCATGTCTTGCAACGAAAAGTAGTTCTGTAGTCGGCGGCTAATCGAAACGGGGAGGTGGAATCGTTCCCACTCTGTCGAGCACACTTAGTTTAGGTCCGCGAAAGTCAGCTGGTCAATACTACGCTTAGTAGAGATGTTGTATGCTTGTAGGCGTAAAATCACTTCGCTGAATGATTTGGTACGGTACATTTTCAAAAACAACTGTTTAAAAATGTTTAACACCCTGGGTACGGCAGAGTCACGGCAATAGCCCCGCCCCGCCGTTATGCGCGGCGGCAAGTAGTCTATAGTGCCGAGTGGTTAATGATGCCGACTATCGGTAAAAAGGTTTCTGGTTTGGCCCTCTACTACGACGCTTTACAGCAGACTTTGTGTCGATTAGTTTGAAGGATCTCCTATATACGTAATTATTATTGCGAAAAAAACGCTGAGTTGTTGACAATTCACAATTTTTTGGTGCGAAAAGGATTGTTGATTAGCGGTTCGAGTGAGCAAGTCGCTTGTTGCGGTATAATGATATGAGATATGGTGTGAATTGGTGTGTTAGTGATATGGTGCATGATGAACTGAAAACAAAGGGAACCTGCTATAAAGCGTCGTGGAAGGGGATCGAATTAGCAACCTTTTTCCTGATGGCCGCGATCCCTAAGCACTTGGCACAATGGACTACTCGGCGGTCACGCGACGGGGCCGCGCTAGCGCTGTGAGCCTGCCGTACCCAAATTGTTAACCCTTTCGAGACCGTGGATCCACTTTCTCTGCATATCGCACCGCCAGCGTGGAAACCTGCTTATGACAACAGTGGAATAGCACAATACATTAATTCGCTCCCACGCTGGTGGTTGGGGATGGAGAGGAGGTGGAGCAGACCGTCCAGCGTTGCCACGCTGGTGGTTAAGGATGCAGAGGAGATGAGTCCATGGTCCCGAAAGGGTCAAAACCTTTTTAAGGTTGATGCGTCGAGAACTTACATACGTTCTGACGGTTTTGCCCAACTCATCAGAGCCACTCATCCTGTATTCAACTCTACTCTATAGCAGGGATGAGTAGACGTGTTTTTGATAACAAAACGTGACTGTGGCACATTAACCATTGACGTTTCGACCTCGAAAAGGCTTCAGAAGTTTTCACAGACTATATCGAATGTTCATAGCGAGGTTTTAAAAACAGTTGATGAAGTCCACAAGTGAATGTTTCAACAGCAATCAAGTTGTATAGCGGATGGAGATCAATCTCCCAACTCCTCTCCTAGCTTTCCCTCAATATTATGTTTCCCTTGTGTCGAATGTTTCCAATCCACTTAAATTCATTTTAGCGATTCGCTGGGATTTATTCGACATAGTTCCAAAAGCCAGCAATCGCACTTCGTTCCTGCCCAAATCTTATCAGAAGCAGATATCCGTTCCTTGGATTAATCTATGCGACGTGAAAACTGTGGATCAAAATAATTGTGGTGTGTACTTCGTTCTTACAATACACTGCCTTAATTTTTCTAAAGACTAACGTCCTTCCATAGTTTTTCCTTCGACTTGTTCAAAATCGTACCGTATGCTCCTCTTATTACCTTTGGTAGTTTCTGCAAAAAGTAATCTATCGATGTTTCTGCTGTTTAATATCTTTGTATCAGCGCAGTCTCCGGTACTAGCCTTCACATGGCTACCAGCGCTTGGAAAGAAAAACGACCCATTAGTCAATGAAATCAGTCTACGCCTTGTAGCCCAGGTGAGGGTTACTTACCATGAAGTTGGTGTTATCAAAAACTATCAATTTCAGTTGTACGAAAACCGACCCTGGAAGGTTGTATTAGTGGAGTTTGAGACCATCGAGAAGGCATTACAGGCTAAGGAACATATGATCGACATCATCCATGTTCTCAACTCTCCTGCGTATCAAGTAAGTCCTGGCGATGTTAATCTCTATGTATTATGCTCATGATGCCTTTGGAAAAGTTGAGATCCACAATTCAGATTTCACCTTTTTCTTCCTCTAGCTCTAAATGTATTGCCCCATTAATACGTCAGCTCTCGTTTGATCACCCCTAATTTAGCTAGTCATCCAATGGCTCAAACGGCTAAAAATGAAGTTTCGATTTTTTTCTCTAAGAGTCACAGCGATGCGGCGACAGCTACTGATAACAGGATGAGCGCAGTATTCTGTCGTGGCTTTTTAGGTGTACAGCTACCTTGTCGAATCCTCCTGGAATACATGGGGACTTAATGGAGATCGTTATGGATCTACCCTCATACAACCTTCGCTACTTGGTTACAGGCTTTTAGCTGAGTCCTTGCGCTGTATGAATACGTTTATAGTTAAGTCATTAGTGGATGCAAGACGAGTGGAGAACTTCGAATCTGAACTGTCTCAAAGAAAGTTTGTATATTGGGTGTGAGAGCATTTAGATCTCGTAGTCAGAAAAATGGACTATTAGTTGATTAACGACGAGTCTGATTAGGGAGAAAAAGAGCCTACATAGCTTCATCTCATCCAGCTTTTGTAGCGCCCATCATGCAAAATGTTCTAGATAGTCACCTTTTTCTTCTGGCCAATTGTAAGCTTGAAATTGTGTTATACGCAATAATTTCTAGGTGATTTAGTCTGCCAAAAGAAAAACATTGTTCCAATCACACTTTGATGCCAATAAGATTTAGATGGTATCTAGGAATCTGCGTATATTTCTGCTTCTTGGCTGCATCTTAATAAATCTTACGACGTTGAAGAAGTGCATGGCGTAATCAATGACGACGACCTCGTCGGCATACGTTTAGCTCATGAGGCATCCAATTTGAAACTTCGTTACTTTTTCACTTATATTGCTTTATTTCGAGATGCTACCATTATTTTGAAGCGCGCATGGCGCAATAGTTAGAGTACCCTGCGACACACAAGGGGTCGATGGTTTGATTTTACGCTCAGAACTCACCAAGCCTTCTATCCCTCTGTGGTCGAGTCGGTGAATAGGTACTGGACTTGTTTGAGATTATTTCAGCACCAACTTGATACGTCATTAGGCCACCGCGAGACAATTTAAAGACAAAATATGCAATCAGTCACTTCGAACGCTACTAGATGAAGTCGAATGCATGGCGCATCCCTCACAGATTGATCAACGTCGATAGGCTCTCTAGCTCTCATCGTTGTTTTATACCCAAATTTTTCAAATCATCACTCGAGCCAGTTTATAGTAACTGTAAGCTCTATGACAGAAGTGTCGTATGAAAAATTGTTTTAGAGAATCAACAGGCTTGTACTACACAGCAGTAATGTCAACAACGATCATTTATCTCTAGAACTAAGTGTTTATCTCATGATAGACTCCGTAAGGATTTGTGAACTTTCCTGATATACGCTAGTTTGATTCATTTGAGTCTTGGAGCTCATCTTCTGACTCCACTTGAGTCCTTTTTGAAGTACGAGATCACTTTTGTTAATTTTTGAGTCCCCTTTCGCCACCTGGGAATGTGCTACTATTTCTATTTAAGAACTAGCTCAAGGTATCTCACATAGAGAAGAATCATCAATATTACATTATTCAAAACTAAGCACTATGCTTTTTATAAAGCGCCCTGACACTATTTCGAGATAAATCATATTTTATTGCATTCCAAATAGATGAAACGTGTTTTTGATCACAGTCATCTTTCTGTGTGGAGTTTGTATATATCAAGTACTGATATCTTTTTTTTTTACTCTCGTTAAGGGATTTAGGCCTATCAACACTCGAATGGTGGCTCGAGAAGCCCATCAGAAGCTGCAGAGGCTGCCTTGATGGAAATGGCCGACGGACTGCTTCCTGCTTCTTCTCGACGTCGTCAGAAAGGGTCGGCAATAAAGAGGCTAACGAGGATTAGACGAGCATTGGCTACCAGAAAATTAACCTTATGAGAATTGCATGACACATTCCGGAGCGTTTTGAAGGAGTGTGTCATTCGAACGAGATTTCTATGTTTACCAAACTCGGTCTACATTTTTCGTGGGACGCGAGAAAGGTGAAGCCTATGGTATTTCAAGACAGTCGTCCCATTGTCCGTTTTTAGGAAAAGACAAAGGAAAAAAGATCCTAGGCTAGAAATAGGCGGTTTTTTGACAGGATAGAAGACTCAAATTGCTGCTTAAGCGTGTACGAACACTGCATGATGTCTGTACGGCCCACAATATGTTAAAGTGTATAGAATTGGCGATCTCTAAAAAAGAAGTAGAGTTGCGTATGACCTGGTTGACAGGAGAAACAGTTGAAAGGGAAGTTTTGCGACTATTTGTCAAGTTTTTTGCGAAAAATCCGTCATATATTGCAATGTGATGCAAATTCTGTCCATAAGGTAATGAAACATCTGTTATGTATTCCCAATCGAGGGTTCCTATATCTTCGATGGTGCCTACTCATGAATTTAAAATCGAAATTTTGCTCATAAAAGAGCCATAAATTTGACGATCGTGAGGTAAAAAAATGTAGCTGACGTAGAAGATTTAGTCACTTTAATGAAAAGTACTTCCCGAAAGTTTTTCTTAAAGGGCTAAAAGCAGCGATTCACGTTCAGTAGTTTTGGGTTGGGGAAGAAGTTCCGCAAAACCCGCTGTTAATTCTAAGTTTGTACATAAATTCAATCACAAACAACATTAGTTATACTTCAAATGGAAGATCATCATTGTCCACGATCATCCGCAAGCTTTCGGACCTGCTCGAAATCGCCATTCGTTGCGCTTTGAATCAAAAAACTCCTGACATGCCTCTTCAACTTGGACATTTTTTTGAATCGGCGTCCACGCAGAAAATGTTCTGTTGCGAGACTTTTTGCTGAACGGATTTTGACATTCAACTGATGGTGGAGCTTGACCTTTTGCAACCCAACGTTTGCTCCGATCGTGGTCGTGACGAGCTGAACCCATTTCTCATCCGACATCACGATTCGCTTACAAAATTGATCGTTCTATGGGTTCTGCAACATCTGACGGCAAACTTCAACACGGTGAGTGGCTTGAGCTTCATTCAACTCGCGTGGATCCTGGCGAGGCTCCTTGTGGACAAAGTCAAGTTGTTGGAGGTGGTTCCAGACCGTCTTTTGATCAACGCTAGGTTCTGTTACCTATTCACAAGTGCTTGATGGCGATTTCGCATTTGAAGCTGCTTGCAGATATCCATCGACCAACGTCAATGACTGGCCGGAACGGGCTTGGTCTTTGAGACTGAGATCACCACTTTCAAGTCGTCGGTACCACTTTGTGACAGTCACATGGCTGATAGCTCCTTCACTTTCAACATCACAGTATCTCTCGTCGAAATCGACTCGCTTTCAGCAGTAGCACATCGAAACTTGAGGCTTGATTTTGTCCATCGTCATCGTTTGATATCCGAAGACCAAATCAAAGTTCGATGCACTATAACTGGCGTTGCTATGGGAGTTTTCATGGAAATATTCCTGAAAATTTGATCATTAATTTATGATAATCGGTGCTGCGTAAAACAAACATAAAATCTGGATTTTTTGGGGTGTAAAGGAACTTTTTCTTCAACCTGCTACAACCTCCTCTTTTCAAATCGTGAAACTGGCGAGAAATCCAAGTTGAGTGAATATTTCCTAACAAAATTGTTGATTGTTGCAAAACTTTCTTTTTAAAGAAATAATTTGCAGATGGTGTCTGCCTTGTCTGATATCTCCAAGTGAAGCTTAGAAAACAATTTTTTTGTGCCATTCTTGAATTCCTCATTCCTATTCACTGTCGGTTTTTATTACGAGTATTCCTCTGTGATATTTGGAGTGTGATTACGCAATGTCAATGATTCGTCCGAATGAACTAGTTACTCCTGTTGTTTGTTTTCACTCCTCTATAGATTTATCGATGTATATCTTCGCTGGCGTAATAATTGGAGGTGGTTTGCAGTAGACACGTAGTCGATGGTTCGATGCAGTGCCCAAGTCTCACCAACCATCCATACCTCCGGACTGATGAATTAGTATTAAATTGTATGGGAGGATGGCATAACTAAACTGAAACATCGGTAGATTTGCAATCAAGCAGTTCTAATGTGGCGTGATGAAATCAGATGCATCCCTGTGGGATTGATCAACAACGAGAGCTTTATACCTTCATACTGATACATAAGTATTATATGGGGAAATTAAGTGTTATGCAAAACTGGATCACGGGCGGCAATTAATCTCGCCTTGACACCCTTGCGAAGGGGGCGTGCTAACTACTACACTAACGAGGTCCCTAGGTCTCTGCTCCGTATCTCTCTTAGCCATGTTTCAACCTCAAATACCAGAAGAAGTATTTGACACGTTTGCAGTGTTTTGCTCGAATTCAAATGCGTACGTAACGATTTTGAATAAGCTAGATTTTGAAATTCACTAACACCCTTTCTATACTCGCTCGTGTACAGACAGAAATCGATTATTCATGGCGAGGTTGGCAGGTTGATTTTCTGAAGTGTAGATACATTTACACATTGGCACTTTACTATCCTTTGCAGTGTTTTTTTTTTCATTGTACGGATCCCAGTACTTCTAGCATTCAGTCGTTTTTTCGTCTTTTTCTTGAAAGCTGTAGAGTGATGGTTGAGCGCGTCTCATCATAATCTCGAAGATATTCTGCTTGTGGGATTCTACAGAGCGTTCGTTGTTCATTGCCGGAGGTGTTGGGGTGAGGTTCCCCACCGCGCTCAGCAATGAGCATCACAAACAGCCGAGCACGGCGTCTCGATGTACATGTACAATAAAATTATATATGCAAGTGTATCTGCGTAGAATGAAAATGCTATCACAAGCTCAGAATAACACTATTCACAACTCTGCAACCTCAAATCTCTATAAAATATATTGTATACTGCATGTATTTGACTTCCAATAATCTTCTTACTTTGCTCAATGAATATTTGGGATGATATTGTGAAGTCGTTGTATAGTAGGAAAAAAGCGTGAACTTTGAGGGTTCATTCGTCACGTTCACTACCACACACATTCACGGCTTTCAAAATACTGGTTGATCTTTTCTGGAACTTAAAGGATGTTGAAGTTGTAAACCAACTTATAGAATCAATCTGGAAACTGTGGCTAACAGCGGCTATCGCTTACGTTAAAAACACAGAGGATAGAAAAGAAGAGCGAGTATTTTGATGGTTGACTGCGAAATGCGCCTCCTCGTAAAGGGAAGTTGGGTTTTGAGTCTTTTGTCCATACGTTGGAGTCCAAGTTTTGCTGCTTTTCCAGCATTCTTGTGGTCATATCTCACAGCCTATAGGCTATGCCCTGGTAAGACTTTGACGTAAGACGTAATAATGTTTCTGAAATAGTCAATTCTTCTAACGATTCAAGCTGCTGCTCGGAAACATAAAAATTTGCTCAAAACGAAATGGCTTGAGAAAATAAAAATTAGTATCACAACTCACAACCAGTTACTGTTAACTTCCGACAAGGCGATCCAATCTCACCAAAACTATTCACTGCCACCCTACAAAACGTCATGCGAACATTAGAATGAAACGATATGGGAGTGAAAATTGACGGTCGACAATTATTCGCTTTACTGACGAGATCGTTCTCATAACACCAAACATCAGCCAAGCGGAACGAATGTTGAGCGATTCCGATAACGCCTGTGGAAAGATTGGTCTTCAACTAAATCGAACGAAAACGATGTTTATGAGGAACGGATGGGTTTCGAATGCTCCATTCACGCTCAGCGGAACGACCTAGCTCCAGATTTGAACAGGAGAAACGAGCGGCTTGGGGAACGTTTAAGAGCATCGAAGATGTAGTGAAGGGGACTGAATACATCCTACTTCGTGCCCACCTTTTCGACTCGACAATTATCCCTGCCCTAACCTATGCAGCAGAAACCTGGTCGCTACGTAAGCAGGATGAAAAATCACTTGGTGTTATCGAACGCGCAGTCGAAAGATCGATGCTAGGAGTATCCCGTATCTCGCAAATGAGAGAAAGGATCCGAAGTTCCGACCTACGTCAACGATCGAAAATCAGAGACGCCGTTCTACACGCCAGGATGTCGAAAATAAGGTGGGCCGGACACGTGATGCGCTTCAACGACAACCGATGGACGAGAGCCGTTATCCGACTGGATTCCTCGGGACGTCAAGCGCTCTAAAGGAAGACCACTGACCCGTTGGTCCGATTTCTTCACGAAAGCGACAGAAGTAAGATATGATGCTCAGCGAATCCCTAGAGCGAGGAGGACCCACTGGGCTACTCTTGTACGCGACAGGGAAAAATGGAAGAGTTACTGGTACCCGTTCGAGTCACTCGACAATCAACGGGACGACAGGTGATACAGATGATCACAACCAGTGAGAATGTTATGATCATCAGCAACTATATGCTCGTTCTTCGTCTGTTTCGTTGTTCCCGACCATCGTTTTTAGTTATATTTGTATCACAATGTATATAAAATGAACCCAATTTTGCAAATATGAAATTGTGCTAGTACTAATCATTCTTTCTTGTGACCCAAATATCACTGGGTTATGTTTGGACAATGTTACAGATAACGTGATAGCGAATTGTGAACACATGACGGCTGTTGGACGATCATATTACAGTGGGTTTTAAGAGCATTCGAGATATTCTAGAATGACCACTCCAAGGTACAGTGCAAGTTAAGGTCAATGAACGATATGTGTGAAAACAAACGCTTTCTAGAAAAGAGAATGAAATAATCAGATGTTCCCATCATTGAGACAGGCCACCACTACGATGATGATTTAATGGGAGGGAAACAAACCCGCTCATGAAGTTTGGCAGTCTAAAAGCTCAAGTCTACATTCATGATTTTTTCAAAAAATGCTAGCCCTGAAGGAACAATCAAGAAGTTAACTTGGCAAATACTTGGTTGAGGGAACAGTTCCTTAACACCCAAGAAAAAATTCAAAATTTATGTTTGTTCTACACAATATCGGTTATTGTAAATCGTGAGAATATCTCACTAATGTCTCCATAAAAACAAGAAGATGCGTTGAGAGGAAAGTACCCGACATTGATTCGTCGAAAGCACGCGTTGTTTTAACAAGACTGTCAAACCTCACACCGAAAGTAGACTAAGGAAACGTTTGATGAATTAGAAGGAGTCGAAACCTTGTCGCATCCAGCCTTCAATACAGATGATGGCGCCGTCCGATTATGGTCCGATTTTGCTTGATGGAACATTTCCTGCGTGGACGCCGATCTGAGACATTTGATCAAGTTCAAGAGGCATTTCAGGAGTTTTTAGATGAAAGCCTAAAGAATGATATTTCGAACAGATCGGAAGGTTTGCAGATCGTTGGCAGAAAATCACGAAAAATGATCATCATTGTTTTGAAAAATAATTATTGCTGTTTTTAGTTGAATTTATGTGTGAACTTTGGATCTTTCAGCTGATGTTAAGGAACTTTTTCTTCAGCCAAATATCAGCTATATTTCGCCGACGATAATATACATTCAGACAAGTATCAGCACATTTTGGAAGAGCGGCAAATACATGATACATATTATATTATTTCGAGAGTTGTCATGTTTGTGCTACTTGATTTGTCAATGTTAACAAATTCTTTTAGTAATACCAACTAATAACGCCGACTCTTGAAGGACAGATCATCTGGAAAAAGTGTGTCTGTCCTATCGACGGGTTATTAGCTGATTAGCTAAACAAATTGCTAATAAGCATATAATTTATCTTGTGTCGGCAGCTCGCCGAATGAGGTTCTTCAAGGCTCTGCTAAAGAAGATTTGACTTAAAGGAGTTTAAGACGAAGACCCACAACGAGCACGAACGAATGGGGCGATCGACGAATCATTAGTTCTGAAGGAGAGGAAACGAGTCGAAACGTTAACCGAATGGGAATTGCCCTTAGCACCTCGTGTTACAGACGGAATCAACAAAATAAATATAAGAGCTTGCTCAGCAATCTCCTTATGTCGGTGAAGCTATAGTGATTTTAAAGAATGAAACTCATGGCCTTAATAGTTTCTTTATTGTAGAATTATATATAAAGTTCTCACTTGTTCGTTCCTATCTCAAGGTTGATCCATATTTCCTTCCATCGTGGCTAAGGCGGAGAAAAAGTAGTTTTACCGATGCAAAGGTTTGGGAAAAACCAGAATGGTTCCATCGCCGAGACTATTGCTGAAATAACTGCCTTTCACCAAGATAAGCAAACAGTATTCGTAAAAGCGATTGTTTTCTGTTATTGGACGAAGCACTTTAGAAGCACCTCATTCGCTGGGCATAGACATTAACAATGACTCGAAAGCAATTCTCGAAAAAATCAATAATTTATTCTTTTTTCAAAAAGGTCTTCTTACAGCGTTTCAGCACTGGAAATTGAAATATATTTTACATGCGTTGCGTAACCGTGTTATATTTTCCTGGACAAAGTTTTTTTCCCAAAACTTCCATAAAACATTGAATGATGTAAGTCTCGTACACTTTTACAATGTATTTGCTTTTTAGAAGCACTTTTCAAGAAGACTTTTTCACAACGCTGTAGCAGGTAAAATAGAATTGTGTCTCAGACACTTTGCACCTCTGAACTGCTCAAATCTTGTAATGTTCAAATATGTACTTGCTTTTAGGAAAAATCTTCTTACAGCCTTGTAGTATTCAAGACAAAATTATGCTTCTCACACACAGCGCGCCTTCATCATTATCGCTTTTCCATATCGACAAAGCTTTCCCTAACATAACAATCATCAGATAGCGTAAATTTCAGAGAAATCAAAAATATACGTCTTTTTTTAGAGAACTATCTTAACAGCACTGCAGCGCGAATTCAAAGCTCCGTTTAATATACATTGAGGTTGTCATGCAAACTTTCGTTATTGACTCGAAATATTTTCGTCAGCTTCGTAGGGAATTCATTTGGGCAGTCCGAAGAGCTTCGTCGATGAATTTACGAGTAAGAGGATGTGGAAAGATATTGTGTGAAGTATGAGAAAAGCTATTTTTACGAATGCAGATGGGTGACTAAATTTTTCAGTGCAGTTTCGTCCACGTCGATGCGGAAGAATGAGTAGAATAAGCTGTAAGAAAAGTACATCAAGAGGGACACGAGGTCACCATCAGCAAAAAAAGCTTGCGTCTACTTCAGAGGACTTGAATAAGTTATCTCAAAGTTTCATAGAAAAACTGCAGAAAAATGGTGTCCTACTGCAAATATGTAGTGCTCTTCATATCTCTCGAGGAGCCACAAAAGGCTCATTGGTAGACCGATCACGCTGCAGTAATAAGGCTATGTTTTACGAAAAGATATTGTAGGAAAGATTGTTGGCTTGACTATACTTAGGAAATTTTTGAATGGCCGCAAATAGTCAGAACATAATCAGTGATGTTATTGATGGTACTGTAGCAACAACAATTACGAAAGAAAAGATCTATCGTTTTTGTGGAATTCTCTTATTACAATGCTGAAGTAAGTCTTCCAGAATTTTGATATCTCTCTCACCTTTTCTTGTGGCACTTTGGCGTTGAAGTTCTGCCGTTTGTGACTTCATTTCAAGAAGGGTCAAGATTATGTGTAGCAGCAACACAAACGAAATAGTGGAAGTCAATTTTGAGTTGCAGCATCTGACGAAGTGCTTGAGAGTAAGTGTACACTTTGCGCTATAAACAGGACGCAAGAAGAAAATCACTTTATTTGATGCTGCTTTATTGACATACTTCGTCGAGGACCAATCATTCCACAAGCATTCCGTGGAAATGAATAATCAAAGACCAACAGTAAACAGATTAACAGCAGAGAAATTAGGCGCTTCCATTGGTATTTCTTGGATATACAACTTTTCTGAGTTAACTGATTTTCTTCTGCACGTATGTTAGAAACGTCAAGTAGTAAGTCATAGGGCAGCCAGAAATAGTTTATTAATCAGATTATTACAAACAATACATTAATGTAAACCAAACGCTACTATAATAAAACACAAATGGGATCAATTCTATTATCGGGCAGGAATTTTCTAAAGAAGTATTTTCTGCTAAACAGAGACTTTTCACTAGACTATTAGTAATCGTTGAAAGCTTAAATATTGGAAATCCAGAAATAAATTTTTTTTCCAAAACGGGCCTTCTTATAGTGCTGTCTCATAGGAAATAAAATTATGTTTCACACGAGTCGTGCGTTTTTCGCGCTTTCAAATGATTTCAATAGTCTAGCGAAAAGCCTCTGTTCAACAAAAGATGTCCTTTCAAAAATTCCTGCCCAATACCGGAAATGACCCCATATTTATAAGACGAAATAAAAAGTGCACTGAATTCAACTCATTACCGACATCAATAAAACGTTGGTACTCTGAAAGCAAATCACTGCAGACTCTAAAATTATAATCAAGGTATTGAGTTCAAAAAAGGTGTATTGTAAATGAGTATTTTCTCTACATATCCTCTAAGGGACGGCTAATGTTAGCAGGTGGCGTCGCGCCGTTTTGACTCCGCAGGCGAATGGAGCACGAACTCGTTTTCGTTTGGAGTTGTGCTACGAAAGTTTTACCATAGGCTAAGCTTAGTATGAAAATCGGAATTTATCACACTATCAAATGGTTGCAAAAATATAGCTCAGTTAAGATAAAGAGCCATACGGCAGCTGGAAAAATGTTCTTTCTTGGGGGGATATGGTTTTCTCGCTGAAACGCATAAAAATTTCCTATACATGGACGTTCTTTTCACTTTATCCTTACCACAGTCTCTTCAAAATTTGCATTATATAGTGATGATGCCGTACCTTATAAGCTCACCAAGCTAAGCCCTCATAATCATAGCGATGTGCCAATACAAATTAGCCCCGAGACACGACGACGTCATTACAGTAGCCGAGCGGACGCGACGCCATGCTGTGTAGTGCAAAATGTTCTATGCCGTCCCTGAGGTGTTGACCGACTATCTCATTGCATCGTCTCATTTGAATCTGACGTCGTTTCATCATCAGAGCTTTCTGAAATTGCCGTCATTACATCATCAGAAGGTTCGCGAATGACTGCACTGTTTTCAGTTGCCGTCGTCACGTTAGTAGAAGAAAATCTGGTTCAACTGCAGTCGTAACGCTAGAGAAGGCTTCTTGACTGGGTGCATCGGCTTCAATTGCCGTCGTTACGTCGGGAGAAGTTTTTGGATCGACTGAATCGGTCTCAATAGCCGTTGTTATGTCAGGGGAGGTATCTGGATCTACTGAATCCGCTTCAGCTAGCGTAATTACGTTGAGAGAAGTGTCTGGAGTGGTAGATTTCGTTTCAATCGACTGCTCATCTCCACTCGGTCCTAAAATGCATTTGTTACTGAGTATGAACTCATAGTTTCAATCTGCTTCAAAACGCCTATGACAAATTTTAGAACTTCAGTGTAAGACGAGTGGCCATAAAATCATGATCTACTTTTTGATTGAGTCTGAGGGCATTTCCAAGTGCCGAAATGTGTTTAACAAAGTGGGTTTCATGACCTCAGCACGGTCAGGATCTCCTATGTTGATGAGTTTGATATCTTCAAATGAAGTTAGGAGAAAACCCATGCTAGAACACAATGAAATGAGTTACCTTTCACTAATTTGACACCGAACATAGCAGAAAAATATTGCACACTAAGAGGCTCTTTTAGTGCTCGTGCAAGCGGCCATGGAACAGTTCCGATGTATGGCAAGGACGAAGACCTATCCGTAAACGACTCTGTCACCCTATCAACTGATGAATAGTTGAACCACGGCGCTCGTTTCAGTGCCAGAAGAACGTTCTTACAGATATTGCTAGTATTGGGGTTGGCAGCTTTCAAGGAAGTTCTTATTTTAGTACTCTTTCAATTCACTAAACTTAAATAGAGTCTCTTTAAAATTCTATTGTGAAGAGCAAAGAGACCGTAAGAATCTTAAACTACCTGACAATGATTTCTTCGTTGCGTTAAAGACTATGCTAGTCGTTTTTCTGTCAGCAGAAAGACTGCACGTGGAATTTGGCGCAATTCTTTCTCTTGAGATAGGATTTTATTGAGACTGTGGGGCACAGCATATAGTGAGAACTTCAAGTTAACGAAAAAGAGCAGGCGAAATCCAGTGATGGGTCTTGAAAAGTGTTGAACAAGATGGTGATTTATTATCGCTAACATTCACAACAACACTCAGTAGTGTGTGAAGGTTCAGTAATGGACGAATTGGATATGAAAAGAATATGACTTCTTCATCTAATGTCATCCTGGACGATGACTGAGGAACCTAATCTATGTTCAAAATCAGAATTTATGGCGTATATCGCTTTCAAAAAGATGTCAGCAATTATTCTTTGCATCATCAAGAATCCTTGCATAACATTTGTAGACATGCTTTCTCAGCAGTCAACAGGAGATGTATACCGTAATTGGGTCAAGAGCAGTTTCTATCTTCTCAGGTTGATTTTCGGTATTTTGAATATTCTATACTATATAATAATATAAGAGTTTTAGTAATATATCCTTTCATCATTATTTGAGCCAACATGTCATGTGGTCTGGTAAGGGCTCTTGTACAGCCCGAGACAGTGTTTCGTCCTTACAGATTCATCAGCCGGGTAGAACCCGTCGTCTGTCGATGTTTTCATAGTCAGTTCTCTCGGGAAGAGTTTTTGTAGAGTTTTATAAGAGTTTTTGTTTTTCCATCCTTCTAAAGTGCATTGTCCTTCTTCCTATGCAGGTTGTACAAGCAAGTTGAAGTGATAAATACGTGTGAAGAAGGCATGTGCCCGAAGGTGAAAATGAACATAAACTTTATCTTTCCTAACAAAACTTGTGGAATTTGTTCAGATCCATTTAGCGGATTAGTAGTAGCAGTGTGATGTAATAACCATATATCCAAAATATGGAATGATATACAACGCTTTGAACCATGAGCGGAAGTTGTAACCGCGTGACAACTTTTCACGGAGCTCACGCTGGCAACTACACTACCATTCTTCCCGTTCTTCTATGAGTTTTTGTGACTTTTTAGCCCAACCCTGGTTTAACTTCAGTGCGAGGTTTAAAGCTTTGCATATCACTCAAAATTCTTGTATGAGCAAGAGTATTTTGATTTTTGGTAAAGATGAAGCATTTGCAGAGCTATCCTAACCTTCTAACCTTTGATTCGTCTGTAAATGTAGGAGATTAATGGCGGAAACTTGCCAACTGAGTCGTAGAAGGTTGAATCGGAGGCATCAAGAGTCTTGAGGTCATCTTTCACGTAATGATAAACGATTCCGGCACCCAAAGCATCTCCGATCACATTGACCGACGTTCGAAAGCTATCTCTGCATTTAAATGTACAATAAGTGATCTTTTAGCCTAAATCATTGAGAGATAATGTACAAAGCATATGTACATGTCTAGATGAAATCCCTCGCATGAAATCGCCATAAAATCCTTGTATCATTACAACCTCTCTCAGTAGGCATTTAACTGCCAAGTACAGCTAGGGTTACTCAAACTAACAAGTATTCAGCATTCCTATCCGAGACGTCAATGAATAGAACACTTATGATGCAGAAGAGTTTAACAACTTTCCCGTAGCTGCTTAATCATCGGACGTTTCAAAACTGGTCATTACGCTAAAACAATGCTGTTCTACTTGTCCCATGTCGAATTGGTTCGTGACGCGGCAAGAAAGTCCTATAAGTACCTCTTCGGACTACATGATAATCAACAGAGCGGAGCTACAAGAAGGTGAAGTGATTACAAGATCCTCATCTCAAATGAGTCGCAACTCTTTGAGCATAGGTGTTCAAGAAGACTGAGGTCAACGACCATTAAATCGAAGAATTAGGTCGTTCATTATATCATAGATAATAAGTTTCTAGCGTTTTGCATTTTGAAAAAAAAATCAGGCCAGGTTTGAGAACATAACCAGCGTAATTCGTAGCTCTTACTAACAGTATCCAATCAACAGCAATGATCATCGACATGTCTTCTGCTGGTAGTCCGACTGATGTCAGCACAAACAACATTGTCACCAAACCGGCTGACGGCACTCCTGCTGCACCAATAGATGCAAGGGTGGCAGTAAAACTGTAAAAAAAGCTCTCATGATCAAAATGCTCAGAAGGACGGCAATATCCGTGCACGATATGTTACTGACCTGACGGTTACAATTTGTGCCATCGTGAAGTCCACGGCATTCATTTGTGCGATGAATATCGCCGCAACCGCCTCGTATAACGCAGTGCCATCCTTAAACATCATATCATTACTCATTTAAAGTGTTTTTTTCACTAATTTCTCCTCTAAGCTCTTTTATCAGTTTATATATTGCCGAATTTCGATGTGATTCTTTCTCTTGCTATAGCGGGCAATGAACATGTACATGGAGATGGAACACTTCAATTGAAATCCGCCACCGATCTACAAAAGGAGTGGAGTCACTAATAAAGCCAACAGAATCAAATCAAAGCAAAAATGTATAAGTATTCTCTTATCATATTAAGCCCAGCAATTATCAAAACTTTCAAGCACATCATTCTGCACGATTGGACGTATCTATAACAACATAGCACCGCTAAAGGCGGTTGAATTGAAAAAATTTATAACATACCCTTACTTCGAGTGTTTTATTGAGACCATGCTCAAATTTCAGTTGATCTCTTCACTACTATTTGAGCCAACATGTCAAGTGGTCTGGTAAATCGGTTAGATCATACAGTACAGAATATCCATCAGTTTATCTACCAGTAAAAAGAATTCAGTTTGATCATGCAATGCCCAATGTCTATCAGCCTAACTGGGTTCAATGTCAATATCGACTATCTAGGCCAAACCGCTGACGGTGGGATGCAAACAGATAGATG
This sequence comes from Parelaphostrongylus tenuis, assembly GCA_019055375.1. NCBI lineage: Eukaryota > Metazoa > Nematoda > Chromadorea > Rhabditida > Metastrongylidae > Parelaphostrongylus > Parelaphostrongylus tenuis. Next base: position 232,657 of record JAHQIW010003230.1, read on the forward strand.
CGTTGCAGTGTAGAAAGAGTGTTGGCAGAACAGACTTATGGCGTTGGAGTCCCACCTGACGCGAAAATTTTGTCCATCACTCTACATCATTGAGTATATCCATCTTTAATTATCAAAGTGTTTGAGGTATTACAGATAATTTACTTTTTTGAAAACTAAATAAACAGAGAACTCCTTAAAAACTCCATATTTAAGGACATGGCATGTGCTTGTTTGTGTCCATAACTCGTCATCAATTATATTTTTTTTTGTAGATCTCACAATTTTTGAATTTAATACGCTTCTGGTCTCCATCATCCGCGATCGTCTTTCGGCTTTTCGTATGTGCATTCTGCCGTTTAAAGGATTTTTGTCTTATTTATTACTAGTTGAACCTTCTGCTAGTTGAACCTTCTTTTCGTTTGAGTCATGGACTGGCCGGGCAATGAGTTCATAGTTGCGACGCAAAAAATGAACTGCTCTCAAATAAATCTGGTACCAGTTTCACAAGGAGAGATGAGAGTTTTAAAGAGCCAAGTTCTAGGTCGAACTAGCATTATGCTCGTGATGACGCATCACTTAGTAACAGATTAAACACTTCTGTGAGCATGATATGGGAAGTTGCGAAGTTGTTTCAAAAAGGAATAGATGTGTAGCAAAAGTATCTTCTAATATTCAATTTAAATCATTATATTTTTGATAAATCTCAGACCTTACCATATTAATGGTGGCACCAACAGGAAGTACAAAGCGTGAAACTCTTCGATCAACGCCGAGATTTTCTTCTACACAGTGTAAGGTGATTGGAAGTGTCGCCGAACTTAATAATATTCAGTATGAATCAAAAGTACATTGTTTTTACAGATAGTGCAGGAAGCACAAGCTTTTGAAGGTAGTTGAAAAACATAGAAAAAGAAACCTGGAAGCAGTCCCAATTGCTATTATCCATGCTTGAAAAAGTCCACTCATAAATGAGTATGGATTGCTATTTGTGGTGATGAAGAATATTAAGGGAAGGGTGATGAGCAAATGTATGGTTAACCCAGCCAAAACCTGACGGAAAAAATTATTTGGCGATGTTTTCCACCTTTAACATGTGATTTTTTTCGCTCACTGTGTGAAGTGTAAAGAAATTTTGATCAATTTATTAGTGTGTAAGAGTCTAGTGAGCTGCAGAAATTATTTGCTACAAAGTAATGCTTTCTGAATATAGGGTAAAATGCCGATAAGATTATGTAGACGAGCATTATGCGTTATTTAAACTTGTTTAATGAACAATGTTTGTTGTGTTTTTTCTTTCTATGGATCAGTAGTCTAGTAGGAAAAAATCGAAAAGCATTCAATTCCTGGGCGCTGCCAAGAATCAGAATATTTCATTGACAATCTCTTCGAAGCCACGCGAGAACCCTCTTTCTAATGTAGATTTGCACCTCTATATACTTGCAAAGTTGTATCTTTTAGGGGAATTCTATGAGTCGCCCTGTGATGATGAGTAAAAAAAATGCACACTTGTTCTAAACCAGTTCCGAATGACGAAGAGGCATCAGTTTTGTTCCGTTTTTTTCTTTGTATAGCCAATCATCATTTGCGTAGTGTACATAACCGCATTTCTTTTATGCGGTTCATTAGCCTGCATCAGTCATCTATGTTGGTGTACGATTCCATTTTCTCCGTAATCCTCCCAGGATAGTTCCACGATTTCCAGGCCATCAATACAGAAATCCACTACACCACCGTGGATCGGAAAGAGTATTCCCAGGAAATGCTACCACCTATTTGCTGACCACAAAAAAATGAGAGACTTGATTATGGTGTCAAACCAGCAATCGTTGCAAATTTCAGGGCTCTTTGGGTGCTCCATCGGTAATCTGTATTCAAGTTCAGTTAGAAACTGTTGCTAGCCATATTGGGTTGGTGAAAAAGTAAATGCGGTTTGTGTCTTGTTGAAATGTGACGTTTGATTTTGGATTTTTCAGATAAGTGTAGTCATGTTTGCAAAAGTATTGCAACTTCAGATTGTGAATTCTGAAGTGGCAGGAGAACATCACAGATAATTTGCGTCATGAATAATGCATTTGGGCCAAGAACTGCAATGAACGTTCAATGCCGTGGTAATGCAAGAAGCTTTGTACAAAAACGCATGTCAACAATGCATAAGCTATGATTACTTTTGCACCAGCCTCATCAGAAGTCATGGAAAGGGTAAACATCGATCTCTCGATTCGAAGCAAATTAAAGAGTTAATGCGGTTGTTGATCGGTTCCAGGCCGCACTTACTTTTGCACCAACCAAATACTTATGCAGTGGAATAGAGTATGTTGTCACTTATGAAGTGATCACGGCGCGCTAATCTACCCTACATGTTGTTATCGATGTCCTCAAGTCTCATAGGAATCATCAAAAACATGTAGAGGGGTTGATCACTAGCAAGTAAGTGCTCAAAATCACTTTCTCGCTCACTCAACGACATAGCCAACTATACCCTTGCAACGTCAGTGGCTCTAAAGAAAAGTGACAGTTTGACTCAAATTTTTTGTGTAGAAAAGACGGCAGTGCTATGATGTGAATAATATCTTAGTGCCGCAAAAATGAGAAAGATATCGCAGCATACCGTAAGCATACAGCAACCAAGCATTCGTGCTGTGTGAGAGAGATCATCGATCTCTAGAATTTTTCCCATGATCAAGCATAAAATCCCCAGAGGAGAATACCTGGAAAATATTGGCAAAACATTGAGAATTGAAACGGCAGTCGTAGGGCATCAAGTTTGATACTGTAAACGCACATTTTAGATTTGGATAAGGTACAGTTGTTAGAGTTCTCAGCAAAAAGTAAACGTTTGTTTCATTTTCTAGAATGCCTATCACATATGAACTACGATATCTATATGAAGACCAATTCTCCACGAATTTGGAATAGGAACTGGCGGTATAGAGAGAGAGAAAAAACGAGCAAAAAATACGGACGCCACTGGCACGCGATGCAGATAATCTCACTAAGGTGTAAATTTTTGCCGCTTAGTCTGAGAAAATGGTTTATATTGCAGTCACATAATCATCACTATTATACCTAAGCGAAAGTATTTTATTGTAAAATAGGGCATGCAATGCTCCCTTCCGCATTATCTATCTATTCATCTGCGTGATCTCATTCGTAACTTGCACAACTTTAGCGATGACGCCTAAACCCGCGAGAAAAGACTTCACCCAGGTTCGGGCCAAACAAGCTTCTTACCCCTATGGTATAACAACGTTGATTTACAACGTACAGGTCAAACAAGCCCTTTCGGACAAATTAAGGCCAGCATATAGTTTTCATGAAGAGATGAGATCTTTTAGCAGAACTATACCTGGATTTTAAGAAGAATGAGCTCTAGCGCTTTTGACGATCTTTATGTACTATAGAAACTCTTGAAGTGATAAGTGAGCCCCAAACATGAATCCGAAGGCCTTGTAAACATTGGTTTTCGTAGAAGCATGCAAAAAAATTACTCGTGGAAAGAATCTGACCTGATTACATTGTGACGAGTTAACATTCCCTTCATTCGACTTTCTTTCTTATTATTGTTATCTCCTATGCATTTTTGGTTACTCTGCTTTCCCCACTTCCTACACTTTCTTCAGCACTCTCTATTAGGTGGGACACGTGTGAAAAAATGATTAGAGGTGCTCTGCAGCACGCACTGGGTAGCTGGTTCGATTGCATGTCTGAGATCCGCCAAGCCTTACATTCCTTCGGTATCGTTAAATTGATACCAGTCTTGTTTGGGAGGATAGAAGCACTGAATTAGTACATTTACAGGCCACCGCGAATCATGTAGAGGCCAAACAAGCATTCAGTTACCTCTGACGATGCATAATGAGGTACAACGCACCACCACCCGCTATCCAGAAATTGATCAACGCTGAAATTGTCGTTTATCCTTTTACTCACCACATGATAACCATGACGATCTTCATAATGACTTTGTCCATGGTGACAAAGAATTGGGTCATCACGTAAGCTTCAGAGCCGAGGTATGATAATGTAATTCCCAAAGAAATACAGAAGACAATTATTCCTGAAATAATGCTAATTCATGCGTATAGATTACAAGTGCTTGAAACTGTTCACAATAGGATGAAGATGTAGCACAGAGCTTGGTGTTACCCTGCAGTGCATACATAGTTCCATCTCATGCCTTAGGCAAATCGAATCACATAAGATACTTGGCTTGAGAAAGTTGGTTGCGGATTTGTCCGAGAGGTTGCGCACATCGTTCTGATACCCACCGCAAATCAATATATTATATATGAATCATTATACCGTTATGTATTGTAATCCGGATATGCTCAAGCTCTCTTCGGCCTGCCCACCACTGGTGTCGATAGTGTAACACACCTCCAATGCATTAATAACCGTCAAATACTCTTTATATCCTTCATGCTTGTTATCAGATCAAGTTATCGGTCGAAATGGTTCAGGTGTTAAGGTGGATTGCGACTCTATCAAATAAAATAATGAAAACGGAAGGTGGTGTCGTCTACAGCAATATTAAAAGAATGAAGAGCTTTTGCGATGCTAATGCCACTAGCAGTCATGCTGGACTACTACAATGTTGCTGGAGTGCTTGAGCGCAATGAGAGCGTTTCTCATGGAATTTACTTCGTAAGAATTACTAACCAAGCGCATTGATGCCGTCGATGTATTGCACCGTAGCTTTCACGTAGTCGAAAGTGCCGTTGTTGAACAACTCCCGGTAGCTACTGGTATTCGTCTTCATTATTTTTGGACGAAAGGTGGCGTATTTCGTTCCAGCTTGTTTGAATGCTGCTACTACAATGTTGTCGGGAAATGCGTTTCTGAACGACACATCATTGTAAAAAAATCGGACATATACTCAGTTAGTAAAGAAGAAAAAGGTTTTTGACAAAGTTTCAAAAGTCATTTAGTGAAAAGTCAAATAGTTGAAAAGAATAGGACGAAAAATCTTTCATTTCGCGCTTGTCTCAGCAGTAGGGGTACTAGACCAAGTATCAAAACTGAATTCCGATGTAGACTTTTAATGATCGTGATCTTACCGGAATGAACATACCTCATCAAATCAAACATCGCGTCTATCGTGTTGACTTTCTTTTTCACTGTGCCTTCACCGAAGTGGTTTTTTAATTTTGGATCGCCAGGATGAATGCTCAACACTAATACCAATCCGGTCTGAAATTCGGGTTGTCACCGGGCTCCTGTTATGGCAAAGAAGATGTTAAGATACAAAAACGTTATCAATCTCATGAGTTTTCAAAGAGCTGGAAAGTCCAATACTCTATTTCAGTGATGTTAAATTGAAGGAGAACAAGGAGATAAGAAAATGAAAAACAACTCGTGTAAAACCGTTGTACAAAAAGACAAATATTTCTTTCAGTATAGGTCATTTTTCTCAGGGCGAATGGATTCACTATATTTCGAAATTATCTGTAGCATCTACTTACAATAACAGCAAGGACCGTCGTCACGAGATAGTAGGTGATCGCCAACGTTCCCACTTTTCCCGATTCTTTTGCGCCTAACTGTACGCAAGACCTGTAAAAATATTCAGAACTCGAATGACCACAATCGGGCCAACAAGAGCTCTATGTGCTCAATTTTGGTATCATAACATTTTTCTGGTGCTGAAGAACTGATCTAGAAGAGAACTGAGGAAGAGGATTGTGCCAAAGAGAGAAGGAAGCATACTGAATAAAGACCAAAGCGTTGAAGATGATGAAAAATTTGTTAAGGTCACAAAAATCACGGCTCACGTTTTGAAGAATGATGCTTTGATATGAATGGTTCATTCAAAAAAAACTCAAAGGTACGGTTAAAGTTAGTTGAGTTCAAATTTGAGTACTAATGTTTACCTGCGATAAGTGAACTCATAATCAGAGGGAGGATGATCATCTTCAACATCCTCATCAACAGCTCTCCAGGAAAGGTTATCACTCTGATCGTCCTGAATGAAAAATAGAATGTTATTAAGTCGTTCTATACAACAACAGCTGAACATACAAAAAATCTCAAGTTAAAGAGACCAAAAAGTTCTAATAAGAGCTAACGTAGAAGCGTGGCGATAACAAGGAAATCATCTCAAAACAGTGCACATTGCCTATTTACCTACTTTGGAATACTTCCATAGTAGTTGAGATATTCGAATTTTCTAGTGGCTTTGAAAAAATGCAGCAAATTTTACGTTGATTTATGAAATTTCACACCTTTGTAAACTGAAGCATCAAACTGGACGAAGCTATCCCTACTGCTTACTAGATTAGTCGTTTTTTCCTGGAGTCCCAGCATTACGCTAGCCAAAGCTTTCCTCAGGTTATCACCACACTAGAGCAGTCGCTGGCCTTTGCGGATCAGGGAGAGATTACTACCTCTTGACTCATAGCTACAAAGACAACGGCCAATCCTGCTACGGCTAAGCTGGCTTTCCAGCTAAAATCATTGATCTCCTTATCAGCTTGGATGGCTTTGTTGGGAGGGTGGGGGTTAAACGCTTCGCTGTACTTCATAGTCCGACAATCGAAAACACCTCGTAGCTGTAATGAGGCGGTATACCATTTAGGAATAGACGATGTTATGCATCCGCCTAAAGAGGACTACATCCAATATCCTATTGATAATTATTTATATACAGCATGCAAGAAAAGTTTTGCTAATTTTGTATTGTTCAATTTTGGCATTCACGTAATAGTTTTTTATTGATTCGGCAATTTTATTGAATTCTTTTGCTCAGTTTTGGTCATTAACGTGTTTTAATGTCTATTTTCATTGTGCTACAGTAATGAATCGTATAAATGAATGTATCGCAGTAGTTTAGTTTCACAAAACAGGAATCAAACTGCCTACATTGTTATCGTTCAACCACCCCGTCTACTTCGGAAAGCATTCAGAGGATCCAATGGCCAAGTTCAACGAAATCCGAAGCGTTTGATGTGCAAAATGGCTGGAAATGTTCGGGGGTCAGCGAATGGAGCGTCCGAAACATTGTGAAAAATGAGCTGAAGCTGCGAAATCAGAAGATTTCTCGCGTTCACTTTGTGGATAGGAAGATGAAAAAACGGCTTTTATAGTCCCGTCGAATGATTCGTTTGCCGAGCTGGGTGCTCGCTTGTCGAAGGTGCTTTTTACGGATGAAAAGATGTTATCATCGTCGAACACTCCATAGTGGTCAGAATAGGCGTCAACTTTTTAAGAAGTCAGCAGAAGTGATGGTGTGGATCGGTATTTGGGCCACCAGAAAGACGTCATTGATATTCATTAACAGAAACTACAAAATCAGCGCTGTTAACTATCAACAACAAGTTTTACGGTGCGCACTGGAGCCTTGACCTACTTAACTTTTTGGCGTTGACGGATTTACGCTTCAGCAAGACTGGGCTGCTGCGCATTCGGTCCACTCAAATATTGCCATCTGTTAAGAGCAGTTTACAGGTTTTTAGCGCAAATACATTTGCCCGTCAAATTTGTCGAATGTCAACCCAGTGGGTTATGCAGTGTGGTCCACACTGGAGGAAGAATTCTCGACCACTCTCTACGTTACCGTAGACGAGCTTAAAACGGTTTTAACACACGCTTGAAACGAAATTACAGTGGAAACATGGGTGAGCATCGTTTGAAATTTTCGCAAGCGGTTTCGTAAATGTATAGAGGCCAAAGGAGGAAATTTTGAGCATTTGTTATGAATCTTTGTTTATTGTTATAGTTGCTGTTCCAATAAACGTGATTATTCCTTCAGTTGAATTATTTATTTGATATGGCAGAAAACCACTTTTTGCCACGCATGTCATGTGCTCTGTTGAGCTGACTTATAGTGCCCGGTGCACGTGTTTCGACCTTGCGATCTCGTCAGTCGAGCAGTTACTCATTCTCGTCTTTTGCCAATCCTGTGTGTGCCCCAATCCCCGCACCAACGACGAACGTTTAAGGACGGCGAACGTTTTACACTCTATGCCCACTGAAATTATCCCCGAACACAGAGTGTTGTATCCTTGATTGCTTTTGGCTAGTATATCGAATAAATTATATTCTTCGTTTCGAGTGTTTTCTTAAGACCACAGCTCAAATTCATTATAACAGAAAATCATTTTTGAGCGACGCATGTCATGTAATCTGTTAAGATGGGCTTTGAAGGGAGACCACAAGTTCGAAACACGTGTATCCGGCTCTATATGTCACCCCATCTTATCAGACCATATGACATGCGTGGCTCAAAATGATTTTCTGACATCTTGAAGTTTGAGCTGTTTTTTAAGAAAATACTCGAAACACTGTTGAATTACTTGGAGAAATTGATAGGACTCTTCTCGTAATGTATATATATGTATAACGGGCCTTATCATCACCTGTATGATATGTTGTTTCATTGAGCGCTAGATGACCCGAGTGGTGCCAAGTAAACGAATAGCTTTTGTGTGCTGCACGCAAGGCTAGTTTAGTGAGCTCTAATAGCTTTAAGGACCCGCCGACTTTCATATCTTCTCTTAGAATATCGTGAAGAACTCTGACCGTTGAATAGTTGGTCTTCTTTCTTCGCTTCTTACCTCGGCAAAGCTGCAACCGCCCCTTGTCTACCCTTGTCATTTTGCCGTAGTACGTCTCCAACTTGCGTGATTATTGACAATCTGGACCGTCAAGGAAAGTCAGAGTTTTGTATGAATCTATTACTTGAGTGATGTGGAATACTAACAATGTCTCTTCGAGTGCGTGTTCCATAAGGCGAAATAATCTTCCGTACTCTCTCGAAAGTTCACCACCTCATTTCATCTGAGAACTTCTTGGTGTAGAACTGCAATGCACAATGGAGGAGTCATCCTTCAAAAGTGATTCCCATGCTGAGAGGGGATAGAATATTTGCACCCAAAAGTACGGCTAAAGGTCAACCCACTCAAGTGTTATCACTATCTTAGTATTTATTAATTACAACAAGGAAAGTCACTTCTTAAATCACAGGAGTTGGCGACGGCCTGGTGTGGCAACAGCTTGCGGAAGGTTTGCGCTAGGCTCACTATGGAATTTTGAAGAACAGCAATATGTTACCTAACAAAATATTTGCCCTAGCACCCAGCACACCACGTGTTTTCGTCTGTAGCATCAGGCCGCGTAATTATCGGTGATAGGCGATCAAATTTCGGGTTTAGTAGGACGTCACTGAAAATGAACAGAAGAGAACGCCTATCGTCATGGGAACTGCTTCTTGCTTTACAATAATAGCACTAAAAGAATCTCTTCAGATGCTGACTCGTGATCCTCTATCGAAATCGTTGATTACATCAATTTTTATGTGGTCAGCCTACAAGAAACGGAAAGTAAGCATACCACCTTGCGACAATTAGATTAATCAGTTGTCGTTATTTTTAGGATGAACATTCGTTTCGAAATGTTCCAAGCGTCAACTTTGTTGTACACCAATAACTCCCAGCTAACCACTTTGCACCAAATCCCATCACCATGTTTGGCTGTTCTCCGTTTCTGTCCTTCGCGTGAAGAGAAAGTCTGTATCGTTAACTACTATCAACCAACTTGTACAGCTGGCGAGAGAAAACATGACGCATTGCACAACAAATCGAAGAAAGTCGTCCTCAACAAATTCTTCAGAGTTGTTGTTGAAGACTTCAATGCGGGATTATAAAACGGCCGATCGAAGATAAGATACAACATTAAATATTGGAATAGAAGATCGAAGAGAGAACGGAGACCTTCTGGCAAAGAAGTCATCCAACATCACAACCCATGCGGAAATCGATCATATAGTTACAATTAGGAAATGGTGCCTCTATGAGACCTTAGTGCCATGCGCATCTACACTGGTTCTGATGATTATCTCTTCCGCAGAAAGATACAGTTTAGCCATAAGAAGAAAGTAGAAGAGAAGTGCTGTCACTGTCAAGAAAAAGCAAAATAGGACTTGTACGATGAGCAAGTCTTCAACAAAATCCTCTCTTCACATCACTGGGGGATAAAGGAAGATCTGAACGAAGACTAGGAGCTGCTTGTTGTTCGCTTCACATATTATGCCAGACTCCCAGCAGATCATCAAGCGAGAGCTTTAGATCGTACTTCCAACACCAGAAATGACCAGTTTGAAAAGAAAGAGAAGCGTTTGCTCCTATCGCAACACACTTTGATGGACTGGCATCATGCGCCACTTGCTAACAAATTTTTGCATGAGAACTTAGATCGGTATAGGCGAGAAAAGTCTGTCGAAATAGTTTTAATACAGTCCAGCTTAAAAAGATGGTGTGAAAAACAGTTCCAGAATTAGATAATATTAACTGCCAATCTTCGTAGAGATGAAGGCGGTACAGTTAAAATGTATTGTGACAACCCTGACATTACACTTTCGGAGAGAAAAATCCCAGGCCAATGTAAGACTTCACGCACGCTCATACTATCTAGGAAGGGCGATGGGATGGATCTTTGTCAGTACCGGCAGATTTGTTCATTGAGTATAGTTCAGATGCCATAAACATAGAATATACTTCTGTGTTTCGAAGACAAAAGTAATTGAGCAAGTAGAGATTGGAAGAGTATTGTGCTCTATGATCCAAATTCTGATCACATTACGAGTCACTGCGGTTCGTCCTCAATTTTATCTAATCCTTTGCCCTAACCTGTGTCAACTAGTGAATCTGTTGTACAGCTTTAAACTTATACAATGCCATCAGCTCTCGCTGACTAGAGTATACCCGTCCTACTTGATAACACCAGCTGACTGCTATCGAAGCTGCAACACAAAATACAGCTTATCATTTGCTCACACACCACCTACAGCAAAGGAGTTCGACAATTCATACTATAAAGTTAAAACTGTTTAGTGCTGCGCTGCAGTGGATGATGAAGCCGCACATACCATCGAATCTTTTATTTGCTGACGATGGCGTCATCTTTTTCAGGATATACCAATGAGGCAGGAACGGTACTCCGACTCAACGAAACGAAAAAATAAGACTGAATAGTCATAAACAGAACGAACAATCAGTTATTCAGAATTTTTCCCTGCGCTTAGGAAAACTAACAATTGTATTGTTCTTTGATTACAAAGATGATCTCATAATGTCCGTCGGCGTTCACTGATAGTGGAGAAGAGCAAGAAGGGTTTTGGTTAGAAAGAAGAAAGAGAGTATCATGGATAACATCCGTGCCTATCAAAGAAGGCAACAAAATAAATGACCAAAATTCCGTGCTCATTTTCAATTCAACAGTCCTGTAGAGCTTTATAGTGCAGCAGAAGCGTGGACTGATGCTTCAAGCACGTCAAAAATTTGCCCGTCGCCATCCCCAATTAAACAAAGTCTTTTGAAAATTTTTTGACACTCACAATTTCTACCGGTTTTCGAAGGTCAGATCTTCGTAAAATGTGTCATGTTCGAGGAAATATATACATCGACAGCGAAACACAGATGGGCCGGTCATTTAGTAGGAAGAACAGAAGACAGATGGACAAATGGAACAGTGGAGTGGACTTCAAGATGACGAAAGCGTCCTTCCAGTTGACCCCGCAAGCCGCTATTGGACGACGGTGCTCGTAGCTCACGTCAGCTATCTGCATCCTCAGATGGCAGTAAGATTAATATTACGAGTTTGCGCAAGTCGCCATTTTCAAAACACGCCACTCACCGTTGACGACAACTGCGCTAGAGAGAAACAATTGGAAGTTGTCGGCTCCCGCATTACCAGTGAAATTGAGCTTTTTCAATAATCGAAGAGACTGATCTTTCATCTCGCCACGTAATGACCAATTTATTGGCATACCATGTTAGTGACGACGACGTGAAGTCCAAGAGCTAGACACAGAATACGTGTGTTTAACTTTGTGTCCGCTTCACCACAGCTTAAATACCTCTCCCACGCCCTTCAATATACCCATTACTCTATCGCCTAGCACATCATCTCTCTACCAAGCTTTTCTTAAATTTTTCCCTTACCCAGTCGCTATTTAAATTTTCAGTGGGACAATAATCCGCTCTCTGGAGTATATTGAAAAGGTTACGCGTTTATTTCTGAACGATTTACCGAAAAAAACTCATTAATTAGGGATTTCATTAGTAAATCGATGGGATGGTGAATCAGTGCTGTTAATAACAATGGATTTCAGTTAATTTTTCTCAGATTTCCAACTGCATTCTGAAGATTGAGAAATCTTTTTCCATTGTGTACATTCTATAAACGGCAGAAGTTTGTTAGAAGTCTCTTGTATTGAAAAATTTTTAACTTTTCGTCCTACGAAATATTCAACTCGCAAGAATTATATACTTTTTCGATCAACTGTGTAGACTAAAGCCTGTTGAACAGTGTGTAAGATTGCTGGAAGGCTATCAATCTAAGAACTAATGGAGTCCAAATCCAATCGAATGAAAATCTTGACCTACCTGAGGTGAGAGGTCTAGTGGGCGGATTATAAACCCAAGGAGGACACCGGCAGCAACAGAACCAATTGTCGACAAGAGTAAAAGACTCTTGGCCGAACACCAGAACGTCTGGAAGCAGAAAAAATGAAATTTATTTTTCGGCTCACTAAAATTCTCTAGAGATCCTCTTGGTACTTGTTAAACACATTGTTTTGAGGGCAACAGCAGCATAATGAGTGGAGAGAGAGACGTCATAAAAACACGAACGTTCTCTGGCTTAGATCCACTTCCAGCCATCCAATCTGCCTACATCTCTGTAGAGTCTTTTGAATCGGAACCACACTTCTTTCAGCAACTCTACTGCAGCACTAAGCTAACAACTTTTCATGTTGAAAAGCTCTCAAAGGGTCTTAGCAGAGCAACGCTGGAATGCCGGGAGGAATGAAGTCGTTCCACTATCCCTCAACGTCCATAATGACCAGAAAAGTCTGTGCTTGCAGTCGAGCCATTCTGCAACTCAAAAGACTAGTAGAAAAAAGCCTAATAAAAAGAAAATGGCTTGCATGATCAAATGAATAATGAGGAATCTATGCATTACTGATATTTTCATGCAAAAATAGTCCGATGTACCAAACTTCATCTACGATGAGGATTGATGTTGCCTGTCAAATCTCCGGTTGGCAGCCTACGACATCTTTGAGCAGCCCATTACGAAGGTTTAGACCCCCGTTTCAGAAAGAATGTGCGCAACCACATGGCTGCGGGGTACTCCAACGAAATGGTGACAGTTGACACACACTTGCTTTCAAATATGCTTCCGAATGAAAATACAAATTTCTAAATTATGATGTACGTGAAGTTTCTGGTCTTTCGGCCTATTTGATCTCCAACAGATTTCGGTAGCCAGAAAGGATGTCTCAGCGAAAGTGACGAATCATTTTTCGAAACAAGGCGGTAGTATCGACTGAAGAAGCCAGTAGCATAGGATACGTATGCTGAGTAAACTGAGTTGACCAATCGCAGGCTACTATTTGTATAAATGTTATCATACTTGACATGCTGATATTTTATCTTTTTTGATATGTTATCACTAGGCTTTGTTAACTGATACGCAATGAAAGTGGTGTTTTACTCCGTTCCAATCAAGGCGGATTTGTTGTGCGCGGTATCGACAAATGATATCGTTTCGTAAATATTGACAACCTAGCACTACAAGTCTGAAGAAGTCTCTGATAAGGCAAAATTTTCGTCGAAGTCTTTTGGAAATTGACAGATCCTGAAATCGCAAACAGCTGCTTTTTTCAGAAAATTGACAACTCTTAGTTTAGAACGTCCAGAAGAGGAGGGTGCCACATTATGGATGCAGCTTTCTCAGGAAGCGATAACTTTTGGTATACGTTCGTTCGTGAATGTGGTTTCAAATGGAAAAACTAAACTTACCACTGCTAAGCCTGTAGATATCGAACTCTGACTTTCCTTGCGCTCCATTGTAGTTTGGCACTCAGAAAGAAGTCTTGACAGTAAAGAAGAAAGCAGTTGATTGTTTTTCAAGAGCGGTTAATACCATCCACAGTCGATCTCAACACCGGGTAAGAATGCTGATCAAACTGAAGTGGCTAGTCACAATCCGTCTTTCATTGAGTTGTTATCTAAGTGATATGCTAAGTGATATGATATGCTTAAGTTTTGATATTTGACACGCAATGAAGCTGGTGTTTCTTCCATTTAAACCAAACTGATTTGTTGTCGGTGGTATCGTTTCTCGCGTAAATGTTGGAAGTCTTCATTTAATGGTAATAGAAAGAGACAAAGTCTGAAGAAGAGCGTGATGAGGACTTTGTTCAAGAATTCCAAAATTCGGCCGGTCTCAAAATTTCACCATTTTACATTTCCTAAAAGTAAACGTACTCCATATTTCTGAATGAAAACTTTTCTTAATTGATTTATTTCTTCAAAGATGCTTCGATACATTCTAATATGACAATGGTGTGAGCTGTATGCGTCATAAGAGAAATGCCAGTAAATTCCTCAAACTTATTACTTGAAAACTTTCATAATGGTAAACAACTGAGAGAACTTGGTAAAAACACTGAAACAGTAATAAAGGATATCTAAGCATTTCTTGGCTTTCATTCCTTTTTGAGTTCAATTAAATCAAATGTAGGCAGGCAAAATTGGCAGTGAAAAACTCTAGGCATTACAATCCTAGCAGACCGTGAAGACGCATTATTTGACTTCTCGAAGGGAAGGTAAGGTGACTGATTATCTATCTGGCTTGTATAATGACTTGAAGTGGCTTAGCGAAGCACTGATTCTGCTGCAAGTGAGCCTGAAACCAATTTATCGACCTAAAAGCACTGCCCTAGAAGGGCCTGATCTTTGTGTGTGGGATTCAAACAGCGAGCATACCATTGTGTTTTAAAAGGCTCTTAGAATCACTGCACTATACCGATGTATTGTTAAATAAGTGTTATAAGATGTTAAAATAGGTGCAATAGCCGCCATCGTTAGCTTTCCAGAGTATACCTACACCAAAAAATCCGTGAACTGCAGAATTCGCTTATTTTGGCACGAGTTTTTTTATTTGAAAATTCAAAAGCATCATATTACAGTAACAAGTCGTAGACCATCACAAGACATTCATTCGTTGGATCGCATCAACCAGAGCATTGGTTGAAGCCGAGTCGAAGCTAATGGAAAAGAACTATACAAACTTAACTGCAGATATCCTAGTAAAGGGATAAAGGATAATGCTTTCGGTGTTGATGAATCCCTAAAGCATGCGCCATGCATTTTATCTTCAATTTTTAATATCGTTTGAGGTAACTGAATGCATATCTTACCTTCTCTCTCTCTCTCGTAGGTCTCCCGGTGTAACGAGTCAGTGCTGCTTACCTCGCAGACAAGTCTGAGACCAGTCTGGTTCCAATTTACCGACCCCGGGGGATGGATGGCTTAGTGAGCCATGAGCGCGAGATTGAACCATTGACCTCAAGGTGCGCTACATGCAGTCTATCGTGTGAAAAATAATTATATGCAAGAAAAATCAGTTCATACGAAAGATCGAAATAGTAAGTGCACTAAGCCCTGTATCTGAATTAATAGATACTTTGAACTCAAATCAACGCAATACTTAGGATGATCTGCTTGCAATGAAAATCTTTATGATTTTAACGGTCTCATAAATAAATGAGAACAAAAAATATTTTTAATGTCGCACATAGTAACCAAAGCACGTGGTTGCTCGTTTCGGATCTGCTTTTTGTTTCAGGGGGATATCAGAATAAGGGCCTCATGACAGTGAGCTTCCACGGCCGCATCGGAATGTTTTCAACTGATATCATTTCATAATCTAACACAGAGGTTATGATATCAACATAAAGTCGTTGTGTCTATTCTTCAATATTAGTCTAATAAGCGCATTTCGTGGAGTTCTAGACCTCAATTTTGCTATTTTCTTTATTGTCAAGATCGGAGAATATCTAGCAAGATAATGTTTTCTTCTGAGCAGGTGCGAGGTTGTCAATAGCAAACTTTATTCAGCAATGGTCATGCTTCGGTGGTTTTATTCACTTCAAAACAAGTAAAGTAGAATTGTGAGGCATTTCACAAGCCAAATACTTCCATAATCTCAGCATATAAATTCAATACATAAGTTCCATTCTCATGAAAAACAAATCTCTTCTAAACATTCACTGTTCTATTCTTTGCATGTCAACCATTCATTCAAGGTGACCAAAAACCTTTATTAGTATGATTATTATAGGTCATTCTGTAGATAATTTGTGCTACACATACAACATGTTTATATGATTGCAAGTGTACACTAAATGGAAAGTTTGACACTATAACTATCATTGTCAACGACAACTACACTTTGACGAGTTTTTCTGTGCTACAGAATTATAATCCATCTATGATGGCATTGCGGAGGTTAAACTGAAGATTTGAGGCGCCGTGGCCGAGTGTCTTGTGATGCTCGTCGTGGCGCCGTGCAGCCGAGCTCCACCGTCCAAACCTCTCCGGCAGTTAGCAACAACGCCCTATGAGGCACCACAGCCAGAAGACTGTCCTCGGTTCTCCAAGGAGACTCGATCAACCACTATTCTATGACACTCAAGAACAAGGAGAAGACGAAAAACAAATTGATTGCTAGAAGTACTGGGATCCGCACAATGAAAAACAGTGTGAAGACGGATCAATAAAGTGTCTAAAAAGGTTGAAGATTCATTGAATTGATTACAACTTTTCATGAAGGCAAGCCACTGGAGAATTTACGCAGGCTTGTTTTGTTCATTAGGAAATCGTTATATACTTTTGGCATTGAAGATAAACAAAATTAGCTTATAACATATCACTCAGAATTGCACCATATAGTCTCATTTATTCAACTAACACTAACCGATTCGGTTCGACTAATATGACGACCGTCCTGGGACTTTTGAGTGAAGTTATCGCTCCTGTCACAGATAAGGTATTTCACTTCGATTCTTTGAGACAAGATCTATATTTATTCAAAAACATTACCAAAGCTACGTCTCCTGCTTGCAATTATAAGTGTCGGTCTAAAATCACTCCACAATGGGGGAATTTGAGTTGAGACGACTACAGGATTTTGTAAGTTGTGAAATTTTAGAGTATAACTTCTTTTTTTTGTAGAAAACTCGTACTCCAATCCCGTATTGCTCAATGGATCCGTGGGTCTTTTTTGAAATCGGTATAGCAAAAGGAGAACCAATTGATAGGTACATTCCTTCTTCACGCGCTAAGTGAAACAATGTCAGTGAGGACTTCAAAAAATATAAATTCTGCCAAGAAAAAACCAGTTGCATCACGCTTACGTGAAGTTACCTTAGTGTCAGTCATCGGTGAAGGTTCAACTTTAAATGGCGAAATCGGTAAACGTTATCATGTGTTGTGATGAGACCACTATGTACATTTATAGGATAGAAGCACGGTTGAATCAGAAATCCAGTCCTCAACTCGTTGAAAACTTTCTTGCGCTGTGTAGAGGTGAAGGACCACGGTTCGAACTTGGTAAAGCATATTAAGTAGATATTAATAGATTATCTATCATTTTCTATTTCGCATTCAATCATAGAAAAAAGATCAAGTGAAAGCGGAAAATGGTAGGAAAGTAGACTGTTTGAGTAAGAGAGGGAAAGGAGATGCGAAAGGGAGATGAAAGAAGAGATAGAGGGAGAATTGCGCTTGATATAGATATCGTACCGTCGTTCCAAGGTGCCACCATTTCATTCTCTGGACAAAAACGAGGAATCATCACAACTGGTGATTACATTGTAAGTTAATCACATGCAGAGATATTTTTATTAGTTGTAAAGACGTTGAATTGCAGAATAAAAATGGATGTGGAGGTTGCGCATCGAACGAGAGCAAAATTGTACAGGATTTAGTGATTAAATGCGGACCGGCTAGGTTTTCTTGAGTTGCACTTTCATTACAACACAAATTCTCAAATGAGCTTCCAAAGTACAGAAATATATTCCAATAATCGAAAGTCATAGAAATAATGGGCTATTTGATATCTTAGTCTTTGTTGGCTTTTTCTGTAACGCTAGAACGGCCTGTCACCAGTATGTATTAACTTTAAAATTGATGATCATCAAAATCTAAATTACTTCCATTCAATAATCCTAATAATTGTTCGTTGCTCTCTCTCTCTCTCTCTCTCTCTCCCTCTCTTTTCTCTCTCACAAAGTCTCTCATGCCTTAGAGACTGCTGGTGATCTCTATGCGCTTCACGCGATTAGCCTCATTGACCCTGGAGTAATACTTTCATTTATACTGATATCAATGGAGAGATTGTGGTGACTGACTCGCCTGACCCTGAAGTAGTGTAGCTTCACTGATAAACAAGGGAGTGTTCTATTATAGCGGAGCCACTTGAGGCTTTCGGTAAAAACGTATTTGCTGTTTTTGCAAATCATTTCTGTAGTTTATCGACAGCTCAAATCAAGTGAATTTCGATGGCATGTTTAATTTCTCAAATAGCTTACTTTGGCGCTGCACCAGTCAAAATAAGATATTGTTCCTCGTTTGAAGATTTCCCAGTGAACAAAAGTTTTGTTGGAATCATAGCAAACCTCCCCAACGGAGCTTTGCTATCTTTTCCGGAATTTCATGATGATTTAGGCAGCGCAGATGGTCCATGACCTTAGAGGCAAATGGCTCGCAGAGGTCCGAGGACCTTAGACAGAAAATGGTCCAAGTGGCGAGGGCAGCACTCAGCTGCCTCAACAACGACCTCGTGAGTCAGTTCAATCGCGGGACATCATCCGAACGCTCATTTGACTTCTTCCGGACCACCTCACCTCAAATCGTAATCGATCTATTATTGCTCTCTTCACACAGCCTCGTTGTCGTGTACCTAAATGCTGTCAAGGTTGTGTTGATACAATTGTTGAATGAACTCAATAGAATTGAGAGCGGAACATAGCGCTTCCGTGGCGGAGCGAACCAGACTATGCTCGACCCACCACCGCGGTTAAGGGATTCTGTCCAATTATAATCAGTAGTGACCCCGCTGCTATATATTCAGCCACGGGATCCCACCGTTGGCTTGTTATTCCGAGGCGAGCATAACAACCCAAACGGGCTCCCTCTGTCAGTTACAGTAACACCGTCAGTCACAATAATATCGTCAATTACAACGTCTTCACTCACAATAACATCTCTAGTTTCAATAACACTGTCAGTCATAATAATATTCATAGTCTCGTCAGATGACGATACATCTCTTCAATCCAGTCACTCACATTGACATCGTCATATGTTCACATAACGATATGCCGCAGTCATGAGTATATTATTATTATAGTAATGTATGTATATTAAGGTTGTTTGGTTCTGCCACATTATTTGGTGCCACGCCATTGTTTGGTTCCATCCCATTGGTTGGTATAACGATATAAACCACTGAACCACCTCATATAATTTAGTGCATCGGCTACAAACCTTCGCCACCATTTGGTGCATTGGCCACCTTAGTTCAAGGTCGTATCTAGCATTGTCCCTCCACCACATTTGGCGCATTGTCCACTCATAAATCGGGGCGCATAGCAAGAAAGCCTCCATTCCCTACTCATCGATCAGGACACACAGCAGAAAGCGTCCACTTATCGGTATAAAGATTAGGGCACTCAGCAAGAAGACCCTCACTTCTTGGAGCATAGAGCGGGAAACTGGCAAGAAAGCCCCCTATACGGCGTGTCAGCCGATTACGTTCGCATACTAGTCGCCAGGGAATCTTGCAACCAAGGACGCAGCCTCATCGGCCGAACGAAGTATTTGCATTAACTCATCATTGCAACTGAGCAACTCTATGGGTAGCTGAACAAGACAGCTTATCAAATCATAACCAAACAACCTCAACTTGAAAAACCACCCGATACGTTTGAATTCCGTCATTACAACAAAGTCACTTTCCATATGGAAAGGGGTGAAGTAAAAATAAAGCAAGAAATATGAAACGTCAACATCATGATGACGGAGCAGTGCATCGTAGTGGCAGCCGAAGTACTGGAAAAGTTCAGCGTACCCCTGAAAATAGACTTACAACGCTTGACCTTGCGTTGTGGTCTACATAATCTTACGTTTGCTCAATCAAAGGCAATCCTAACGCCAATTACCACCACAAGACCTGACAAACAACCTCACCTTGGGACTTCTTACCTACGCCCCCGGACCAATCGTGGCATCTATAAATTGTATCTAAGAAGGGACCATCCGAGAAGGCGGATAGACTACATTTTTCGTACGAGAAGAATGAATTACAACCTCCATCCAAGAAGAGAAATAAACTACAACTTCCGTCCGAGAAGACGAAACAAAGTACAACCTCCGTCCGAGATGACGAATAAGCTACAACTTCCGTCCGAGATGTTGGATAAGCTACAACTTCCGTCAGAGAAGAATAAACTAAAAATTCCGTCCGAAAAGACGATTAAACTACTGAGACTACCTAAATTAACTTGATCAAGCCACTTCAATCAACCAACAACCTCAGCTCGGGGCTACCTGCTTTCAGGTTCCCGACAGTTCAGCAATTCAAAAAGACGTATATCTCTATATGTTCTTCTTTCATCTATTCTCACAATTCCCCTTTAATCCTTAGCTACACATAATCTAAATGTCAATTCCAGGTCTCTAACTTTGTACAGGAAAATCTTCGTTTCCTCGAGCCATCTCGTCTTCAAACATGCAAAAGGCATAATGTTCAGGCTCGTAGAGCACGTAGACTACTGTAGAGATAGAGCACTGATCTATAGAGCAGAGGCGATGAACATTTCGCGAAGTCGGAGTAAAGCAAACCTCCCAACGGAGCTTTGCTACCTTTCCCGGAACTACATGATAATTTCCGCAGCGCAGATGCTCCATGACCTTAGAGAGCAAATGGCATCGTAGAGGTTCGGAAACCTTAGACAGAAAATGGTCCAAATGGCGAGGGTGGAATCCAGCTGCCACCAACCTCAACAATCAGTTCGATCACGGGGCATCATGCAAACGGTCGTGTGACTTCATCCGGATCACCTCACCTCAAATCGTAATCGATCCATTCTTGCTCTCTTCACACAATGTCGTCGTCGTATCTAATTCCTGTCATAAGGTTGTGTTCATATAATTGTTAAGTGAACTCAATAGAATTGTGAGCGGGACATAGCGCTTCCGTGGCGGAGCAAACTCACTTAGGCTATGCTCGGCCCACCACCGCGGTTAAGGGATTCTGCCCATATACAATAGTGACCACACTGCTATCACATTATATATTTGGGGGGCGAGCATAACAACGCAAACGGGCTCCTCAGCCTAGTCATGTTCCGTCAATTATAATAATACCGTCAGTCACAATAAAATCGTCACTTACAATAACATCTTCAGTTACAATAACACCGTCAGTTATAGTAACATTCATAGTATCGTTAGAACTCGCCATTAAACGCCCACGCGACTCTTAGGAATGTTGTTGCCCGTTCTTCTGCGAATACGGGATCTACCTAGCAATTTATCCAATAACAACAGTATTATTCCAGAGAGCGGTTGATAATATACGACTAATGAGCGTCTGGTGTAAGTACAACGAATTAGTTCGTCTAAGACGAACAACCCAAAAGAACAAATGTTACAACCGCGATATCAACAATATGCACAAATTCCTCACGCCATAGGTAGATTACGTAACAGGAAATTATGTCTTCTCATGTGCTCACAGTTTGAGATTCGGCAATTTATTCAAGATCAATGACAAGATAATGAACGATTGATTGAAGCAACAAGATAGCAGGAGCACTAAACGATGAGTTAGTAACAAGAAGGAATGAACAATAGGAACGCGATCTCACAAAATTAGGACAATAGCAAGAGTGACGGAGGGGCCTGAGGGTACCTGCGTCGATGCTGGGGTCATCGTTCTCGAACTTTCTGTGAGTACTGTAGCGGATGTCGTACACGATCACCTTATATGGAGCGGGGATGTTTTGGATGTTATATGTGGTCTTTGTGAAGTTCACTGGGGAGCGAACAGTGTGTTGTTGCCACTGAAGGTCGGGGAAACTATGTAAAGTGGGGGGGGGGGGGGGTTGATTAAATGTAGGACTGCGCGCTTTACCCCGGTGGAGACTCCCACGTGATTTGTTGTGAAATTCTGCCACCTGGTGGTCGTCTCCATTCACTTTCAGCGCAGTGCGCAACTTGGTGATCACCCATTTCTTGGTGCCGATGTTACAATGATATCAAACGGTATCAAAGGCAACGATCCACATTTGATCACTGTAGTCCTGGTAGGTCTTCTCCGTGGCGCGCACATGAAGAACTCAACTCCAATCTCCGTACCGTGAGCCCTATACGATCACGTTAATAGCACAGTAGCCATAAGCCAAAAGGAATAAAATAGCAACAAAGCCTAGCGAGAGTTGCTATATTTCTCATCAATCGGTCACTCACATTGACATAGGCATATGTTCGCACAACGATAACGTAAATCAGAGATTGCTTGGTTCTACCACATTCTTTGGTACTACGCCATTGTTTGGTATAACACATATAAGCCACTGAACCACCACATATAATTTAGTGCATCGGCTACAAACCTTCGCTAGAGTAATGAACTTTTAAGGGTTAGATAGAGAAAATCTTTCTATTTATAATGGTATATTTGACTTTCGAAAAGGTCTTCTTCGAGCCTTGTAACGACCGAAAGAATATTGGGTTCACACTCAGACCTTTGCAGCCTCTTTCCTTGTGCGAACTGCAGAGCTCTAAGAAGTTCTTTTGAAGAGCAAACACATTTTTTTAATCACAAAGATTTGCTGTATCTGATGGCTGAAATTTTATTATAAAGAACTTTCAACAAGCGAGAAATCCTCAAATGTGAAACAAAATCTCTTTATGACTGGTATTGCGTTAAAAACTAGCAGTATGAGAAGTGAAGTATACCTTAAAAATTCACTTGATTTAAGCTATCAGATAATCATACATTCGTCGGATAACAGCAAAGAATACGCTTTCACCGAAGGCCTTAAATGGAGCTGTCATAATAGAACAGCACCTAATCAGACTTGGTTCCCTGGATGTGCTGTATTATTCCTCGGTTTGAGAAGCATGATGGCTGTTGACCCTCTTTTGTATGTTGAAGCTCGATACCCGTAAATACCATCAAACAGCGATGAAATGATAGATCGTTAAGGAAGACCATGTTATAGTGAACGATTATTTAGTTCTATAAACTTTCTCAACAAGACTACGTATAAATCTTGGTTTAATGAGAGAATCTACCTTAGGATCATTTGGTCCTCCAGGAAGGACTATCCGGTTCGAGCCTCCTGATGCTCCGAGTATTGTTCGTGTCTCAGCGCTCCTGTGGTTTCATATCACATCATATTTTCCCTAAAGATTGGATAAGCAGGAAGATAAAGTTGAATATTGCGGTTTCGACCACAACTTCGATTTGAGGACGCTTAATGTCAATTTGTGCGCCAAAGATTGACCCCGTTGACGATTGCTGATATCATCGATACATTTGAGACATTGTGTTAGAAAGGCAGGGAAGGCATGTCGATGATGTAGTGGCTTACACCTGAACCCTCGGAAATGATAAAAGGGTTTTCGAAGTTCCCTCATTTTCAAATTTTCCTCATATCTCGGGATTGTTGTGGCTCTGTCCCACATCACACGCTTCCATAAGAAATTAGTAGGTAATAATTATGATCTAAACCAATGTGAGTTCGGAGTAGTTTATTTATCGGTCATTCAATGCAATGTCAATCCAAAAACATGAGCCAGAAAAAAATTGTTGGAGAATCGGATAGTTCAATCACAACTTCATTTAAGAGCTGGTTCAATCGTAATGCTACCAACAGATATTGACCCAACAGTCTATACTTCAATATTTTGCGTTTTGACTCGTGATGTTCCCTATACCGAGGGAAAAGTCATCGGAAGAATTACTAAGGGTGGGTGAAAAATACAATTATTTACAATTCTTTACTTTTGTCTAATTTCAACATTTTGGTTATGCTTTAGAAGTGATGTTTGACATTGACACCATCAAAATTTTTATTACTGATTTTTTAGGACTCGACACATTGCAGTTTATTGTGTGGGAAGTATGGTACCGTGAGCGGTGTGCCTAAAGAATATGTATTGATTCAGAGATGCGGTCAAATATGATTCAGTAATCAATAAAAACTTTTAAAATTGTGTCTTCTCCATAAATAGTCTTTCATCATGTCTCCACATCGAATAGGAAGATTCTGGGTGGCAAAATGGTAGGATTATCCCATCGCTTTAAATACTGGCCACCGGCAGCGGTGACTCTTTGAAATTGACGTCAATGCATTTTCTACACTCTACGAAAAAATCTCTCTCGACAACCGTTAAGTAGAATTTATATTGTATATTTCTACCTGAAAAAATGGGCCATTCTAGTCTTAGTCAGAATTAAACTAATACATACTGCTGAAGGACACCCATAAGTTTGCTCTTTATGTGAAAGCAGCATCAGTGATTAGCGTTGAATAGTGGGTGAACGACATCAGCAGCTGCACTGTACTTTGTTCCCATTTTTTAATAGCGCTGCAGAATATGCCTTGCATATGTAAAGTAAAGAATATGTGAAGGTATTCGTTCCACCATGAGGAATTTTCCCCCGAGACGATGTGAATCCCGTGATAGCACCATCTTGTTTCTACAGGACCTTACCAAGGTAAATCTAATCCTTAATCTGCTCTAATGGTACTCATATATGAATGAGCGTTGTACAACATGTATGCCCTAGTCCACTACCCGAAATCCGTCGCCTCGTCAAGCCAATAGGCCATCGAAGAGTGGAAAGTAGTCCAAATCATATCCACCACCGATTTTTGGCGATAAACCGATCTGAAGTTTTTGAAAGTGGTTAAATCAATAGTGCGGAAGAAATTATGGAACAACTTGTGATGTTTACACAGATCCTGACTGCATTGCTTTCGACAAGATCGTTTATTAGCTGCTTTCAATAACTTTTATCCTTTTCTCGATGAAAATCTGCAAAGATGCTCCACGCTAGCAATTTTTTTAATGATCAGTTTATCTGAGTGTGTTGCATTAGTATCAAACATCAGTAACTCTTCTACTTCCGAGCAACACCTGTGGTGATGAAGGTGCAATGTGAACTCCTTGTTTGAGGAAACAATGCCAAATCGACACAAGTTTTAGGTTCATCGTCAAGCAGCTCGTAAGCTACAGTTGGGTTATCCTTTTCTAGCAGTCGTATGAGAAGAGCATTTCAGTGAAAACATTCCTGTCGTACACGAATTGTTTTATTTTTCTTGGACGACGGCAGCATTTCTTTTCCAGCTTGTGGCTGAATCGAATCTCTGTGCGTAAATAGGTGATTAGATCCCGCACAGAATCTAGGTAACAACGAGGTAACAGGAAGACACCATCGCCCGTCCTTGAGAAAATGATTAATTTTCGTATAAGTCATGCGTTATAAGAGCTCTATGTCTATCACAGAATTTCTCACCATTTGAAAAATGTTTTACCATAAAAGAAACCTGCTGATGGCAGAGGTCCTCTAAGATAATTTCCACTCTTACCTCAATTTCCTATTCCTGTATTTTCTCCAAAGCACCTATTTCCCTTGGTTCTTCTTATTCTGTATTCCACCTTCAACAGTGTCTCTACGTAATAACTTTTCGTTGTAAATGACTTCCTTGACCGCCTCTATCCTGTCATAAAAGGTTTCCTCTTTCTGGAAGTGTCGAATGACTTGGCATCGCAAGCCATCAACACCTCATGCAATACGGAAGGGCTAAAAGCAGGTATGGCTTATAATCGCCAGACCATGGCCCTCTTCAAGATGTGCTTAAAATAATCAATTTCTAGATAACTCGAAAAAAATTCTGCATAAATGAGAATGTTGGAATTGGAACAGCGATTGGCATGGAGCTATGCTACCATCATTGCCTCTAGGATCTGAGCCATTAGACAATATTCGACCATTAAGCACTGTAGACATACGGATAATCGTTTTACTGCTCGCTCCGCTCAAGTGAAAATGGAGAGTTATCTCAAGTTATTAGGCTAAGGAAAAATAGATGATTTCAATAAAAATTAATGATAATCATTCGTCAAAACAAATACCATCTATGATCTTCTGCCTACGATCTGCAAAGATACCCACAAACTTCTGTTGATGACCTTCACGATTCCAGATCTGCTCGAAATCGCCATTCCTTGAGCTCTGAATAAAAAAAAACTTCCAATATGCTCCTTCAACTTGATCAAACGTCACGAATCGGCATTCACGCAGCAAATGTTTCATCGCGGTTTAAATTGGACCATTATTGGACGGCGCAGCATCATGACTGTAGACTGGGTGTAGCAAGACCTCGACTCCCTTCAATTCTTCAAATTTTTTTAAGCCTTCTTTGCGTTAAGAAGTTTGACAATGTCTTGCTGAAAAAGCGCGCTCTTTCAACGAATCCATGTCGGTTACATTTCTTTTAACGCATCGTCGACTCGCTCCAGCTGCTTTCTTTTAGAGATATGCCTAAGATATTCTCATCAATTTACAATAACCGACACTGTGCGAATTAAACATAAAATATGAATTTTAATCAGGTTTAGGGAGCTCTTTCCTCAACTTAGTTGTGAGCATACAGTGAGATTGCACAAAATTAAGAAAGTATATTTAGTCTTTGAGTCCGTAAACTTTGTAGAAAAAATTGTGCAATGCATATATAAGATCATCAGAAGAACACTAGCAGTTGCTAGTGCTTTTTGAACATTCATGCAATCTGTTTGCTTTATAATCCGAAATAGTTTACCTGACGAGTGTTAGATTTGATTTTTCTGCTCATCAAAGGCTATTTTGACTGTTGCTCATCATATGCGCTCAGGATTCATGGAATTAAAGTAATGGCCACTAATTGGATATCGTCGTCACAGGGTGATTAGAATTACGAGCAAGTATTTGCTAATTGGCATCGTAAGTCTACAGGTACCATTAGAATACTGAGATACGTGCAAATTTGGAGCCCCATACAAGTGTAGTTCACTTGAACCTTGACTAAACATCTCGACTAGAAATTTCCGTGACAGTACTTGCTCGCCGTACACCACCGAGTAACCCGCTCCGGATTTCTCTGTTGTGTTCAAACTTACGGTCTCCTAAAGAAATGAGAATTAATATATAGTATGATGGATTATATTCTATCAATAAATATGTGTTATCGAACAGTAATAGTAGTGATATCACGATAATATAACATAGTAATAGAAATGTATTGTTAGCTGGCGAATAGTACAGTAATTAGTGAGCGATGCATCAGTATGAAAGGCGATAAGTGAAAGCGGGCTTGATCACCTTCTTCAAATCTCTCTTGCAATCGATCAGACAATGTTTTGACTCAGGCTACCTCTAAGATTTCAAGTCTAGACCAGCATTCCAAGGCATTCATGAGAGAAGAGAAATTATCGCGCAGCAGCCGAAACAGCACGTGAAATGTTTTGAAAAGCTTTGCACAGGTTGAATTTAAGGAAAAAGTGAATACAAGAAATGAAAGGTCTACAGAGTAAATCATGATGTTGGATAGTGTATGATAAATAAATGAATAAATTTGCTACAAAATATAACGCCTATGTATTTTTAGCTAACAGATATTTAAAGATGTAGTCGAAATTGTTTCCCCTGTTTTAGCAATCTGAATTGCCTCGATGTTGCTTGTAAAATTTCTTAGAAAAGGCTGTTAAATCAGTTGCCTACTTTTTATAGCAACGCGAGAACAAGGGATTAGATTGAAATCTGACTTAATGAGATTTCTTTCTTAATTTAAGGGGACCTCTTGGCCAGATAATTTGATTACTGAGCATCTTTTCGAAGAAAAGAATGAGTAGAATCAGGCTAAAAGTGCTGAGTATTCAATTGTAAATCTATATCGTACTTTTTTAAATTTTTTGAATTTTCTTTGGTTTTTCGCTTTACGCAAGTCATTGTGTTGATTTCGTACTATCTCATCCATATTTCTATCCAATTCTCAAGGTTGACTCCTTCACAAGAGCAAAGCTTACACTGAACTGGTAATAGCGAAGTGATTAGCAGTGAAGGCCATCAGCAGTGACGCTCTGATTAAGCCCATACTATGCTCTCGTGCAATCACGTGAGAACACCTTAGCTCTGCACCTCTACCTGATGCGAATTAATTCGTCTCACACATCATTCTACGACACATGAGAAAGGCAAAATCCTTAAGCAGCAGACGAAGCAACACGCGAAATGTTCAGAAACCTTATGAGGGGATAATTGTGAGACTACGAATGCAAGATGTGCCGGCCCAGGATCCACACAGAGGATACTATGGCGGGTCATGTGAAATCAAAAATTAGTCAAACGTAGGATGAAATTCTGCAGGTGAAAAAAGCATTCATCGCTCAGAAGCTGACAAAGTGATACGATAACTCTTGAAGAAGCTGAAACTTTGACTTGATATATCGGTGGCTCACGTAAGCCATTGTACAGAAATACCAGTGCGCTTATTAGCCATTGGCGTTGGTGCATAAACAGCGAAAATGTTGAAAGCAGGTACGAATTCACTTCACTTCAGCTGCAAACGCTCGCTTAGTGTAGTTCGTTTTCAAAAATAATCAATGTGCATGACCAAACTCGAGCTTACAAAAATGTAGCCTATGTAGGTTATTACGTTTCGCTCTAGGCAAGAGAAATCATGGCTAATGCTTACCAACGTCGTTGCCTTGCCGCTGATTCGCAATATATACACATATATATACATATATATATACATATATATACATATATATACATATGTATATACATATATATACATATATATATACATATATGTACATATATATACATATGTATATAATCTTTTAATCGAGTGTTTCTCAGAACCTCGATTAGACTAGTATATATATATATATAATGACCCTATAAATCTTAAGCCAAAATCGAGTTGTTGAGAAAGTCTTTCAGAGGCCTTTTGTTGTATCTGTACATGTTTCTGCGTTCTAGCACGCCTCATCACTACCACATGACTTTCGCTTTACCCATACAACTACTGGTAGCGGAGCCGAAGATATATCACCCCACGTTAAGTGAAATAACCTTGATGTTGCGGTCTAGAGTGATTTTCATTCGATGGCTCACGACTGGTAACATGGCATATAAGAACACCTTCCAAGAGAATGTGTACTGATGAGGATTGTGAGAAAGCTGAAATATACGTCTACCGCTAGGGATGCCATAGCAAACCTCTAAAAGATTTCAGAAATTCCATCAGTCCATAATGAATTTCAGAAAGCGAGGTCTTAAACACAGTTGATTGAATGTGATGCATGTTCCACTGAATGAAGAAGTGTTGGTTAACGAAGTAATAAAATGTTTGTGAATTCCGCTCCTTGCTTTTCAAAGTGAAAATGTGATTGCTATGGCCAAGTAACCCACAATCTTTATTGTCATCAGCCAAGCAATTAATACTGGAACTAAGGAGGAGAGGTCCAAAGTATCAGATATGAGAGCAGTTACCTAAGATCTTGTTTTTAGTCTACAGACATATACATCTGCACGCCTAATATGTAACACGCTTGATTCTGTACTTATATACAAATAAATCAGCATCCAATGATGATTTACGAATTCACAACCGCTCGAGAGCAGACCCACTGTCAGTGTAGACGAAACATGTAGTTTAACGTGATCTATCTAGTACTTGTTCAGTTAAAGCATTTCTTAGCCCATCTCGCCAACACTCACGTATTCATGGGTCGTCTACATAATGAGCCACCTAACGGCGTTTATGTGATGCAGTCCTTCGACTTTGCCATGCTCTATAGAATCGTGCCAAACATTGCGAGAAATTCTCGAATTGTACGGCTCGACGATTTAGGAGTTCACGACTTTTCCAAAGGAGTACTTAAATTGGTAATTTTGAGGTCGATAATCATTACGCATAGGTGAGAGGGTAATGATGGAACAACAGGTATGTGTGTGCCGCTTGATCAAATAAGATATTCGTTTCTTCTGTCAAGGTTGAATGGATGTCGGTTCAAACAAGTATAAATAGTCATGTGTCAGCTAATATATAATGCCGATTTCTACAGTATACATTACCTTCATAAACCCAACCCAAACAGCAGATTATCAGATGTATTGCCTAAAAATGCATCACTGAGTATGGCCACTTAACGCTAAATTGGATCTTCGGTCAATGCTCGATTGTGGCTACATCGACGCTTATCTCATTATCTTTCTCATGGATGTACAAGTGGCTTAATATCCTGCATTGCTAAATTGATAATTTAAGTGTACAAAACTATTTGGAGAGGAACAAAAAAAAAATTAACAACTACTTTTGAACGTTCAAATCAACTCGTACAAAAACGGATAATTTACCGCGTAGATCTAGAGATCAAATGATAACAAAAAAAGCATGAAATTAAATTCATGCCTTCGAGCACTGGTCAGGATTCCATTTCAGAGTGTATTTAAAAAAGGCGGATATTAATTTTTTCAACATATTTACATCGTTTAAAAATGTATGTTATGAGAAATAAGAGCTCTTCAGAAGACAAGCTTAGATACTGACTACTTAGTCATGAGCTGGTCATTGCCTCAATTATGGGTAGACAGCCCACTTGAAGATTCTATTCTCGTCCGTTAGCACTATCCGTATGGCAAATAGAAAAAAATCCATCTCGTGCCTTTAAGAAACCCGTCCCGTTTTAAAAATGCTTGATACTAAATGCACTGAAAAAAAAGATGCATGCAAGGTTCATCTAGTTCATGGTCATCGTCATCGTCGTTAGACTGAGAACCTCTTAATTGACTCTATGAGTTCAGGAACCGTTAGGAGTTGATAAGTTTTGGTTATGACAAAGCGAAAGTCTTTAAAGGGTTCAATGAATCGACTTCACATTAGCACATTGCGGATAGCGTTCTCTTCAATTCGTTTGTAGAGCACCTTCTATTTGCATCCGTTCCAATGCATATTTTCCATTGACCCGGAAAAAGTTGCCGACTGGTTTCTTGAGACGGATATTCTATTGCTCGCTTTCCAAAAAGGGAAAAAAGGAAAAAAGACTTTTCAAGCCGTGTACAAGCAGCTTCTCAAACGGAAGGACCACTAATTCGTGCATGGGCAATGTAGCGCTCATGCCATCCGAGGCTTTTTGTTGCTCTATACACCCAGAGAAATATTCTCAAAAACAGTGCTCTTAGCTCATGTAGTCGGCTCTCATTCAAATTTCCTAGTTAAAAGAAACGACAGGCCTTAATGAGATGTTTACGTGGGTTGTAATTCTACCCTCCTGCGCTTTCTACTACATCATTATATGTTGTTATTGATGAGTTTTGGTAAACAGCCATAAAGAGAAAGCTAATAGTTAAACGATGTACCATAACTGACTTCACTGAGAGCGACTAATTGAGACTGACAAGTGACGGAATTAAACGCATCCAAAAAGTAGAAAAATAATGAATACAGAATGAATGATGGTCTTGTGATAGCATATCGGCTTGTTTTCTATCCATCTCATAAACTTTGAACGCTAATCGCCACCCTTATGCCAAGAAGGCTTGCTGCGATCCGATGAAGCTGCTGCTACCGACACACACACTTCCCGCATGACCACAAACTTACAAATTTATTGAATTATTTTGACACTTTCCCTGCTATTTAGAGTTTCAGAACGAAAATTATCAATAGAGTCCAGTCTTCTTCCATAGAACATTCTTGAATTTGTTACCATGAGACTACTTTAGTTGCTCAATAAGTAAGATATCATACTTGTATGAGCTAGTGCAAATTGAGAAAATGCTCATTCATTTCTCAGGAAAAGTTTTCTACAAAACAATCGGCTCAGTTGCATGCATTATTGACATTAACTTTTATGGAAGATAAGGGCAACTTCAAGCCTCAAATTTTCAGAGGTTTTTTTTTCTCTAAACAAAGCTTTTTGTATGGAATTTAATTCATCATTCGAAAGCTTAAATCTTGAAAATCCTTAGATTTCACTTAGCTTTTGAGAAGGCCTTCGTAATTACGGTGTACTAATAAAAACAAAATTATGCTTGACACTGGGTTTTCTTCGTTTGATGGGCTAAGGTCTTCGAGCCGCTCTTAACTAGGTTTTACTGATCTCATTCGATCGTCCACTTTTTGGCGATTTTCAAGCCTAAATTCTTTCCGAGGTTTTCAATGTGAGGTGTAAGCGCAAAAAAGGTCTACATCCGGAGTTTTGTTCGCAAATGAGAGTTAGATATGCACAGAAAGTATATACATGTGTAGAAGAAATAGTGCTTCATCGAAAAAGTACAAAAAACCTGAAGTATTTTTCAATAAAAAGAAAAAGTCTCCGTTGTGGAACGAAAATCGCGCGCCATTGGCAATATCGATTATGCTGGCGCCCTCTGAGGGTTAACAGACTATTAAGCCGGAGTGATTAGGCTTGAAAATTGAAGAGCACGATTTTGTATAATAAAACTTTTCCATTGAATGGATTTTTATGAGGTATTCCAATTCGCTTGATGACTTTGTCAGAGTAGAGCTAATAAAAAACGTTCTGTGCTTTACCGACGGCGATGGCCTTGTCAGGTTATTCTTTTGAGTCTCTAAAAATCGCCAATGAACACATCATTACCGCCAACGATGCATTACAAAAAAAAAAAAATCGAAAGAGCTTCCATTGGCATCTAACTCACTAACAACCTCTTTCGTAAACGATGAATTTCTTACCTCGAATCATTCTAATATTGGGCTTCACATAGAACTTTGCATCGTAATACTCTATGTCAAGCTGGTAAAGCCTTGAATATGCAACAATTTTGCTCATTAAACTATTACTGTAGTGATCATCCGGAAATCTGTGTCACATTTCTTGTTGAGCATGACCTCTGAATTGTTCTACCTTGTTGATTTTCTTCGGCCAATGCTTCCACACTTTCACTTTTGGTTTTTGAATGTCCCCTCTATCTTTCCTCTTGTTTAGAGGTCTGAAACAGAGTCAAAGCGGGAGTGCACTAGCGAAAAAAGTCCATGACGGTCTTTCTAAAAAAAATCTAATGATGGTGGAAAAGAAACTTTAATCGAAAGACTTTCAACTTTTCTGGAAGATGTCTGAGTTTGTGAGAAGAAATACTACGCATTTGTAAACTCTATTTTGTGCCGAGGTGTGAGAGCGAGGGGGAGGGGGGGAAGGTGGGGATGGGGGGAGGCAGCGGAGCGGATGCTGATGCGGTGTATCGGAAAGTAATGTGATAAGAATAGTGCAAATTCAAGAATCTTGCATACCGAAGTATTACATTCCTTTTTATTTTTATTTTTTATTTTTATTACATTCCTAGGCAAGGATTATGAGCGCATGTGGCGCAGGAGTTAGAGGTACTCTACGTTGAACACGAGGTCATTGATTCGTTGTTTCGCTCATGGCTCACCAAGCCATCCATCCCTTCGGAGCCGTTAAGTTGGTACTGAACTTGTCTCAGACTTGTCTGGGAGGATTGGGAGGATAAACAGTACTGACTCCGTACAGCGGGGGACCACTTCGAGTCATTGTAAAGGCCAAATTCGCATTTGATCACCTCAAACGGGGTTAGAAATTAAAGACTCATCAGTCCGTAGACTAGATTGCACGGCTCTGAAGAAGGTGTATTAGCCAAAACTAGAAAAACCCATCGACCGAAAAGAAGGACAATCGATTGGAAAAGAGGTACAAACGTCTTTTTTTTATTTGACCGCTTCTAGCGGTGGTATGATGTTACAAATATAACCCATTGATGTAGAGTGATGTGCAAAATTTTCACGTCGGTTGGGACAAGAACCCGCACCTCACTCTTTCCGGGGATGCGTGCTCTATCCGTTACACTACTGACGCCCATTTTGCACATCGCTCTTTCTACGTTACAGTGCATCTATCTGTCAGCCGCCAGCCGTCAGGCCTAGCCCGGGTAGTCGGTCTCGACATTGAACCCAGTCACGCTGACAGATATTGGGTATTGAAAATCAAACAAGATTCTTTTTTTTATTCAACCGCTTCTAACGGTGGTATGATGTAACAAATATAACCCATTGTAGAAAATGGGCGTCAGTAGTGTAACGGATTGAGCACGCATTCCCGGAGTGAGGTGCGGGTTCTAATCCCGCTTGACGGGAAAGTTTTGCACATCACTCTACATCAATGGGTACAAACCTCGCGAAATTTGAGATAAAGCTTAGTTCTCAAGCTATTCTTCTCATCATCACAGTTTTATATTATTAATATATCGAGGATCCAAGAGGTCGGTCTTACGAGTTGTTAGAGAATATGAAGTTTCAGCGCGCAAGATTGCCTAGGCACCATCTATAGAATCTATGAATCGAAACGTGAATCACAGGAGGTTGGCTCCGTGATATGATCGTGTATTAAGAACTGATGTTTTGATGTGAGAGGTGCATTGGCTGTCTATATGAGCTCTGAACTGTTGATCTTCACTTGGACAAATCAGTGGAAGATTCACAGAAAGTGGTAAGTACGTGTGAAGGTTCTTTGCCCTTGATGCGATCATACTACAAATTTTATGTTTTTCTTTTCGTTGAAGTAAAGGCCGTATTTGACTGACTGGCATAGTTAGTCATCCAGGCTGTGAAGAAGATGAAAGTGCCGACACGTCAGCTGGTCGAATTATCCGTCTGCACCACAATAACCTCATATTTGACTTACATAGAAAAATTTGTGAATTATAATAACTTGTGATTCCCAATACGACTTAACTTGGCAAAGGTTTATGTTGATTTGTGCCCTCTAAATCAATTTCGTATACGGGTATTTGCTGATAATCACTGAATGAGTACATGTTGAGACTGAGAGAAAATGCCGACTAAGCACGTTCGTGACGTAGTGAAAAACTCAAAGGTACCCCGAAAACGGTAATCACAGGGCAAAACTATCTTATGTTCCAAATTTTGCTCACAGCAATGTTGTGAAAATATTATACATTTGATTTGTTCTTGCTTGAGCATTTGAAAAGTCACACAAATAAAAGTGAGACCGTCAGGTGTTTCAAGCAAACTTCTTTGTCTCCCGATTGTGTATTAGTTTATTTTTGTTTTCAAGCACATTTTTATCTTTCCCTGAAAATGTATTAGTTAAAATAACGAACCAAAAGCATGCTTAATCTTTAGATGGACTAAAAAGAACTTTTTCTTTAACTCCGATGGTGGACTACAATGTCAGACATTCATTTGGAGCATTACGTATAGGCCAACAACAAGAAAATTTGTAGTCCTTCAATGTTCTTTGAACAAATATTCATTCTTTGTGATTATCGGTTTTTATCTGGAAGCTTTCTTGTTTTCATCATTATAAATTATTTTAGAAGTCGATTATCGTTCAATTATCAAAAGAATTTTGTCGATATTGATAAATCGGAGGGTGAAGATTGGCTCGCAATCTCAAGCTTGAGATATCTTCTCACTGTCTGTGGTATTCAAAAGAAGCTTTCATTTCAACCCACTGACCATTCAAAGTCATTCTAACATTCTGAGCCAGTTGGTGGTATTGAAATTAAACGTCAGTGTGGCTGCAGCAATTCACAGCTGGATTGGCTTTTCATAAGTTTTGGCACTAAATCAACAAATTCGGCTTTTTGTTATCCGTCTTCACAATGTTTTTTACTGTGCAAATACCAGTATTTTTAGCATTGAATCGTATTTCTGCTTTCTTTTTGAACGTCGCAGAATACTGGTTGAGCGATTCTTCTTGCATTCTCGTGGATAGCCTGGCTGTCGCGCTTCATAGG
The DNA here is from genome assembly GCA_019055375.1 of Parelaphostrongylus tenuis. NCBI lineage: Eukaryota > Metazoa > Nematoda > Chromadorea > Rhabditida > Metastrongylidae > Parelaphostrongylus > Parelaphostrongylus tenuis. The sequence goes on from JAHQIW010003230.1 coordinate 268,291, forward strand.
GCGCTCGTAATTGACTGACGGAGAGTGTTGGGAGTGGAGCTAGGCCACACGCTTACCGGGACGAGCATCACAACCACTCGGCCATGAAGCACAGAGCCGTAAATTCCAAATAAATTAACCAGATGTAATTGGAATTGCACGATTTCGGTATCGCTTAATTGTGCATTTTCTTGACATTAGTTTTATATCAAATTCACTTCTATGTATCTGCCAATGTAAAGCTTTGTTTATGCTCTTCCGCTCTGCGCGGTTAGATCGTAGCATATATCATCACGTGGATGTTAATAGAAGATCACTCGTCACTTGTCGTCCCGTTGATCGTCGAGTGACTCGAGCGGGTACCAGCAACACTTCCATTTTCCCTATCGCGTGCAAGAGTAGCCCAGTGGGTCCTGCTCCTCTAAGGATTCGCTGAGCATCATATCTTTCTTCTATAGCTTTCGTGAAGAAATCGGACCAACGGGTCACTGGTCTTCCTTTAGAGCACTTGACGTCCCGGAGAATCCAGTCGGTAACGGCTCTCATCCATCGGCCGTCGTCGAAGAGCATCAGTCCGGCTCACCTCATTTTCGATATCCTGGCTTGTAGAACTTCGTCTCTGATCTTCGATCGTTGACGTTGGTCGGAACTTCGGATCCTTTCTCTCCTTTGCGAGATACGGGATACTCCTAGCATCGACCTTTCGACTGCGCGTTCATTAACGCCAACTGATGATCTTCTATCCTGCTTACGTAGCGAACAGGTTTCTGCTGCATACGTTAGGGCAGGGATAATCGTCGAGTCGAAAAGGTGGACACGGGGTGGATGTTTTTAGTCCTCTTCACCACATCTTCGATGCTCTTAAACGCTCCCCAAACCGCTCGTTTCCTCCTGCTCAACTTTGGAGCTAGGTCGTTCATCATGTCAATGTCGCGACCTATATAGACGTGACTGGAGCGTTAGGAGATTGTCGTTCCGCTGAGTGTGAATGGGCACTCAAAACCCATCCGTTCCTTATGAACGTCGTTTTCGTTAGATTTAGTTAAAGACCAATCTTTCCACAGGCGTTATCGAAGTCGATCAACATTTGTTTCGCTTAACTGATGTTTGGTGTTATGAGAACGATATCGTTAGCAAAGCAAAAATGGTCCAATTGTCGACCGTCAATTTTCATTCCCATCTCGTCCCATTCTAATGTTCGCATGACGTTTTGTAGGGTGGCAGTGAATAGTTTTGGCGAAATTGTATCGCCTTGTCGAACCCCTCTACGTCAATGGTGATATTGTTGTAGAATGGAGATATTTTGGTCGTCAAATCTTTATAAAGCTCACGGTGGATCATTATGTACCGAGCAGGGACGCCCTGGTTTTCCACAGCCTGTATATCCACCGCTTCTTTTCCTCTGAATCTAAGGCTTTCCTCAGATAGATGAAAGTGAGACAGAGTCGTTGTTTGTACTCTCGTGAAACTTCAGTGAGTCTTGTAATCGTGTGGATGTGGTCTGCTTTCTGGTAATATATGGTATAAAATATATACTTTATATTTTTCTATATTTTTAGTTTTCTGGTAATATATGCAATGTAATGTATACTGTATACATATATACATATATATATACTATATATATACATATATATGTATACATATACATATACATATGTATACATATATATATGTATATATATAAACATATATACTATATATATATACATATATATGCATATATATATGTATATATATATATCCTTCTAGACCACATCCATACGACAGAAGTATATATATATATATAATAGGTTGAGGAGAAAGTTCCCGGAATTTGCCCATAACTTTAACATGTTCGCATGTTTTATATGCGATTTTCACATGGTTTGAAAGCTCGTTTTCTTGCGCATCGATTGGTATATAACTCTTCTATACTGCCGCAAGATGGAACTGAACCGCGAACAGAAACGACTGTTGATGCTTCACGAGTACAAAGTGGGCACAAATGCCGCTGACACTGTTCGTCGAATTAATGAGGCATGGGGCGAAGGAACTGTTGGAAAGATAGCTGTCTACGATCACTTCAAGGAGTTCAAGGCAGGAAATGAGGGTCTGTCTGACAAGCCACGATCGGAACGTTCACGAGAAGTCGACCGCCAAGCAGTTCTTGACCGAATCGAAGAGTGCCCATCGCTGAGTTCACGAATGCTGGGCGATGAGTTTGATTGTGATCAGAAGACAATTTTGACGATTCTTCACCAAGTAGGACTTCGATCGCTGAAATAAAATGGGTCCCACATGATTTGACTATGGACCAGCAAACGACCCGATTTGAGATCTGTCTTGAACTGTCTGAGCGCTACCGTCGAGGCAACTTGGATCTGCAGCACATTGTGAGATGCGACGAGAAATGGGTGTCATTCGAGAATCCGCATCGACACAGCGAATGGCGTCTGCCTGGTCAAGCACCATCTTCCACTCCAGTGAAGGACTTTCGAAAGGAGAAGCGCATGCTGATTGTCTTTTGGTGCTTTGCTAGCGTCATCCACTGGGAGCTTCTTGGCAAGGGACAGCAGATGACAGCCAACCTCTACTGCCAGATCCTCGACCGAGTCAATCAGAGGTTGCGTAACCGTCAGATGCCGGTCATTCTTCTTCACGATAACGCAAAAGTCCATACAGCAAAGGTCACGAAGAAGCAACTGGAAGACTTTGGATGGGAGTTCCTGCCGCATTCACCATACTCGCCAGACCTGGCACCGAGTGATTACCACCTCTTCCGGTCAATGGAACACGACTCAAAAGGAGACTACTTTGACTATTAAATTGTCTTTTGTTAGAACTTAAATGATGCTAAAGTTTTCATAAGCAAATTTCGGAAACTTTCTCCTCAACCTATTATATATATATATATATATATATATATATATATATATATATATAGCATATATTATATGGCATATATTATCAGAAAACTTCAGTATCAATTGTTTCTCTGACAAATCTTGCGCATTCACAATTGAGATGAGTTTCGTTGCTCAAGAAAAACAGTGAATTGAAAATGCGGATGTCAAAGCAGTCATTCTGGCAGTGAGTTGTTATCATGCACAGAACCTCTTTTCATTTCACATCGAAGAATGTTGAGTGATGTGCAAAACTCTAAACATCGGGAGGAGGTTGCATCAGCATCTCATCTATTCTGGAGACGCGTGTTATCTAGTGTGCTACCGGGACATCTATCATGACTCTTTCTGTTATTTTTAGTTTTGATTTTATTTCTGATTATATTTCTATGAAAGTGATGAGGTGCAATAAAGGATCGATTCTGGCCACACAACTCTCTTCTTGCTAGTCATAAAAAGTTCTTGCTCCCGTAGCACATTGTTGTTTGTTAAAAGCGTTCAGCTAATTTGCTCGAAGTGTACTCGATGTGTGGAAAGGCCAACAAATGTAAATGCTACAATGTCTTGCCCTACTGATAAGCTTACGAGGCTGTAACAGATCCTTATTATAGCCTCAACGTCTGTATAAATCAACAAGTTGAACTGCTATTATAATTAAATTTGTCTCCTATTAAATAAATGATTAGATTATAATCATTTTGTGTTGATTAGCAGAATTTATATTCATCTAAGATGTTCAAATTAAAGATGTTAAATGAAACATCGGATCAGTTTTTGATTAGCCCATGAGATCTCAAAAATAAAAAGATTTTTTGTGTACATACACTGACAATGCTCGAAATCACTTTTTTTGGAAAACCAACGCCCGTTTTAGGCATACGTTCACGTTCTGAGTCTTCATTATGATTTGTTGAGCGCTCTTGCTCACTATTAGGGAGCAATTAAGAAGTACCGTTGAAAATTTGAACCCTGAAAAAATACTTTACAACCAGCATCACGACGACGTAGATGAATGCAATGCTCAACCAGTTCATGGTCAACCTTCGTATCAATCTGAACTTTCCTTCTTCTATACGAAATAAAAAAACCATTAAACAACGACAATGTCTTTTTCCTGACGCAAAGTTCCTAAAAGTCGGAGGATTTATTTTAAATTAATGAGGCTACTTGCTGACGTGTACATCAGATTCTTAAAGATTGTGCTAGTCGGCTTTTTTTGAATCTGCTAGTCATTCAAGCAAGAAACAGCACATAATAAACCATGAGGTTTCAGGTGGCACAATGGATGGAGGTGGGATGAAGTGCACATAAATTTTGGTTTGATCCATTTTCTTAAACAAAGAGATTTTATTCCCCATTCATGATGAGTGATGTGCAGAGCACTGACGTTAGGCGAGACTCGAGCCTGCATTTCACCATTTCCAGGGGTGCGTGCTTACTAGTTGTACTACCACGCGTGTTTCACTACCATTCTTTCGTTGAGTCTCGCCTCACGTCAAAGTCTTTAACATCACTCAGCATCATTGGGTATATATGAAACATCATATCACCGCTCGTAGCGGTTAGATGAGAGGAATTCTTGTCACCCACAAGCCCTTCATCTCTGTGAACTAGCAAAATGAGATAGGATTGGTGAAGAGAATAAAAACTCTAACTTGAATTATCAGTAGAGCCGTGGAAGTCACTGTATGTGACATGAAAGCAATCTATTACTTCTACGGTAATCAAGGTTGATTGAACAGCGTTTTTTTCTGAGCTTTTCTATCGTGAAATGCATTGCTTTTATTTTCTAGGTAAGATTATCAAGGAGAAATAAATCTACGAATCACGCAAGAAAGCGCACACACGTTTGTTTCTAGCTTTGACGGGAATTGCCCACTGCAAACTACCGTGTACCACGATCTTTCATAATGTACAGAGATATCACTCATTTTTCTCCATTTTGCGCAAGGAGAGCCATCTTCGTCTTAGTTTTCTGGTTCTTCATCACCAGAATGGAATTGTTCGTTAGGGATTCTCGTGCTTTATAGTCATTTTTTGATGTATAGAAATGCAATGCGCTTACTTACTATTCTCTTTTATTAGGCATGCCCAGCCCCAATAATTCCATCGTAACTTATATGCTTGGTTATTTACTTAATTATCTGCTAAATTACCTATTTAGCAGAAAGTTCTCAGAATTCTTCTATTTGGCATGCCCAATTTCATTATTATTCGGCTTCTCCCTCTTGCCAAAAGCAATGATTCCTACCAAAAATAAAACGAGATGATAAAACGAATGGGCAGGACATGAAATAATTATCCAAATGTTGCACTACAGCCTCTTACTTGAAGCACTTACGAGTAAGTGAGTAAGTAGCATTAAGAACTCTCTTTTATTCCACATACCCAACCTTAATTATTCACCTTTTCTCTTTCACCAAGGCCAGTGACCGTAAACCGTGTGATCACCATGTTTTCCTGCATTATCTATAGTTCTCCAACATGCTATGTGTATGATTTGTAATGGTTACCACTTATACTTTCCGTCTAAGTGTTTTTAAGAGCTTGCTCAAAAGAAGATAAGCTGATAACGTATTTTGAGCCTTTCATGAAATCTGTTATAGCACTTACAGTGCCAGACACGTGTTTCAGCCTTACAGCCTCGTCAGTTGAACAGTGCCCTTCGGTTCGCTCATTTCGCAGGGAGATGTTCCCTATATGAAGGAACCGACATCGAAATATTTACGCCTCAAAGGTTCGATGAAAGCTCGAGATATGTTATTAAATCGAATTTTTTTGAGCGAGGTTCCAAAAACACTCAAAATGAAATTATGATAGTTATGTTTTACCAGCCACGAGCAATCGAGTGTGCAACACTGTCTGTTGGGTAATTTTTTCATCTAGTGACAAGTGTAAATATCGGTGTCGGTTCCTTTGAGGGAAAAACTCCCTGGGGAACTGACAGATCCGAAAGACACCGTGCAGCCGACGAATCTGTAAAATGCCAAAGTACATGCCTCGCACTCTATAAGTGCCAAGAAAGACTCCATAAAAGACTTGAAATATGTTATCAGCCAGACTGTCACTTAGTTTTTCGCATTATCCTGTGTACAGAGAAAATTACTCAATTTAATTTTATCATTTGAAGATTCAGTAGACCTCGTAGATGTGTTATGCATACCTTGGAATAAAAATATGTTCGTTCAAAAAAAGGAAGAAATAGCATCTTCTTTGGAACCGATGATTGAAGATGGTTGTCCACAGTCGCTCGTCCTCGCGTTATAGGTTCTCGTAATCGTTCGAGTCGTTTTCTTCGGTAGAGCACGCTTCAATGAAGTATCTTCAACTAACGAAGCTTTCTAGAATTTCGAATGATATTCTTCTATCAGTATCTCGGTAATAGCTTGGTTTTTAAGGGATTGTTAGTAATTGGGAACTAAAACTGAAGAAAAATTAGTTATCGAAGTAAACAAGGACATGATTTGTCATTGTCTGAACTTTATGGCCACATTTAACACAAAAACTATTTCGCATCGGAAATCGTATATGTCATTGCTATCATTAACGGCAAGAAATGTTATGAATAGAATCATGTTTTTGGTTCTACAGATATCCACAAAATTGAGATGGGCTCGGAAAATTCGTCACCTCCCTCGTTCCACTATCGAAACCAACAAAGCTACATTATTCCATTTGTTTTCGACTCGCCTTATTAACATCATGCGGTAATGTGACCCCCCTTATATGCTATATAGATGAATTTTTGTCTAATCGAGCATTTATGTGGCTCTCTAACCAGATGCATTTTCTGGGTTTTGCATTGATTAAGTCGAGATGTGCGGAATTCTGCATTTATTCACATCATAAAAACTTGAGCTCAACTCATCTACTAAACGAATTCTGAGTTGCTGTTCACTGTGACACGTCTTAGTAATCCATCTTGTCGATATTTAATATCACTCTTCATTCGACTGTTTCTACAAAACTCTCTCAAAAACAAAAGTATTCTGAAAATTTGATAACATCTTTTGAGCCTTTTATGGGTTTTGACACGGCACTTATACAGTACTAGACCTCTGCTGTCTCGCCTTTCCAGGTTCTTCAGTAGCACAATCCCCGGTTCAGCCTACCTCTTGCCGGGCGATATACCCCTCTTTATAAAGGAATCGACTCCAAATAACAAATCAGTGCTAGCCAGGTGATGGTGAGATAATCAGATTATTAATGTTGTTGAGCGAATTCTATAAGAGCATTCGAACGAAGATGTATGATTCATTCTACCAGCAACGGGCTCGACTGCTGATCGCTGCAATGTTGGAGGATTTTATCACCTGACTTGCGCTGATTTGTTATTCGACATCGATTACTTTATAAAGAGAGATATATCTCTGCAAGGAGCCGGCTGAACCGAGAGGCACCGTGCTAATGAAGAACCTGGAAAGGCCAAACAGCAGCTGTCTAGTACTGTATAAGTACAGCACTAGACCCCGTAAAAGGCTCAAAACATGTTATCAGATCATATAATATCACTTTTGTGAGCAAAACCGATCCTCTCCGCCGTAACACATTTTACGTCTACATGCATGTTCTTCATTTTCCATGCCGGTATCATTTGCTTGCTCAACAAAGGTAGTGAGTGCCCTGTCATTCATCTCGCAAATGATTTCTTATTAACATTTTCCCATGTGATTAATAGTATATATATATGTATTTATATATATATATGTATGTATGTATATAAGTACATATTTGTTTGATTTGCGTTTTTACACTGGTATTTGCAGTGATATATCTTAGCATTGGGCAAAACGCCGTTTAAATATGCTTTCGGAGTGATCTCGTTGCTCTGTAGATTATGCAAATAATGTGTACAACAGTCTTGCACCAAACATCGTTTTTGTCTCTTATTGTTGGTATTGTGGTCGTCGTGAGTTCTGTTTAGATTAAGATTGGGGTCATTATTCAATATATAACCGCCGATTCTTTACCGATAACAAATCTTCAGTCATATTTTATCTGCTTCTGCTGATGGAGTCTATGAATTACTAAAACATGCTTTGAAATATGGTTCGCTAGTTTTTGAAAATTGGCAGGAATTATTGAAATTTTGATTACTTGATATATTGCAGTTTTAGGAAGTCATTAGCCGGTTCCACAAACCCCTGTCGCCTTCACAAGACTTAGTTTCTGCTCATCGGAATCAATTTTGCAACAATTTCCATAGTTTCAGTACATTTCTTGAAGTTTGAGCGCTTGATGTTAGCAGGATGTTTTAATTCAGATGTCGAACTCATTCTTAGCTTAGGATTAACTCTATGATTGCACTTCGCAGGACTTCAGGCGTTACCTAGCCATGATTAGGCGGCGAGATGACTATCAAGAGTAGTCGAAGATACGCCCTCCAAAACTGCTTGCACATAGTTTTCTGGAAACTTGAGGTCCATCTAACGTTAACGAGCTAATTTGAGTGAAATGTCACCATTTAGGATTAACTTTTTGTTCCGTTACGTATGCTCGAATTATATGTTGTGAATTTTGTATAAGTGCAAACAATTGATCCTAGGCACCGAGGGTGCAAGAAGGTATAAAACCAAACGTCCACATCGAGTTAAGTAAGTTGACTAATGCTTTCATCGTAAGGAAATCTTCTATTAGACACATGAGCCTTTAGACCATTCGTTTCCACATCGTAAGTGTTTGTGCAGAATTGCCAACCACCATCGAGATCTTGTTTGCCATTATGATTAGTTATTTACTTATCTTCAATACTCGACATCAAGCATTACATAGATCTGAGCACTTCTTTCAACTCGGATATTTGCATCTATTATCCACTCCACGACGGCCTTGAGATCTGACTATGTGGTTTCTTTACAACTTGAAGATAATTTCATCTTCACTAATGCAATTGAATGCTGATTCCTCATAATCCGCAAAATCTTGAGATAGTGCCGTTATGGTATTTTGCACTCAAGAAAACATAAGCTCACCAGCCTTTTCCTAGAAAGGTTTGGTAACGTCTCCGGCAGAGTGAAAAATATGTTCAATTTTGCCTTGAATCGAATGCTTGCATGCCACTCAACATTCTTAACTTATTATAATGACGATTTCTCGGCGGCAATATGGGGAAGACCTGGGTGGTGCTATCCCCCTTGTGGGAGGAGTTCATGACTATCAAACGACATCCCTATTTTATGTGCTAGCTGTGTTTACTATAGATGGAAGCACTTTGAAAGAAAAAACATTCAAATAAACAATCTACGCTAAAAATTGGTCGTGAAGCTTGCTATCTTTTTATGCAACCTTTTTCAGTCTACTAAAGTCATTACTCTTTTTTGTGTCTTCTTTAAAGAACGTAGCCACCCTGGAAAACGACCGTTTTTTCATTGACTATTTTCAAGAGCCCTAAACTAAGAGAAACAAATTTCTTCCATTTTCTCTTTCCACTTTCAAAAACAGTTGTCAGAGTCAACTAGGCATCCATAAATGCTCACAGAGCCGCATAACCCAAATATAGATTGTCTTCACATGATCTAAAAGCTATATAACTATGATTAACGCGCCAGGCTTCTGATGGGTTTGCGCCAATGTGATCCATATATGACTCACATTTTTGGGTGACGTAATCTAGCAAAGGAACACACTATTTTCATAGGACCTTATTCTCTCCATGCCATGCGTTTTCACATCTGCTGTGCGGATCCCAGAAGTTTCTGCATTCGAGTCGTTTTCTCGCTTCCATCACCCACAGGGGTGCCCGAACTTTCTCTGGATATGGTTTCGGTTGTTGGCTCAAGATTTTCGTTCATCGTGAAGTCTTGCAATATTGGTGAAGGCGATTTTCCTTGAATTCTTGAGATAAACGAGCTAGAGAGTTTCCACAATGCGACAATGTGATGAATAGCGCAAAATATTATTTTTAATGAGCTTTTGCTAGCTAGATTTAGTTGCTTTCTTTCTTTCTTCTTTGTTCTTCTTTTGTAAGTTCTTTAAACACGCAGATTGAATCTAATTATTCCAATGAAGTAGCTGAATATTTTCAACGTCAACGAGAAGGATTACTGGTCAGAAAAACTTTTGTGTACACTTTTTTTGCCATAATTTTATATTAACCAAGATTTCTTCGGAATTCCATAGCCCATTGAAGAAACGTGCCAACTCTGATTATCCGTAATGTTGCTGCTCTCCATCTTAATTGCTTTGATTTTCGGACTCTTGGGATCTCTGGTGATCTTCTACTTTCATAATTTTCGATCATCTTGCCTTTATCATAGTCAGTTAGCACATTCATTGTAGAAGAAATCAACATTCTTAATACAATGACAGTTGGTTAGTGAGCTTGATGCTATCCCATAAGTTGGCAGCGAATACTATTCTATTACTAATTAATTACATTACATCTCTTCACTACCATCGAATCCTCTAATTCTCTTCAAACGTGTATCTTCATGGAATTTCGTGCTACCAGATCTCTTATTCAGTTCTTGAAATAGGCATACCTTTGCGTCGATGAGTGGTCTCCTTTCTGATATTCAAAATCTAATAATTTCATTAGAGGCAAACATTTCTCACACTTTTTCAATTGTCATTTTCCTATGAATTTGCATGAATTCTCACAAAAACGCCTTTGAATTCATGTCGTCAGCATTTAAATGTTATTAATGTCCTCAACCACCAGGTGTTAAATGAAATTTTTTTAGGGGAAATTGGATGTCTCATTCTGTTCTATATCGTTCTGACTTTTAGAGTTACCGCTCGGCTATAACATTATTCAACGAATACGTAAGAAGTCTGAGATTCTCACGCCCTGTGGAAAGCAGCCTGCGATGCTGAATCCCATCCATTCAAATGAATGAGCAGTGTTACACATGATACAGTTATTATTGTCACAAATATCTGTACGTGCCTCTCTACATCTACTCCGAAGGTGGAACGATTCCTTGGCAAAACGTGTTTTTATCAAATTCGTCTTTTCTAAATGCATACAATTATCCAGGATTTCAATTTTTTTTCCGTTCTAACCTCGCTTCATGTCGTCCATTTTCTTTTTCTATTTATAATTTTTCTCCTCTGCTCAGAAAACAATAATTGAGAATAGAAATTTCAATCAGTGAAACAATTAGGATGCTTGAATATTTTCATAAACAAGATACCGATACCATTATCGTCACGCGTGGCGCTATTAGGATAGTTCTATACCGAAGTTCAGAGAAAAGGTATTTATGGAAGCCGTGGATCAGTACTCATATCATTTGTTGCAAATCACACTTTTCTCGATGAACACTTCTTCAATAAAGCGTTCCGACAAAACATTTACTCTTGCGCTCTGAAAAGGAAGCAATCAAATCATGCTTATTCGTGTATGGAACAATGAATGAGTAAATTGGCTTCAGCAGGCCACTGTTGTCGAACAACGAATGCCATAGAGAAAGATGGCCATAAGAGAAAGAAGTTGAGAAATAGGATATATTGACTTTATTCTTTTTCAGGTAAGCAGATACCCAATTTTTACTATATCGTATTCTCACCAAAGCGTGTGATTAACAATCCACATCTTTCTATTGCTTTTCTGACCAAGCAAAGGCTTTTCAAGAAATTCTTTTTGTTTATAAGAAAAGTCTAATTATTCATATCTAGAATAAATGGTAGAAAAACTATCATTTCATCAATTTATTATGAACAAAGTGCAATCTATTTGCAGTAAGCAGAATAGAATATACACCACAATACGGAAACACTCAAAGCACTTCAAGTGACTGTTTGAAAATATAGTATATTTCACATAGGCAGTTCCAAGACTTCGAATACACTGGTTCTTAGTGACCTTTCAGTAGCTGAACCGCCACAACGGATGAGGTAACTGTAATTGCAGTAGAGACCTAATCTTCTTCCCGCTTCCTTTATGACTAGAACTTCATGGCTCTTTCCTTACATCTCGGCTTTTTTCAGGTGCAGGTTTTTTAGTTTGGCTTTTTTCATTCTGTTTCGTCTACATAAACGATTTAGAGCAAGCTATGCCATTGTCTTCAAGAATCTATTCATAGGTTATTCAGGAAAACACACTCCAATCAAAAATAGCTGACAGCTTCTTTCTTTGTGGAACCTTGTGCGAGCTTTGTTTACACCTTTGGTAACCCATAACCTAAGGCACTCACATGGATGTGCACTTACGGGCGGTAATTATGGCTCCTCGTGACCATTTTTTCTTTTTATCCTTTCATATCACTTTGTGAACCGAACAACAGAACGAGAATCTCAAGAAAGAAGTCACCGTGGTATAGCTGATTGCTGACAATACTAATTTCAAAGTTACGTTGTGTTTAGTCCGGACGGCATGGGTTAACCCGTTCGCGAACAAGTTTGATCTAGCATAACTTTCACTAAACAATCCCCATCTTCGGCCATCACAGTCTTTCTAGTTTTTCTTTACAAGAGACAAATCTTTTGTAATTTTTGGAGTAATTTAGGGATTGTGAACGTGACAGAAGTGTATAAAAACTGCTCTATAGCCTATTTGTGTCAATGGTATGTATGGTGCTATTTGCTATGTTATATTATGGGTTATCATGCAAGCGCAATACCATTAAAACTTTGTAGCTTATTTTTCCTTGTGATGTACCTCTATCAAGGTTTTTTAGGATTCTAACCTCTACACAACGGCTATGATTAACTACAGTAATTAAGTTGAGTGGTGGCTGATTACCGCTTAAATCTGGACAATCTGTACCAATGATCTTGCATACAGAGCGATATTTCAGCATATTCCTGAGAGCAAAATTGAATCTTTTCCATACTGATACCTCAACAAGCATCTTTCTTCTTCAAGCTATCGATTAACTACGAGATGTTTGCTAGAAAACTCTGTGTTACGAAATAAAACATTGTGTGTGTAGTGAATCAATATGTACTCTCATGATGAGTAACAGTGATCGAAATCATCGCATGGTAGCGAAAGAGTTATTTTCAACATCGATTTTTTGTTCTTCCTTTTCCAACGTTGAAGGCATTCCATTAGTCTGCGAACTTAGACTTCAAAAACTCAAGGAAATTATATCCGTCATTAATCTAATGATGCATGCAGTACTTCAAATGTTCACCTTCGCCTAAACGCTGCAAAAAGCTTTGAAAGCTTTTTGCATTTGACGTAAATCTAGCGCTCAATCTCTATATAAATCCTTTCCGGGCTGACTAAGTCTTTCCTCTGACATCAGAAAATCTGAACCACACTTGTAAAAAGCAAGCTCGTTTCCTCCATGCCACAAAAGCTGCCTAATTTTGATGAGGAGCGGGAACGCATTGACGCTTCTTTTTTTGAATAGCATCTGAACTCACAAGAAAAAACCGAAGAGTTTTGTGAATCATGGATGCGAAGAAACAAATACAATAACGAAGTGTTGAGATCCAAGAATGAGTGTTATAGGGTTGTGCAAGTCAGAAGATGAATGGTGGGTACTTCTTCTTCTCAGATATCATTCTTTGTTTTATAATAATCAGTGCGATCGACTGTTCCGAGACTAGTTCAAGAACAATATGATCTGACAATGTTTTTGAGCCTTTCATGTGGTCTGTTATAGGCACTGATACAGTGGAAGACATGTGTTTCTGCCTTGCAGCCTCGTCAGTTGCACGATTCCTTTTTGTTCAGTCAGTCCCTCGGGTTTAAACTCCTTTGTAGTGGAATCGACGACAAACTTTTTACACTTTACGTACGGCGAAACAATCACCGTAAAATTGTTCCAGAGTGTCTGAGATCTCAAAATAGTCGATTGCACTGATTGTTACATATGCCCACTTGACAGCCATACGCATCCATTCCACAATCAAAAAATCTGGAAGAACATCAAGGTGATTGCTTCACCGTACCATGAGTGTAAAAAGTTCGTCGTCGATTCCTCTACATAGGGGTAAGTCTCCGAGGAAATGACTGAACGAAAGCAACTGACGCGGTTGGAAGGCCTAATCACATGTCTTGCACTATATAAGTGCCCATGAAAGACATCATGAAAGGTTAAAAATTCATTGTTAGATTATATTCTTCAATTTATTTCACACTAATGCAATATTGCGCATTTACTAGCATTGCGTCCACTTGATCCGCTTACATCAATACATCCACAATTCACGAAGGTTTCAAGATTTTGCATCAAAGTGCGGATAAATTTTGGGAGTTTTAGATCGTCTTTATGACTTTCTCAAGTGTTAGTCTGGTCGATTCATCATGGAGCCCCAAAATAGCAGTGGCAAGGTTTTCCCCAGTTCTTCATCATAGGTAATCGGCAGCTTTAGTGGAATGGAGTGAGCGGTCTCATCAGAGATTCTGGTAATAAACTCCGAACCTTGAAACGATGCTGAACTTTGTTGGCTCTGATAGAGTTGCACTAGGGCCTTACACGTATTTAATGAAACCTACACGACTGCTCCAGCTGCGGTGCACTATCGCTGTAACCGTTTCGTGGACAAGCGCATTGAATTCGATGCATAAGCTGACGCGCGTAACGGATGCACGCCATCTGCATTTCAGTGCTCACACTTTTCAATGGTTTTTCCTCCGCACAGAGTTTTTTCCGATATTCCTGCACTCAATCGATAGTTTGTAAAGTATGGATATTGAGAAATTTTCTAAAAAATTGTTTTTCGAGAAAGTTAATTGTTAAAGAATTAGTGATAGTCAACTACTAACTCCTTGGTTTTCTTCTTCAGCAAATACGAGGTTGTTAAGTTGACGATCTGTTTGGTACGGATGAATAATACAATAAACACCATCACGGCTAATTTTTTCACGTCTGATTTGCTGAATAAGGAAATCAAGGAGTTATTCAGTCATTGCCGACGTTAAGCGAAAGTCGGTCATGGGAGTCAACCATTGTTCCAATTTTGATTGGCGTGATAAATTGCAACTACTGGACAGTACTTTTCAGATTTAAATAGTACAGTGAAAGATGCAACTAAGTTGCGAAACACATCCAAATCCCAGGAGTAGTATTGTGTTTTGATGCCATACCACTATACAGGCAGCATCTTGCATAGCATAGATACCTGTACGGCGAAGCCTCCATTGCCTTGGATTTCAAATATTAAACAAATTTTTTTATCAGAAAAGCGGCAAGTCCGTTATAGCTGAAATTTTCCGGGTAATCCAGTGGGCCGATCACGTGAAATTAGGCGTGGTCGTTGAAGCATTTTCACATTTTCCCAACCGCGGATCCTACTTCCCTGAACGTTAATGACATCTCTAGGGATATCACCACCTTCGCATTACCCTTTCACTTACAAAACTTCTACGTCAAAAAACAAGCAAAAGAAAATTGGTCATGGACTTCAGAAGCTTGAAATCAGATTAAAATAGTAAATTTCGTAGCAAATGTGAACAGATTCTAATAACCCTATTCTTATGGAATCGCAATTATTAAGATCATGCTGAAGATTCAGTTTTTTCTCTCAATCTGTGACCATTGTATACAACATATTGATCTCGATGAAACTTAATGGGTCTCGTGAATTATTGTAGCATCCTTCAATGTTTTGTGAGTGCAAATATTCTCTTGATAATTACTTCCTGATTAGGAGAAATTTAACTGAAAAAAAAACAATGAATTAGGCGTTCCGTTTTCAAACGTTCAAGGATTCATCTTCAAAAGTTTACGAAAACACTGCTCAAACAAGCCATTCAATTAGAAAGTCATGTTCCAGTAACCATAAAGCAGACATTTCCAGTCCAATCTGTTTTTTTTTTCTCACACAGTATCGTATACCTTCTATGCGGGAGTTTAAGTGAGCCATTTTTCAATATTAAGCCCACCGTTTTTTTAGGAAAATGAGCAGGTGTACATGCATTTTGCTCCTTCTCACGTTCTTGGTGCTACTGTCGTTGTCCACAAACGCTAGGTATGTTTCGTCCTTATTCAGTAATCATTAGCGTTTTTATTATTTAGATTTTCGGGTCTAGTCATTATAAAATGATGTTAAGACTCGCAAAAGCTAAGAAATATGATTTTTTGCTTCTGCAGGTCAGTTTCATTGTTCTGTAAAAATTATCATGTGTACGCTTCAAACTTTTCCGAGGCAATCCCATCTTTTTCGTGCCCACATAACTCTTGTATCTTTGAAAAGAGCACTTGTCCATTATGCAATCGTATACTACCAGAATTCAATGAGGTTGTGAAAGAGATGTGAGGATTATCACTAAATTGATCTTGTGGTCTAGTACCTTCACATTCCATATGATTTCCAACAGTCGTCATAGCGCTTGGAAAGCAGAAAACAACGAATTCACATAAAAAATTCACTTGAGCGCAGAGTGTGTCAATTCAGGGGCAAAGATTATGAAAAAGACACTCTTCCATGGACGATGCCCGCCGTGGCTGCTGTGTTGGGTAAGGTAATATTCGATCATAAGTAGTCTAGGAATAACATGTGTACAGCAAAATATGCGCCAGGATTATGACACCGATAGGTATGATACAGATCGTTTCCGCAACATCGCTGAGAAACGTGTAGGTGTCACTCATCGTGAGAATATTAGACTAATGCGGATTTTACTTTTAGCTCAAAAATTCTTACTTTTTCTTCAGTAACAAGTTACTAATGTCGAGAAAGAATGAATCCTTTCCATCCCATCTAACAAAGAAACTGAAAGTGTAGAATTCGTTAAGCAGAATAATAAAAACGATCTTTGCGAAAATATCAGAAATCGATTATCTGTTAACTTCCGCATTAAACAATACCTCACATTTTCATCTTGATAAGCCAGAAAACGAGGTCGTTAGTAATAAAGTCTATTTGAACAGATAATACTTCGACAGATTTCTTTTGTCAGAGTCTAGAAAGACCAAGTTGTCTACAGCTCAGTTAGTCGACCACCTCCATCACTCCAACAAAAAATATCACCACGGTTCCATCCGCCTTAAGAACATAACAACTTTTCCACATACTCATCACTTGTCATGAGTCTTCCACTAAGTTGTCCCCATGGAGACGAAACGTGCAGTGTTCACACGAATGGCGATGCACCTCTCACATCGAAAACTGTGTCAAATCACTGCGTGATTATAAGGTATTCCTCCCTGCGGTTCATGTTTGAACTCCTGAAGCTCTGAGATTCTTACATGCTGAGTTTATATAGTCCGGTGTGACTATGGTGATTTCTATTTGAAAATCCTTTTCGTTAACTGTCTGGTACTATGCGCGCGTAGTATGAACGCATAAAGGAGAAATTTACGAGTTTAAGTCATTATTCTTTCACAAAATTATAAGACCTAAAGTGCAAGATTCTAAAAGCATTCTGAACTATTTTGTAAATCGGAACACGCACCGTAGGGATAAATGCCCTCCAATCACGCGTGATTGGACGCAGGACATAATGCTTATTTTGATGTGAGAAGTGTATAGCAGTTCATGTGAACTCTGCGCGATTGGTCTCCACTAAGACAACTCAGTGAAAGACTAGCAGCAAGTGGTTAGTGTGGTAAAACAGCCGTTTTATGACGCGTTTGAATTCTGAGTTTGGTGATAATTTTTGTTGAACTAATAAGTAAGGGTGTCTGGCTGATTAGATTTCAAACAGCCTAATCTAAAGATTAATAGTCCACCGAAACGTCAACTTTCCAAATAACTTTTGCTGCAACAGGCACATCTTCTGAATTTCGAAAAAACTGTGAGCCCTTACCAATACGTCCGTTAGACATCACGTCACCCAAGCAGGACTTTGAAGTTTCCAAAGATACCGTCGCGCTCCAGGGCTACCGCATGAGTTTCCAACTTGACAGAAAAACAACAAAAGCGTCACATTTTCATACACTTTTCTAAAGTTTTCATGCTTGAATAAGAAACTGGTTAAAGACTGTTCGATGCATTGATGTACTTTTTCGTGTCGTTACTACACTTTTCAACTGGGATTCAGGATAGGAGTTTTACACACCCTCTCAAACTCACTAGCTCTGCTGATGATTGACGCTCTTGATTTTCTATACAAACTGGCATTCAGGTGAACCCCATTGTCTCAATGATCCAATGACACTTTGAGTGGGAAAGTATAGAGACACCATCAACGTACCGAGTATTTTCATTATTATACAGAGGAATACCGCAATGAAATAACACGACTTTGTCACGAAAAGATGAAAAGTTCATCGTGACATGAGTACCATTGCTGCAAAGTGCAAAGAATAGCGGTGGAAATCAGTATCGGTAAAGATTTAAGTGCACCTCTTCTAATTTCGGGTCGCATCCAGGGCATTAGTTAGAGGTGGTCTGCAATAGACACGTGGTCGTTGGCTCGACCCTCCCTGCTAACTCATTAGGCTCTTAATCCCTTCGAGACCAGTAATTTGCTATTAAATTCGTCTGGAAGGATAACAACACTTACTTGATACATCAAAAAATACTGCAAGCCATCTAGTGGGTCAGATGTGCATTTAAAGACCTCCAGCAACAAGGTGAGACGTATGGGAGGTTCCACATGGATTGTTCGACGCTGAGAGTGTTTCTGGTTACTTTTCCGCTCTTTCGACGCTGTTTAAGCCCTTCGGGCAAGCGATTTTTGCTTTTATAGAACGTTTTGGTAGTCAATCAGTGGCACAGCTCAAGAAGATTTGAACAGTATGCTTTATTTATTAAATGGCTTCTATTTAACACTGTACCAGTCGGAACAGGACTCTAAAATTTGTTCCACATTCAAGCAGTTCTCGCCGGATAGAATTTTTTATGATCAGATATTAATCATAAGCTAAAGCAATCTTTAACGATTTCAACTTAGTTTTCTGGAAAAGGGCTTCTTGGAGCGGTGTAACAATCAGAAGAAAATTAGGTTTCGCACTCGGTGAGCACTACTTGTCGGCTAATGTGTGTGTACCAGCTGCGATATCAACTCGCGTTACAAGTCACATGTGGATTTTTTTGATAGATATCAGGATTTTCTCTGACATTTCGAGGTTTACTTTACAGGATCACAGGCTTTTTTTTGGAAAAAAAATTGTTGAGGATAATTTATTGTTACAAGGATTGACAAGCTCAAAATATAATGATGGTTTTTTTTTTCACGAGGCCAGAAAACATTGATTACATCTAGAACTGATTTGGAAAGAAATTATTTAGGTCCAATTCTGTGTCATGTTTCATGCAGAGCTTTTTCCTGCACCATTTAATCGATGTTGACCCTTCAGTCCAACAGTGAAGGTAACAATGAGCAGCAACGAAGGCAAGGCGCGTGTTCTCGAACCAGTTTGCGACTTTAATGTTGACCCTATCGCGACACCTATGCATGTAACATCGCCAAATAATTTGTGAACACAGCCGAAGTATCTTTTGATGTCCTAACTTGCACAGAGGTTTTAATTGTAGTACGCCGTGCTTTTGCAGGAGCACAACGGCTTCTTCTTCGGTGGCTGACGAAATAAAAATGCTCATGATTAAGTAGACTCGATGCGAAGGAAAAGACAGTTGGAATTCAGTTGACATGCAATGATTTGCTCAATGTGGTAAATGCTGAGATGGCTTGTTAGCTTCGAGCCAATGTTGCGAAGTCCCATCCACAACCGGCATTGCGTGGTGACGTAGTGCCATTGCTGCACTGCGCGACACTAATTTTTTTGTCTGCTGCGGCTCACTAAGAAGTCCTTTCGAAAATCCAAAAATAAAGCTGGAATGGGCAGGATTCAGGCTATCGAATGGTCACTGAAAGTGTAAAGAAAGGCTCTGCCTAGCGAAAATTGCGGCGCGACACGAGTGTGAAACATAATTTTATTTTGGTTGTTACAGCAAACTCAAAGGTTTTCTTCGAAGCCCAAGTACGTCGTTGAAATTGTCCAGATTTGAGCTATCGAATAATTTACGAATCAACTTGAAAAAGATACAAAAATTCTTTGCTTTCAGAGGAGTGCAAAAACAAGTGATTCGAGTGTGTGGAACCTAATATTCTTCTGAGTGCTACAGCGCTCTAAGAAATCCATTCCAAAAATCTAATACATCTTTGAAATTACTAAGTTTTTCTATCCGACGAAAAATGCTTAAATGTGAAACAATGCTTTGTTTCAATTGTTATAGAGGCGAAAAGAAGTCATTTGAGGAATAAAATATATCATTCAAACTCACTTGATTTCAGCTATCGAGCGATTGCTTGTACTTTAGATAAAAGCAAAAAATGCGTTTAAATCAATGGGCTCAGACAAGGTGGAGATAACGGAAAAGTACCATTGTTTTTTATCCTAGATCCTGACTTCTCTAATCCCTTGCCTCACACAGCCGTAGAATACGGATTGGCCGATGCTGAGGGATAACTCATTAGCTGTTAACTTTCGCAGACATGATGGTCATTGTTTTCAGGGCTATTGTGGAACCTATGAGTTTGCCAATGAAGCGCCGTATGGTGATACGTGTTCCATTCATGCAAAATCCGGATTCTGAACAACTCAGCCGCATTTTCTACACATCGTTCACAGAACAAAAGCGAAAAAAGTTTGACGGCTATGGTAAGAAAGACTCCTCGGATTTATTTTATTAGTTGCTGTCCTATTTGCATTTTCCATTGAAGACATCTTGGGCCACGAGCTAATGTACCATAGTCAGATAACTTTAAGTTTTAGTCTGATTTGTTCTAATTCTTGTTTTTCTTCAACTCGAAGCACAGCTCTTGTACTCTGTAAACGCTTCGTTAACATACGTGATAACTTCTCGATAAATGTTTTTTATAAGCACTGAATAGTTTTGCACTTCAATGTAGAAAAGAGGAACAAAAAACTTGAAAATAGTGGTTCCGTGTGGCTAGTTTTCATTATTATTCTGAAATGAGGATTACAACATTCCCTGAGAGTAAGTTGGCAATCTTCTATGTAATTGCTTCACCTTGTTCTACTGTCAATGAATTTTCAATCGACTATTCTTTCAAGTTGTTATGAAGATTCAATTTAGCCTGTGAGAATGTTTCAAGCCTCTTTGAAGTCGATATGTCAGTGGCTTACGCACGTTTCAAGCAGAGACTGCCGAAACGTACGTAAGCTGACATATCAAACTCGAAAAGCTTTGAAATAATCTCCCAAACTGTCACTGAACTTCAGCGGATGTAAGATTAGTCAGTCCAAAAGGTTTGAAGAGTAATGGGTTTGCACAGTAGTTTTCGTCACTTTCTTCATGAAATGACGGTGACACCTTTTTGCTTGATATCTGCCTATGGACTTGTTCCACTGGGCAATGAGCGATGTTCTAACCGGCTAAAATCAACATAACACTTTTTCATGGAATTTCATGTAAGAAGAATGGTACTCTTCCTCTATCCGCACCTAATGTGGATCACACTACTTTTAAAAATCGACCTCGCATTCATCGCGTCCTCCCGAACAGCGTGGTGCTTCGATTGCTGCTTGGGGATCCGGTTTTCACATTGAATGTCGTGGAATACTGGGCGATACAAATATCTTTGCGGTCCTTGAAAATGTTTATATTGAAAAATTTTCGTCTTTTTGAGGTTTCTTTACAAATTTATCCGAGGAAATCGCACTGATGATGGCGAAATCGCCAAAACACGTGTGTCTGCCGAACTCTTGCCACGGTGATTAAAAAAGGTTTTACACTGCTCATAGCCAAGCTATGGCGTTCCCAAGTGATTACAAAAGAGTGTTGGAAGGAAGTCGACCCAACACCTTGTTTTGCTTACTGATAACTTTCTGTAAGTGTGAGTCGCCCGCTATTTGACCGCAACCCCCCTCCCCATTGAATATCTGTGACAACAAGAAGAAGAGCGAATGTGATGCAGTGGTTAAAGGTGCTCTACTTAGCACACAAGGTCGGTGGTTCGATCTCGCGCTCATGGCTCATTCATCCCTCCGGGGTCGGTAAATTGATACCAAGATGGTCTCAAAGTTATCTGAGAGGATAAGTAGCACTGAATCGGTGTAGCGAGAGGCCTCCACGAGTTATTGTAAAAGTCAGATATGCGTTCAATCGCCTCAAGCGAAGTTAAAAAATAAAGGCGAATGCATAAAGCATTTCTAAGGGATTTATCAACGCCGAGAGCTTTATCCTATATACTTTATTTCATTATTAAGAACTGCAACTACGAAAGGGCTTTCCAATCCCTTACTCTGTTCCGTTTTCCTCTTTTTGAATCTGGTTGAACCATAACGAACCATCGCGTAAGATATGGGAAAATACAACGAAAAATCTTAACGAGTCGATATAAAGTGCTTATATATATATTCACAATGACTCCGGCTTATGTTTCATTGATTGCAATAGTTTTGGAAATCTGACACGCAATGACAGCTGATGAATGTTTCTAGATCAATGCAGTTCATCAAAACTCTCACGACCGTCTTGAAGGAGCGTGTCATTGGAGCGCGATTTACATGTGCCTTGAAATTAATGTATGTTTACCGTACGATCCACGAACGGTGGGCACATTGATTTTTTGAGACAGCAGTTCTATTATTCACTTACCAGAGAAAATGAAAGGAGGAAAGAAACTCGTGGGTCAGAAAGAGACCCCTCTCAAAAAACGAAATCTAGTAGGTCTTCTTATATGTTTTAACACTAGGGCAGTAAACACCAAACTTATTGTCCACAAGCATTTAATGTTCAAAGTCTGCTCTATCAGCCCAAACATATTTGTGCTATCTCTCAGGTAAGAAATCAATACCACTTTTTGTAGAGTCTTCTAAGCTTTCTTTTGATACCAAGCCTGTCCATATTTACCGCATCTGGCCGCTCAACAAAGCATTTGTCACAATTTGTTGCTTTACGAGTACGAATTGGGACGCGATACACAGATCGCCTTTGAGAACATCAATCGTACAAAAGCTCAAGGATTTGTGCCCAGGCACAGCGTTCCGGTTCTTTGCTGAGTGTCTCGCCGGCAACACCAGATTGAAGGACGAGCTGCGCTCCAAACGTTCAGGCGAAGTTGATCAAGAGGCCGTCATAGAAGCAATTAAGGAGTATCAGATTTTGAATTACGAGGTGTCGGCCGACAACATGTAATAGTGTTTTAAGCTATTTTACTCACTTCTGGTTAACCAATTTGGTGGTTATTGCTCCAGAGCCAAGACTTTCGAAAAGACCTTATAAAAAACTGTATGACGTGTATGGGTCAAAATTGGTATAGACGGTATGAAGCGGTTAGAAAGTCAAGAGCTTTACGGAATATAGAAGACATTTTGCTTTAATGCAACTATTGTATACACAATTTTGTATAATAACCTTCAAAATTTGAACATGATAGCCATTTTAGCCATCGAAGAAATTGATAATGAGGCTAGAATTTCTGAGATTCATCAGAGCAATGACGGTAGCCAAACACAATAGATATATTGTGAAAGACAACCTTGTCCTGTTTTCAAAATACGAGCTGTTCAATTGCTTAAGTGGTCAAAATATTCGACGAAAAAATTGGAAAAAGGGATCTCGTGGGCTCCCCAAATTCAAAACATCTCTATGTTAGAACAATAAACTTTTGACTTCATAGGCAGAGATCCACTGATTATCATGGTCTTATTTCAATCAAGAAAACTCGAGCCGGGCCGAAATAAGATCGTGAAAGTTGGAAGCCGACACTATTCTTGCATGAACGTATTGTACTCACTTGATAACGGAAGTTTGTGTGTTACTATTCAATAATCGAGATTGGTCTTATATGACTTAATATGTTTGTTTCTGTTCATATTGCCGCAGAGAGTTTATTTACCACACTTCTGTACTCTGCTAGTGCATTACCCATAGTAGATGTTGTAGAGAGCGTCAAGCAGGAAAAGCTGTAGATTCTCTCCCAATGATTTTTCAAAATTCAATCTCATATTGAAACACTTTATGCATGCTTTTCAGCCTGTACTTACACAATGCCTCTTGAGAACACGGGTCCTGAGCTTCACCGTTATGATATATGTGCGAGCATATGAGAGATAGGATATGGAAATAAGCTCACTACAGTTGCCAAGAACAACTGTTAAAGGCTGAAAACGTCGTAGCTGGACGGTGTGGAGTTGAGTCAGCACATTTCATACAAACAACTATCAAAAGCTGATGGCATCGTGATTGGACGGTGGATGAAATTTTCATGGTATAGGTCATCAAGGTGAAGGAACTATGTCACATTGCCATCAGGGCACATCGGCATCTCGAATTGCATTCTTCCTATTTTTCACTGGAGGTTATGGTGCTCAGTGTCAGGTGTACTAATTAGAGAACTCATCTGTTTGAACGACCAAACCTGGTTAAAAGTTTCCAGTTTTGAACTTCTGTCACAAAAATAAAACCCTAGGATTTGACCCACTTGGCCGTGAAAAATATCTGACTGTTGCGGATAAGGCTTTTTAGAGTAAGCTTATGTGGGAAGTCAACTTGAAAAGATCTTCATTTGCAAACGAAGGATTTTGTGCACTCATCCATTGAGAAAAACATACTAGGAGAGACAACAACACCGCTCACGTGTAATTTGACTCTGTCGAAAGGAAACGATGCGTTCAGCTAAAGAGATGTGAAGTTTGCGCCGACACTGATCAGAGAAAGACACATTGATTGTCTTTATGATAAAACACTAAACTGTTAATAAATCGATTTACGTATCAATGGATAATTGTTGCATGCTTGGAGCATTCGATAGATATCCAATAAAAGAAAACAAATGCACCGGTTGAAACATGAAATACCTGATAAATTCTTCTAAACAAAATAAAATATGAACTCTCGATTCCAACGAAAACAAACACAATTATTGTAAAATTGAAGCTTCGGACTTCACACTTCGCCGAAAGTGTGAGCAGAGTAAGACTTGTGGCTAATCAGTAAAAAATCAAACTCAAGCTGCTGCAGCGGCTTGCGGTCTTGCGTTCTGTCCGAAATCCCTCCTCTCTCTAAGCTGGCATTCCTCCAATTCACAGCATAAACTAATATTGTCAGTGAATGCGATCAACAACTGGACATAGGCGAGATACTAGAAAAAACGTTTTCTGATTTTCGAAAATTTTGCAAATCTATATGATCTGCTGAGTGCCAGCATATTATGTTGTTGCATGAGCTTTGTTCACTTGTGGTTTCGCTTCAAAAAACACTTCATTGAAGGCAAGCTCAAAAAATTAGCGTAGATATCCCAGAAAATCTCTTACCACAGCAATAGTGTCATCCATTTCTGATTCATGTAGAGATAAAAGAATAACACGCAATAGCGAAAGCGCAGTCATAGAGAAAATTTGAAGGAATGTCTAAAAATGTCACATTCAAAAAGCTAGAAAAAAACCTGTGACAACTTGTGTGTTTACCTTGATTCTGGTGCTCTGCCAAAACTTCTGCACTTGAGCTCTCGTGTAGGAGTTTCGTGAGGAACAACCATAGTGAGCGCAGGTGAGATAGAAGACGTCCGTTAGAAGAGTTAAGGAAAACAGGCCATCCATTACGGCATGCTGAAGACACGAAACAACGCCGATAAACTGAAAAAAATTACAGAAAACGCTGATGGAAAGGAAGAGTCGCTAAGAATAGCCATGAAATCTGGAGTTTCTTATGTGAGTAACGGTGTTTCTCACCATAGTGTAGCGATGTAAGTAATCGAAGAGGTATCCGTCGTCGCACAAATGCATTCTGCTATTCTTCGGACGGAACTGAATAAATTCGATTGAATGTGACGGCTGCTGCGACATACTGATTTTCACGCGTAATAGACAAATCAGAACAAAATCGCCCTTGCAAATGTCCGACGCCTCGGATCTCGGCTGAAGTGAGACACGTGATTTATGCACGAACAACTGGTTTTTCATGATACAAATCGTGTCTGGGAAACGAAAATATGCCATATGCTATGTTTTCATAAGAGTTCATTTGTCGAAGTAATCCTGCTTTTCTGCGAGAACGATAAAAAACGTTACACTGCTTCAAATTTTCCCACTTCATTTATTTGCTTTGTGAACTAGATATGTCGTTGGGATGCGAGATAAGGTGAAAGAGAAAAGTGGGAAAATCGCTTGTAGGGCTTCCCATTCATTCGTTCATAATGTGATTCGCGATGCGATTTTTTTCCGCAGCTTTGAACACCTTCAATAGCCCGAAACAGGGTTAGATAGAGAAGATAGGGAGAGAGCAAAAATCGAAACATGCCGAATAATCAGCAGCGATGTTAACGTCTACTGGATAGAAACATGAAAAGCATTTGATTATTTTTGTCTCTTTCGTTTGATTCATATTCCAGATATTACGACATCTCAAGACGAAATCAGTCAAAAAGCAATAATTTTTGCTCAGATGGTCTACATGGAAAAGTTCGTTTCATTGCAAGTGTCTGTAAGCAGACCAGCTTTTCAGTGAAACATATTTCATAGACATTCAAGAGAACAACGGAGAGAATGCGCCCCAGTTTGCTCAGATTGAATATCGAATTTATAAGGTGTTAATTCGGCTAAACATAAATGGGGCTGAGTGGCTCAGATCTCAGAGCTCGCAAAGCACAATTATGTGCTAGAATAGAATGCATACGAGGATCACATTGTTCAAAAAGCGATGGCTTTGGAATTGCTTCACTTTCAAGCATCACTATTGTTGTTTTTTGGTGGCATAATGTTGGCTCAAATAATAATTATGAGATATAGTGAAATCTGAGCGTGGTTTTGAGAATTTGCTCGAAATAAACTAAATGAATAAAGTTGTAGCTATTTGTACGTTTGAGACATTCTAGAAGGTTAGGTGTTTGTTAAAAAAAACGATTACGACTAACATTTGCTAAAAAAGAGCAAAGCTATTAGAAAACAGGCAATAGGAAGATCAGTGCAGATAGCACAGGCAAATTTGGAAATTAATTGAAAAGGCGATTGTAGTTTGAAACAAAATTGTGAAATTTTGCAGATATTTTGAAAAGGAAATATCCGTAAGTGGCGATACCGCGGTAGTTTCTAAGACGAAATTGCCGACGAATTACGGTTTCATGACCGTTTTATGACCTTGTTCTTCTGTAACCTCCGCGCTCTTTCCAACACAAAAGTATAGTCAAGCTCTTATCTGCATTATACTTGAACAAATGTGCAGATTTTATAAGAATCTCAAAAAATCAAGACACTATAGCAGATTTATGGCCGTATTTATGACATTTCGTTTGGTGTTCATACTTTTCTAGAAGAAATTTTGTGAATGAAAAAATTGCTCATTTAAGATTATGATTCAACCATAGCCATAAGTGATGGAAACAAAATAGAATAAAAGACTGAAAAAAATCTGAAGCAGGAGAAGTATTTCATGGTAGCCGTGCAGCCCTCAATTTTAGTTAATGAGTCAACATAACTAATTATTCAGACCAAAAAAATAAGAGAAGGATCGGGAACAACTAATTTAACCTACAGTTAGCAGACATCTTTGATAGAGTTGGTTACTTGTTACTAACTTATCAGCTACTGAGAACAAGAAAGTGAAGAAACGAGGGAAGGAAATTAAATTTGGAAATCCTGTCAAACCTTTGCTGAATATTGTGCTCATCAAAACTTATATTAATCCAAAAAGTTCGTACCTGAATGTTTCAGTAGGGTCTCACTTACCTTGTTTACTTTATTCAACTTTATACACAGCATTTTTGGGACTGTTCTATTATGGTGGAGCCACTTGAGACCTTCAATAGAAGTGTATTCTTTGCTGTTATCTGACGCATGTAAGATTATTTGATAGCTTGAATCAAGTGCAATATAAAGTTATATTTTGTTTCTCATATTGCTTGTTTTAACGCCACTCAAAATGAGAAATATTTCACATCCAAGATTTCTCGCCTGACAAAAAATAATCTTATTACAAATTTTAATCATTAGATAGAGCAGATTTTTTGATTCAGAAAATGTGTCTGCTTTCCATGAATACTTTCTTAGAGTTCTGCAACTCCCACAAGAAGAGTGGGTTTCACACAATTCATATATCGCTGCTTTCCTCACCTCTTCAGAAACAAGGGTGCTTTTCAATTTTTCCAAGTTGCTTCTTAGCTTGATCACCACAAAGCTAGACAATTCCAGCGATATACTTAGGCTCCGAAGGAAACCTTTCAGTTCACTGTGACAGCCACGATAAAAATTTGTTTCACACTTGAGGCGTTTCAACGAGTCTTTTGTCGAGGAGAGCATTTCCCTCAGACTTTTGGAAACCATTCGATAGTCTGAATTCTGTTGATTCCAGTGATGTACCTGACTTTACGGAAGGTCTTCTTATTGAGTTGTAATAGGTTAGGGCGCGCAATGCAGCGACGGCACCTAGTCACCACGGCGCCAAAAATAAGCTATTTGAGAAATTAAACATGCCGTTGACATTCACTTGATTTGAGATATCGACAAACTACATAAACGCTTTGCAAAAGTAAAACATACACTTTTACCGATTGTCTCAAGTGGCGCCGCCATAATAGAAAGCTTCGGATTCTCTATCTGAACTGTCTTATTTCCATGGAGATAAAGTTATGTTAGCGATGGTTAAGCTAGATTAGAATACTTAATCCTACAGTGGCGTTTGCAATAGTCTCACTAACTAAACTAACAGTAGTTTGTAATAACAAGTTTACTAAAATGAGGAAACAAAATGATCTTGCAAAAAAAAAACTTCGTTTAGCTCAGTAACTGGAAAGGCTAGTTAAGTCTTCGCAACGAGATCGGCTAACAGTATTACTGCCACATATTTATTTTGCTTTTTTTTGAGTTTACATAAGCGATAGACAGAATATTCACTGTGCTCATGAGATTAGCTTTAGAAGTTGACGAAGTAAAGAACGAGCAGTGAATGCGTTTCAGCAGCAAACAATGAGGATAAATACGTTTGCGGCGGCAAGAAACTCATGACTGTCATGGCCTTGAAAATTTAGCAGCCCCGATTTAGACTGCAGGAGTTTATTTTGTAGGGTAAGAAGCCACTAAGAAATCCGATTCTACACATAGCTGAGTTAATGAGCAAAAGTATAAAGAAATGCGAACACACTCGGAGCGATGGCAAAGACAGTGACGGAAGACTCTTACGTAAAGTGGTTCAACATGGCCTTCGTAACGAGTTGAATGCCTAATGGAACTCGTTGTTGGCATCTACAAGTGAAGAACCGGAAACTATTTTGGTTTGTGACGCGCACAGAGGAAAGACTTTAGCGGCGCTTAGTTGGATCGTCTCTAGTTACCAATTAAAGGTCACCTAACGTTGTACAGTATTTATGCACCCTTTAGTAAATTTTGTATAGTCGACTCATCACCACATATATACATATGCGTATGTATGTATTTATGCTTATACATATATGTACATATAGATGTATAAATATCAATATATATATATTTATATACATAAGTGTATATACACAGCTCAGATCCCAGCACTTCTCGCACTCGATTCGTTTCCTCGCATTCATCCTCTTCAAAGATGGTGGAACGTTCCGCATGTTCTTTCGGCTACTTATTTGGGATATTGTCATCTTTATGAATGTCGTAGATTAGCGGTCAAGGCGGTTCTCTTTACGATCTTAGGGATAATAGAGCTAAGAATCCTCTGCAGTCTTGCGGGAGAGTAATGGAAGATGTGCTAAACTTTGTTTTCTGATATCATGCTTCTTCATTCAATACATTATCCATCCTCCTACTAATACTCCTTCATAATTTTAGAGCGATTTAGAAGATGATCCATTCAATGATATGAGATGGCAGCTCTTCGAGTTTCTGAGCAAACCTTGAAAATGTCGATGCCAACAAATCTTTTACCAAATCGTCGACATTCACAATATTCACCTATGAAAGCAATAGCATTGAAGGCTTAAAGCGTCCTCAGTAGTGGATGAATGTGTATTGGATCGTTGGGCGGCAGGCGGAAAATCAAAATTGAAGGTCATCGATACTCCGGTTGCTTTCAAGATAAGAAACAGAAGCCAGAAAGCGATTAAACATAGATGGAGAACGTTACCGACATAGATGGATTATTCAATTCACAACGATGAAATTT
This sequence comes from Parelaphostrongylus tenuis, assembly GCA_019055375.1. Lineage (NCBI taxonomy): Eukaryota > Metazoa > Nematoda > Chromadorea > Rhabditida > Metastrongylidae > Parelaphostrongylus > Parelaphostrongylus tenuis. The sequence continues at coordinate 298,047 of JAHQIW010003230.1, forward strand.
ACAAAAATTCACGAGAACTGTTTTGCTTCAATTTCGACATGCATCATCTCAATAATTTCAAGAACTCTTCGGTGGGCGGCCGTTTAAAATTGAGATGCGTATCTCGTTTGAAGTTGCAAACGAATTCCGTTATTCAATTAGGGTTTTCTCAGCATCCCAGCAGAAACTTGTACTCGATTCAATTCCATTTCGAATCCATGGTCTTCGACACACTATTCCGTGTTTCTAGTGCTTATAAGACTTCTGGTGAAGAAAAGTGCTCATTCACATGCGATCGTACTGTTTTTGGAATTTGATAGATTATGTTAAGTTTACAAGGAATACTATTACATAAAGTGCTTAGAAATCATTGTAGCGATTGAAAACTGGAAAGCAACGAATAGTTTGTTAAACATGGCACTGCACACTGCATGAGATAACAACTCTCCAAATTTTTGATTAACAAGTTACCTTAGAAGTAAAACCTCTGCAATGTCGTAAAAAATACTTTGCTGTAGCGTTCAAAAAGTACTGATACTTTCATATATACTATATACTATATATACTATACTCATACTTTCATGATTCCACTTAGAGATGTAGAGTGACGTGCAAAACTTTACGCGCCCTCGGATAGGGTGAATAATGGTTGCAAGTCCCAAGTAACGCAAAAGTTTTGCACATCACTACATCACTTGGTTATTAAAACATCACACCACCAATAAAAGCTGTTAAATAAAATCAACTCTGTTTGACTATTTACTTACAGTCGGAAATATTTTTATTTCGCAAAGTGTGGCTTGGCCGCAAAAAAATCGGGCTTTCTGAAAAAAAAAACGGATTTCTTTAGTTTACTTTTATAAAAGCCTCCACAATGATATACCATCTCTTTGGCTAGATAGTGCTTCTCTCATTTAAACTTTATTATATAAATACTTGCTAACATCCCCATGCAGTGCTTTCTACATTTAAATATTATAAAACGTGTGCGAAGTTATGGCATCGGCTAAGTACTTCGAAAGTGAAATGTAACATTCCCTTCTGTGGTATAGTTCGTTGAAGAGGTATTTTAGGAACAAAGCTTTCTGTTAAAGCCAGTGTTTCTTCAAAAGTACCTACAACTTAAATGGAAACTTTTGTCCTGCGAAGAAACAAAGAAAAACAAATGCGGAACAGACATCACGCTCCAACGTGAAACGTAGTTTTCATTTTATTGCTATAGAGCACTAAGAAGGCCTCTCCAAAATCCCCTCTTGAAAACTTTCGTCATAAGCTATTGAAGTAGTGGTAAAATATACAATCTGAGAGAATGTTTTAGCCTTTTCGAAGTTTGGCATTTCAATGCTTTACTTACGTTTTGGCGGTCTCACTCGCCTCATTAGAGCCACACACCCCACCAGCCCAGTCCCCATGACAGGGAAGAGGAGATGTTATCTAAGACCAGACAACTTGGAATGTTGTCCAGGCCATTTTACTGTTGATGGCATGCAGCTGTCATTTTTTATATAAACATTGCCTTTTGATCGACTTTCAGAAAATCGTTGCATACTTGGAACGTTATCAGGGCAACTTGGAATGTTGTCTGGGCCATCTTAAAGTTAATAGCATGCTGCTGCCAATTTTCATATAGACATTCCCTTTCAATCGACTATTTTTGGAAATCTTGTTGCAAACGCTATGTTTGTGTTGTCTGTTCTTAACATAGTCTGTCTCCCATTCTTTACCTAAGATGCCTGGAGACGCGTGTGGCACTTATGAGGTGGGCGAGATCAGCGAAACGTACGTAAGCCACTGACATTTGAAGCATTGAAAAGACTAAAAACATTCTCTAAGAGTAATCATAGGATAAGTATAACCAAGTTTTTTGAGCAGTCGATTGAAGGCTTGCTAAAAATCTGAGTAAAAATCCACTATTAGCAAATAACTACAGAAGCCAGTGTACTCACCCTTTTCACAGAAGGATACAATCTTCATTTCTAGAAAAAATGGATACTGAGCTGGTAGTGATGCTCGTTCATTACGAGCAACAAACTGATACAACTGCGTGTCGGCTTTTCTAGTTTGAGTGGAAGCACACTTGCACAATTGTCTGAACTACAAAAAAGTTGATTTGGCAGCATTCAACGAAATTTGAGTTTTTAACCAAGATCCTCAATAGACAGCCGCGCTCACACGAAAAGCTCAAAGATTCAATGAATAGTAAATGCTACGAAAATAATCGAATGCACGAGTTGCTGGACCGTGCAGTAGATGTGAGGATAATCATGAAGTAGAAATTTTTTGTAAGAATTATACTATATACTGAAGATCATTTAATCAGCATGAACGAGTTCTCATTAAATATAGCGAAAAATGTTTCATTTACCCGAAAGAAAAAGAAGCAACGATATCTCTGCGACTCTCCAGTGAAAGTCCGACTTTACTGATTCAATCAATGATATCAATGGTAAATACGCAAGTGGTGGACAAAAATGAAGATTCCTGTACAACTACTGAAGGAACGTGTTTGGAGGAATTGAAAAGAGATTGCAAACTTGAGTTCGATTTCAATTCAAACATCAGGATCTCTCGAGTGAAGAACTGCAGCGGTGACACTCGGCGAAGAATCGCACTCTAATCCGGAGCTTGGATGACCTCTTCATTGAAAATGATTGTGGATAAGCCGGTTCATTGGCGAACTTGATCGCGTTTCGGATCGAATTTCTGCAGAGTTGCACCAGCATTGATTTGTTAACTGAAGTAAATGTGAAGAAAAGTATTTTTACTCGCTTTCTAATAAATTTGATCAAATCTTTGTACTTTTGCACAGGGTAATTCTTTCACTTTATTCGCTGTTCCCCACTTATACGGAGTTCATCCAATGTTCATGTGGCATGGAGGTCACATCTGGATTTAGTTTTTTTTCAAGAACGTCGTTGAACGCCTGACGCGAGTACCCTTATTTTCCAACGATATTTCTGTTCGAGGGCTGCTGAATCCTCTTTAAGTGCAGTAGTTTACACTTTTGTATTCTTAGGAAATTTTTTATACTCCTTCGGCGCGAAACGATGAAAGGCATAGTTTTGCTTGTTCTAGAACAAAACAACAACAATGCATGTATTACACGGCTTATTTAATACGTTTTCCTCACCAAAAAACTGAGTGCAAAGGTCGTTGCGAAATTCTCCATATCAATAACGCCTTTTTTTCTAGGCAGTCATTATTATTCTGGTAGAAAAGTAGATAAAAAGCTCCATACTAAAATCGAAGTTCGAACAATCTCTTCTGGATATTTATACTTCAGTAGCTTTATCAATTACTAAGAAGTCCGTTTCATTCTTTGAATAACTAATTAGACCCGATTTTCTTCCGTAGTGTCAAGAAAAACGTGTTAGCACCTTCTAAATCGCTACTCTTGTAGACTATTGAATATTGATGATTAAATAGGATGAAAGTGACTTCTGACATTGGTCTTCATAGCTAGGCATTTGAATGCAGATAGCCAACTCCTCAAACATACCGCGAGATGATGAAAGGATAAGGGATAAAGCTCTCGGAGTTGATCAAACCCTGAGGGACGCGCCATGCATTCGTCTTCAATTTTTACCTTCGTTTGAGTGGTTGAATGTATATCTGGCTCTTACAATCACTCGCTGTGGTCTGAACCGAGTCAGTGGTGCTTGTCCTCCCAGACAAGTCTGATACCAATTTACCGACGCCCAAGTGATGGATGGCTTCGTGAGCCATAAGTGCGAGATCGTACCATTGATCTCGTGTGCGACACAGAGCACCTCTAACCACTAGACCATATGCGCAGATGACATCACTCCATAATGTCTCAGTTCGACGAGTAAGAGCACTACACAGACGGGTGTGCCGATTGGTTGTTGAGGGGTGCACTTTGAGAGATAGGTAACCTGTATCCTAAAGTAATACGGCCGTCTACACATTTCCCATTCGTTTCTTTCTGTCACAGTCCTCCTGCGCAGTGATGGTTTGCTTCAATAAGACGTTATGAGGCGCTTTTTGAAGGCCCTATGGTCAAAAGGTTCTCATCGTATACATGAGTTATTGAGCAGTGCTTGCAAAAAAATTAGTTGGATATCGTCATCCTCTCCGAAGGTTTTTAGTTTACATATGACTTGCACGAACACTAAATACTTAAGAAATGGTGAAGAAATTAACTTTTTCTGATGACGAGCAGTAAAATCTAATAGTATAATATGATTCAGATGCTCTGAATTTTCATGGCGCATAGGATTTGTTAGCGAGATGATGATCAGATAATAATCTGCGGGCTGTTACAGGACAGCACGTTTTATCTCATTGTCAAAAGTTCAATGTTAAGCTTTTAAAGGAAATGTCGCGAGCGACTGTTCTATCCAATAAAAAGGATAAAAAAGGAAAAAAGACATTCATGATGCAGAACGGTAGAGAGTGTTTTGTATAGCAAGTTCTTTGAATGATCACTGGAGGCACATTGGTTACGGTTGCTATGCAATAATATAGGTTCGATCCCAAACCGTTTAACCTATACAACTTCCTTCTCCGTGGAACTGCCCAAGCTCCTTCTCCGCCGATTCAATGCCAGATTTGTCTGCAAAACAGCTCCATCTGATCACAAAATCTGGTTGCCACATTGACATAGAATTCTTCATGGTGGAGCAGTCATAAAAACCTCTTATTTATCGAAAAATGGCGTTTTTAAGTCTAAAAATCAAACCGATTACTTGATTTAAAAGGTTTAAAGTCACAACTAGTGCGATACGTTGCACAAAACAGATCATAAGAACCGATAGCTTTCAAAAGAGTGAATTTTAGACGGCTTGTTTTGCATTTGAAGTTTGAGGGTCTGAAATGGCACTTTTTAGACCCGGCTTTTTTTTTGCTACATGTTTGCTAAGGATAGGAACTGGTTTGAATCCATTCCGGGCCCACTGAGCCAAACTTCTCATCATTCCAAGATCAGGAAATTTGCACTAAACTTGTTCAAAGCAAACTCACATCCTCTAGTCTACCTAGAAACGTTCTAGCAAGTCCATTTCACGATTAGAACAAGATTTGTTTTGCGAGGTGTACTCAAGGAAAGAAATCTAATGAGAGAATTCTGGGATCCGCAAACTGCGATAAATATGATGTCGAGTCATTTAATAATGTAGAAATGAGCATTAGGATTTCAAACACGTAATCAATTAACCCATAAACGCAACCAAACCTCTTAATAGTGAGAGCGCAGCAAATTCGTATCATACTTATACAAAAAAAAAACCTTGTTCTACCCAACTAAAGATCTCGGAGCATCAATGCAGAATTTTCTACGACTCTTTGAAGTAACAACTTCTATAAAGGTGACAAAGTCTGAGTTGAAGTTCATTCTGCACAACCTGAAACATCGGAAACGTGGACAGAAGAATTGCCGTGATCCGCATAATATGTGATCACATGTCATGTAAACAAATGAAGCAGACGAGAACTTACTTACTTAATACTTGCGCAAACTATCTTCACAAACTGTGCAGACCCCAGCACAATGCCTATTCGTCTCTTCTTCACGCGATAGTGGTCCATGGTGGAGGTCTGAATTGAGCATGGCAGATGGCGCAAGTTTCATACCGCTATCTGCAGAAAATCGGCAAAAATACGATTACAGCTGATGGGAATACAGATGCGAATAAACCTGATTAATACTTCTAATAAGGACATTCGCCCAACGTGTAGATGGTCGTCTTCGGGACGAGTGTATTCTTGTGGAGTTCACTCTACAGTTCTTTTCGTCCATCTGTCGTCTGACCTTCTTACTGTATGGCCGGTCCATCCGTATTGCGCTAGTGATGCATGTTTCTCTGGGTCGCGGAGATTGATGCTTCCGGAGATCTGAGCTGCACAAGGTGGCTAGGTGTTGTGAGTTTAGACTGATTTTCAGAAGGCATCGTTCAAACGTTCTATGTGTCGTGCGCAGTAACACTGACGTGATTGAAGTATCAGCCCGCGCCTCTGCTGCCTAACAGAACGCTGGAAAGACTGTTGAATTGAAAATGTTAGCGCGTGATCTAGAATCCATTATTTGGTCGGTGGCTTCTTTGACAGGTCCTGATGCAGCCCACGCTGCTCTCCTTCTTCTGTCTAGTTCACCTTTTATGTTGTTCTCCGTATTTAGATAGCGATTAAGGTACAGGTACGAGGATGAAGCAGACCAGAAAAGAATGTAGATGTGAGTTCCACTGTTAATGTCAAATGTGTAAATAATTATTGGACTGAATTTTGCATTAGGTTGCCACTATATATGGAAAATCGTAACATAATGAGTAGATATGGTGTGATATAGGGGCTCGTCTGGCGTTATAACACACCGATAACCCTTCCTATACAAGTATTTGATTGAACGATAGGTTACTTATAACAGGTAGGCATTTGAACTGATTTGTGCACTATATTGTCACTAAGTATTGGAATTATGGGCCAAATGATTATCGAACAAAACTTAAATAAAAGGACAGTTTGTGAGACAGCCGGGCTGATAATTTATAGAGTGTTTGTTTCTGAAAAGTTTCCTTTACAAATCTCTTAATCTCAAATTTCTAAATTAGGGAGAGTTGTGGCCGAGTGGTTGTGATACTCGTTACAGCGCACGTGAAAACAAGCTCCCCCCCTTCCCCCCCCCCCCCCCCCACCCCCCTCTTCCTCGAACTCTCTTCAGCACTTAACAACATCGCCTTATGGAACGCTAGAGCCATGATTTCCTTGAGATTGCAACAAGACTTGCCCAACCAGTATACTACAACGTTCAAGAAGAAGACGAACACACGTACTGAAAGTTGGAAGCACTGAGATTCGCGCAGTGAAAAAAAAAAACACTGTGAAGACGGATCAATAAAGTGTCATAAAATGTCAATTTTTTTGTGACTGAGCTTGACACGAGGTTTCCATGGTATTATTCTAGGAAACAGCTAACATTTCGTCGGTTTCGCCTTTATCAGAGCCTAGAAAGATCAGATTGTTCACAATTCAGTCAATCAAACACCTCCACCTTTTTAATTAATAATACCCACCGGACCTAGATTTCAGTCGCATCAAGCACAAGAATCAATCTCCAGCATACTCACCGCTATATGAGTCTTTTATGAGTAGTTCAAGTGGAGACCTTCGTGTAGAGATCACATAAAGTCACAATGTACCTTCCCACATCAGAATAGTTTTCCTATATACCGTCTCATATCACGTGAAATCGAAGCATTTTTCCCTGCGATTCATGTTTGGATTGGTGCTGCTTATTCAAAACGCGTCTAAAAACTTACGCGCTGATGTTTCTTGTTTCTTCATGAGGACAGTGACTTAAATTTCGAAACCTGCTCTTCATGCTTCTGACATCTGCGCGTGCTTAAAGGATGTACGGTTTGTTATAACACTGGTCATCTAGGTGATCGTTCATGCGGACATGGAATGGCCTTCTGTTACACCAATGCATTTTTAACCATACGCTTTGCAACAAATTGGGTAAACTGTGCCCATGTTCATGAACTTACCGTCTCTACCATAAGAGCATATTTTGAATCGCTCCTTTGAACAAAGACGGCCGTATAAGCGGTTGCGAACTGATTCAGAAGATCGGCTTTTGATAACCTCGGCATCAGAGTCAGTTATTCAAGTATGAAAAACTTAGCTGTCTGAGCTGGCGCGAAGTTGGTGGCTGTTGCTGCTGTTGACGACGTTATTGTTGTCGCTGTTGATGTCGAGATGGAATAGATCATAGTACGAATCGTAGGCTGACGTTTCGGCGACATCGCCTTCCTTTGAAGCCTGGACGTACTCTATATCACTGTTTGTTGAATAACGAAATCGATACTAGGCACCTTCCTTTGAATCAAGCTAGAAGATTAAGCGCATGTAAGGTGCCAGGTCTCGCGAGTATTTGGTGGTATTTGAATAATTGTAACCGCTGCTTTAATCGTGGCCAACTCCAAACAACGGTTTATAGCTATACTTATTTCTTTAAAAAGAAACGGAGAATGAACGGGACATTGCTTCCGTTAGTACTGCCGTTTGGGAGCGTATAATTTTTCCTGAATCTATACCGGGGACTACGAATTCGTAACCCTTAGAAGTGGCTAGCTTCCGGGAATTTTTTAAGGATTCTACTCTCTGCTCTCGTGCATTTCATTTTGACAGTCTCTAAAGCAAAGTTGGTGAACAGAATAGACCGGGACACTTGCATTAACACAGTGGCAATGGCAACCATTTCTCGAAGCGTACTCAAGAAGCCCACGGACCTCCCTCTTTGAGGGATCCCGCCCGGTTAGTCGCGAGGGCACGTGGCGCGTCCCCAGGTGGTGGATAGGGGAATAAAACGCGAACCAAAAGCGACCGTGTGCTTCCCAGAGACGCAGGTGGATTCAGGGGACGAGCTCCCTGCTTCTGCAGCGCCGACTTGACAAAACTCTATTTCTACGAGTCAAGTCGGCCAAAAGCCTGCAATCAAGCGGCTGGGAAGTACATGGGAGGCGGTTAGGAGTCGCCTCCAACAAATAAGCTCCTCCCGCTCCTCCGAGAGAGACTGGCAAGCTACTCGTGAGTACCCAGCCCCCACGTTAGAGCCTGGCAAGCTACACGTTGGGTATCAAAATGCCAAAAACAGTAACAAATATGGGCCTCATTCCCCTGACCCCGAAAGAGCCCCTGGTACGGCAGCGCCAGGTAGGACGAGTACGGAGAGGCTGCTAAAATCTCAGGGCCGAACTAGGCTGCCAAGATCGAAACGGACTAAAATGACGATCTGTACCTACAATGCGAGAACCCTTGCTCAACAATCCGCTGTAGAAGATCTGTTGATTCAAGCAAGAAGAATAAGGTACGACGTCATTGGCCTGGCTGAGACGAGAAGGCGCCATCCTTTTCACGCTGTCTATGACACCGGAGAAGAACTGTTCCTTGGAACATGCGATCGCAGAGGTGTCGGTGGCGTTGGCGTCCTCGTCAAATCGAATTTGACCGTGAACATTGATTCGTTCGAACAACTAACAACCCGCATCGGACGATTACGGTTGAAACGATGTGGTTCTATGCCGGCTTTGACCATCTTCGTTGCTTACGCAGCAACATCAAGCTATGACGAAGACGAAGTCGAAGCGTTCTATATGGACCTCGAAAAATTCTTCAGAGAAGATCATACATTCTTCAAGGTCATTGTCGGAGATTTTAACGCAAAAATTGGACCTAGAAGAACGTCTGAAGAACGTCACATAGGGACCCACGGACTAGAATGGAATGAACAGGGTGAGAGGCTATCCGAGTTTATCATGACGACCCAAACCATCCATGGTAACTCGCAATTCCAAAAGCCTCTCTCTCAGCGATGGACGTGGGAGTCTCCCAATGGAGAGTACCATAACGAAATAGATCACATCATAGTAAATCGAAGGTTTTGCCTGACCGACGTCGCTGTTGTTCCCAAGTTCTACACGGGATCAGACCATCGCCTCCTTCGCCAACGTTCCGATTTTCGAGGAGAGGAGAGAAAGCCGCTAAATTCAAACAACGAAGTCCCAGAACTACCATAAACTGGGATGTATTCAAATCATTAGTCGGCTCTTGGGAAGATACCGTTGTCGACAACATCGACGAAGAATACGATCGACTCGTTGAATATCTTCACGTTGGCGCTAAAAAGCCGAAAGTCCTAAGGTCACGAAGAGACGCTTGTCTCCGCAGACACTCGAGCTGATACGTCAACGTGGAATCGCACGAGCCGCAGGCAACCGAAACCTTACGTCCGAACTTGCGAAACGATGCAGAGAAGCGATAAAAGAAGACCTTAAAGAGAGAAGAGCAGCAGTTATGGCAGAAGCTGCAGAAGCTGGGAAGAGCATTCGCAAAGCCCAGCGAGGCTTCGCCAACTATAAGACCAAGATGATTGCACTCCGATACCCTGACGGGACACTTACAGCTTCCAGAAGGGCTATGGAGAAAATCATCCACCAGTACTACTCGGATCTCTTCGCTAGCCATGTTCTCTTACCGTCATATAAATTGAAAGAGGACGAATATGTCGTTCCACCGGTCCTTCCTTCCGAAATCCGACATGCTATATCGTCGGTGAAAAACAGAACAACACCCGGTCCAGACAGGATTAGACCGGAACACCTGAAGAACCTGCCGCCAGTTCTCATCAACACCCTGGCTCGGCTCTTCACTCGCTACCTGTCAGAATGCAAGGTCCCTATTCAATGGAAAACCAGCAAGACCGTATTGTTGTTCAAAAGGGAGACCTTCACGACATAGGCAATTATCGCCCAATCTGCTTGCTGTCCGTTGTTTATAAACTCTTTACTCGAGTCATCCTGAACAGGATTGACAGAACACTGGACGAAGGACAGCTATGCGAACAAGCAGGGTTCAGAAAAGGATTTAGTACCATGGACCACATCCACACGATCACAAGACTCATTGAAGTTTCGCGAGAGTACAAACAACCACTCTGTCTCACTTTCATCGATCTGAAAAAAGCCTTTGATTCAGTGGAAACAGAAGCGGTTATAGAGGCTCTGGATAACCAAAGGCGTCCCTACTCGGTACATAATGATCCTTCGTGAGCTTTATAAAGATTTCACGACCAGAATATCTCCATTCTACAACAATATCACAATTGACGTAAGAAGAGGGGTTCGACAAGGCGATACAATATCGCCAAAACTATTCACTGCCACCCTACAAAACGTCATGCGAACCTTAGAATGGGACGAAATGGGAGTGAAAATTGACGGTCGACAATTAAACCATCTTCGCTTTGCTGACGATATCGTTCTCATAACACCAAACATCAGCCAAGCGGAACGAATGTTGACTGATATCGATAACGCCTGTGGAAATATCGGTCTTCAACTGAATCTAACGAAAACAATGTTCATGAGGAACGGATGGGTTTCTAATGCCCCATTCACGCTCAACGGAACGACAATTTCCGAATGCTCCAGTTACATCTATCTAGGTCGTGAAATCAACATGATGAACGACCTAGCCCCAGAGTTGAGCAGGAGGAAACGAGCGGCTTGGGGAACGTTTAAGAGCATCGAAGATGTAGTGAAGAGGACAAAGAACATCCGACTCCGTGCCCACCTTTTCGACTCGACAATTATCCCTGCCCTAACGTATGCAGCAGAAACCTGGTCGCTACGTAAGCAGGATGAAAGATCACTTGCCGTTATCGAACGCGCAGTCGAAAGGTCGATGCTAGGAGTGTCTCGTATTTCGCAAATGAGACAAAGGATCCGAACTTCCGACCTACGTCAACGATCGAAAATCAGAGACGCCGTTCTACACGCCAGGATATCGAAAATAAGGTGGGCCGGACACGTGATGCGCTTCAACGACAACCGATGGACGAGAGCCGTTACCGACTGGATTCCTCGGGACGTCAAGCGCTCTAAAGGAAGACCACTGACCCGTTGGTCCGATTTCTTCACGAAAGCGATGGAAGAAAGATATGATGCTCAGCGAACTCCTAGAGCAAGGAGGACCCACTGGGCTACTCTTGCACGCGATAAGGAAAAATGGAAGAGTTGCTGGTACCCGCTCGAGTCACTCGACGATCAACGGGACGACAGGTGATACAGGTGATACTCAAGAAGCAATGCATAATTTTTTGCCCCACTCGCTATGAGTCCTATAGAGGTCGCACCGGTTACATTGTCCTGTAGTTTGGAAGCTGCATACGCCAGTAGTCGCCTTAGCGATCGAAAAGTAAAAAGCGACAGCTCGAGCTGTTTGGCAAAGCTGAGACGGTACCGAGGGTGCAACTCCACTTCATCAAGGCACAGGCATTTTTGCGCCTCTTCCCTAATCACACAGCAATGGTGCTTAGCCAAAATGAGATATAAAACGAAAGATTATAATTAATTCTTTTTTCCTGTACGAGCTGCCATATCAAATGAATAAGCTACCAATGAATTACATAAAATATGAGAAAAATACTGTATGTATCAAAACCAACTATAAGTAGGAAAATGTCCCTGCAGATGTTATAGCAGCCGACGTGCCCCATTATAAATGTTTATGATAGAGGTCATGCCACCGCGAAAATGTTCAAGGAGCTAAATTATGGCGTCATGAAGACAATCAAGATGGCGCTGAAATAAGTTAGCAAGTATACTCCACTGCACTTTCTGCTCCTTGTTCAAATGATGTCTGTTTTTGCCCTTGAACGTTCGTCGTTCGCTTTTCATGCTTCACTTTACTTTGATACCCAATTTCCCCTAATTCTTCCGCAATGTTGTCTTCTTCGGCTTTTCTTCATTGCAAGTCGGATTATTGCCAAAAGGCTGCGGTATGTTGGAGATTGTTTTAGAAACCCTTGGAAAAAACTGTAGTATCATTCTGGTCATCACAATGAAAAGGGCCACTGCAAAGAGATGTGGTGACTTGCCAGCTCAACATACCCAAGTTCAGTGCTCGAAAGATTATGTTCTCGACTTTCTGGGCTGTCAGGGCACATTGTTTCGAAAACTCCTCGACAACAAATAGATAATCAATGCCGACGTCTACGGGAAACAACTTCGAAAGTTAGCAGCAGCAGCACGAAAGAAGTGTCCGAGACGACTCATTGCTATCCTTCTTCAGGATAACAACAACGTTCCACCTCATTTTGCAAAGTCGACTTGCCACATCTTGGAGACACTGGGTTTGATCACGGTTTCACATCCACCATATAGCCCTGAGATTGCTCCATCGAATTACTATCTCTTCCGCACTCTGGGGAGTTATATGCGGAAGAACATAAACTAAAAGCTTTGAGAATGTTCTTAGCAGTCTTTTCAAGGTTTGTTACGCAACACTTCATTCGCGGCTACAATTCGGCTTACGCGATGTTTTTCAATGACGTTTTACGCTTTGGTCTCATTGGTCCAGTCGATCAGACAAATTATATCTATCCGAACAGTGGTTTCAACGAATTAAGCGCTGTCGTATGCTACTGTTCAACACACAAAATATATTAGGCGTATTTGTTAGACAAGTTCAATTTCTTAAGGTGACTGAAGTGGGATGGCGCACGTTTATTATCTCATCATCTACATCATGACTGTGGTGCTCATATTCACCGTGATTGTCTGCAATCAATTTATTTTGTTATTTACAGGTCAGTAATTAATGCGACAATGAAAAGCTGCGTCATATATACTCTGCCGATCTTGACAACCCCCTTAATAGCAATTGAAATGTCTAGATGCACTGTAATCTTTTCTTCAAGGGAGAACAGCCTGCGCTAACATCCGACTCTACAAGTGGTGGTACTTCTGACGATCACTGTCTTCATTTACGCCGTTACGAGTTACTAATTTTGTTTGATATCTAATACTTCGTCAAACAAAGATTAGATAATCAGTTCCAATTTAGTGCTTCCATATACAATTTATTTTATTACTTCGCTGAATGCAGACTATTCAAATCTGAGTCCTTACTATGTAATGATTTCGGCATTCCTGTGGTTATATGCCTGAAGATTAATTCAGCCTTAACAATATCGGTTGATGACAATCTTGGTAAGATGTGTTTCAAAAATTGATTATAGGCTGAACGTATGATTATTCAGGCTCTGTACTTCCCAGTTCTGCTCCATAAACTGTCCAATCACTCGTATGCGTTGTTCAGCCTGTTGTTTGGATTTTTATTAGCACTAGTGGATCTCGTTCTGGAATTTTCACTTTCACCTTTCAATAGCGCTCCCAAATGTGCGGCTCTAGAATGTTTCCTGAACAAAAGTTTTCGCATCTATCGGGAACTCAGCACTATGGTAAAACTTCTTCGGTACTTCTCTACAAGACGGCGACAGATGAGTATTCGACCTCATTTGCTGGACAAAAATTTTTTTACTCATTGGAAAGCTCAAATTTCTAGCTAAATCCGTACTTAGCTGGTTTTTCAAAACAGCTTTTTATAACGCTATAACATCAAGTTCCACACGATCACGTGTTTTTTTCACCTTATCTCGCTTGTATTTCGCTGGACGAAATTTGTTCCTCAAAATTGTAGTACTCTTTCGATAGTCCCGCTCTCGAATTCAAAAATATGTATGCTTTCTGAAAAAGCTTATCTGATAGCGCTGTAGGAGAAAGAAAACATTTATGTTTTACACCTCGACGGACACAGTTCTTTTCTAGACTTTTAGTAATTATTTGATATCGTAAGTTTTTTAATTGCATTGTATCAGGAAAAATAAGATCGAGTTTGGTATACACGGCGAGCTTTTTACCGGCTAATCTACGTATTGGGAGGCGGGGCGATTGATCGATGGCCTAAATTGTTAGAATGTAACTTGTAAGTCAACTCGGAAATTTATCTCCGCTTTTAAAGAAATTCCATATGAAACGATTGACGTAAGTCGTTTCTGAGAAAAACCGTTTCACTACGAAGTTTTCTCTATACGTTCACACGCTTTTCGTGCTTTCAGCAAAATATACGCTTGATAAAAATGAAGGCTCGCGGTGGGTGTGAAACAAAATATATTTTTTATTTTACAGTGCTATAAAAGGGTGCTTTGAAAAACCGTGAACTTACTGCTCTAGCCTAAGTGTTCGGATGGAATACTAATACTTCAATGACACTCACCCAGCAATTGGGGTCGTATATTCATTTGTTGTCGTCTAATAGAAAGAACTCTTCTTCCTTTTGCTGTCTGCATATCTTTCGAATGTCCACTTTTAGGCGATGGGAGCTGTCGTAAATGTTATGACGATTTAGATCCTCACAAGATTGCTAGCCATTTGGCAGAAGTCACGTTCACGTGCACTTATGAATTTTCTAAAAGAAAAGGGATTTAACCAGGTGACATTATTATACAAATTTGAGTCGAATTCTTTTTGATTGACTTTTTCTAACGATGGTCTAATGTTACCCAGTGATGTAGAATGATGTGTAAAATTTTTCGCGTCAGGGAAGACTCGAACACACAAATCACTGTACCCGGGAGCGCGTGCTTCAACCCGTTGCACTACTGACGCCCCTTTTGCCAGTCCTCTTCGAGTCTTGCCTGACGCCAAAAGTTGTAAATCACTCTGCATCATTGTATATGTCATAGAAATTCTGCTGCCTTTCAATTAGGACTTTTTAGGCAAACCGTTGCAGCCTTATAATTCTCCTCACGTTCATGGTATCTGTCACTTTCACAAGCATAAGTCATGGTCTAGCTAATATAATCAGATTTCAGTGTCTTCAGATTTCAGATTCAGTGGCTTCCATGATTTCAGTGTCATCGGTACAATCAACATAGCCGGATTGCTTTGTGCTGGTAAGCCGTGATGTGGTTTTAGTAGCAAGTGTTGCTCAAATAACTGATATACGTTACAGGCGCGTGCAACACTATCGCATTAATTGTACTCAATAATGAAGTACAAGAAATGGCAAGAAAATTCATTTTTTGCAGAAGGCTGTACAAGTCCATGTCTTCTGTGATAGCGACAGTTGGAAGATGTTCTTAACGTGTTCAACTTCAAAACTGTTTTTACTTTGTACAGATGTGAAGAAGATAGAGTGCTTTTTAGTGAAATCTACTTGAACTGATGTCGAGCCGCGTAATGCGAAAAAAAGAGGGCGCAAACGTTCACTGAAACAACGAGAACCTAGGCAACGTACAAGACTGTCACGGGCAATTTATAAACAGTCCGGTATATGAATAACATTTTTATGAGGTAGAAAAGTACATATAAAGATGACACTCTTAACTTGAGAGGTGTCACTTTCACCTCAAGATCACAAAGAGATCCTGTTCATTAAAATCAAAATAAATCATCAAAATAGTGTGATGAGATGGTGTAGAAGCATTGCTAATCGGTATGAGAAAAAACTAAGATGATAAAAATCAGATCATTCACATATTTTTGGAATGTCGTTTTCCATTTGCTGACATATTCGCAACAAATCTACGTTGTAAACTATATTTTAATACTTCAGCTGTCCGCAGAACGGACAAAAAAGTTCCTTTGTAATGCAACGTTACATTGCTCTTATCATAGAGTCGAAATATTCATCAATGTGGAAGTCCATGAATTCGCACTTTAGCCGTCCACGATGGTCTGACCTTTGTGGGAATCATGCGCTGCTAAAGTACTGGCAGCTTCCAGCTTTGATTCGACATGTAATGGCCCATCATAGACTTTACAGACTACATTGAAACCCTTGTAGCCTGAAATTTTGTAATTGGAAGGTTTACGTTTTTAGGTTAAACATGCTGATTGTGATTGCATGAGTCATATAATTTATCTTGTCTCACGGTGCCTTTTTGTGGTATTTCCCTTGCCTAACTCTGATGATTATTTGATAGCTTCTCTAACCTAATAGTTATGATAGGCGTTGTCCAAAAGATCCTCCTTTCCAAAACCAGTAATCATAAAAAATACTTTTTGGACAAATCTTGGACGATTCAATAAATCTAAACTCGGCTCATTAGAGGTTGTGAAATTTTTATCAAAATTGCTTGGAGTGAACCACGCCTTCTGACCCAAGTAGAAGCGCTCTGACACACCTTTTGATAGCCCAAGAAGATTTGACTTGACGGCATTTCAACCACATTCGTGTGAAAAATCGAAGTTCTCAATCAACAACAGAACTCATACGCAAAAACTCGAAGATTTCTATGGATGGTAAGTGCCAGATAGTAACCAAATGCAGAAATCGCTGGAATTCTCACAGTAATTGTGGAGACAGACCACGTAGAAAAAAGCTTGTAGAAGAATTATATAAGCGTATGTGCATGAAATCCTTCATTCAATATGAACGAGTTCTCGTTGAATGTAGCAAAAAAGTTCGCGGACATACTGTAAAAAAGAACACTGATATCTTGGTAGCCTACTAGTAAAGTAAAACTTTACCGATTCAAGCGTTGATATCAACAAATACATATTAGGTGGACAAAAAAGTATTCGATTAGAGGCAACCAGCACGGTTGTGGGATCTCTGGAATGAAGAGCTACAGCGGTACCACTGGGCCAGAATTTTCACCGTAACTCGGAGCCTGAACGAGCTTTTTCATTGGAAAAGATTGTGGTTAAGCCGGTTCGATGGCAAACCTGATCTTGTTTCGGGTCGAATTCCTACAGTGTTGTAATTTCATTGATGCGGTAAGTGAAGTTAGTATGAAGGAAAGTATTTTTATTTGACTATCTTGTAATTACGATCAAATTCGTACATTCCCCCAAAATTTTTCTTAATTCGACCTGCTGCTTCGCACCCGTACGAAACTGGTCCAATGCTCCTGTGGGATGGATGTCACATCTGAATTTCGTCTTCTTCAAAACGTCGTGGAACGCTAGCTGACACGAATCTCCTTGTGGTCCTACGAAAATTCCTGCCGGAGAGCTTCTAAGTCTTTACCAAGAGCAGAGGAAGACATTTTGTTAGAAAATTTTCTATCTCCTAGACATACTCGACACGAAGTGATGAGAGACATAGTTGCCCCTTTCTAGATCAAAGCATCAGCAATATATGTATTACACGACTTATTAAACTGCGCCTTCTTCACCAAAAGAAAAAACTACAACAAAGCCGGAAAATCTCCTTTGCCAACAGTACATTTTTAAACATTTATCATCTATTCAATAAAGGAGAAGTAAAGAGGCTTAATTCCAAGCTCACAGTTCGTATCGGCTCTTGTGGGTATTTAATCCTTGAGCAAGTCTAGAAGTCATATAGAGCTTCAGAGTATAGAAATATCATTTAAGTGAAAACAATTAAGTAGACGCAATTTTCTTCACTAATGTCATAAAAGGCGGACTATGACCCTCTGAAATGGTTACTACTTACAGATTCAGAAAATGTTGTCATTAGGATAGAACTGATTTTTGATACTGGTCTTCAGGCCCTGGCTTTTCATATGGAGACCGCTAACTCTTACACCGCGCGAGAAGATGTCGCGCCCTACTGATAAGTTTCGTAAAAAGTTTGTGCTGTTTCGACTTTTCAATGTATTTTCTGCAATGAAATTGGATGATTTTGGTACCGTTCATTGGTATAAAACTTGGATGTACTTGCTTTAAGAGGAGCTGTCGTGGGATTGCTGGTGAAGCAGCGCGCCATTTCTTTTACGCGCCCTTCATGCTTGATTGATAAGTGAATTTCCTCCCAAGACAGCTCCATGTCAAGGCAAGTATAGGCAAGTTTTATAACAACATGTTTTCAAGAAAATGCACTATTGAACGATAGCTGAATCATGTAATTTCATTGCAAAAATTGTTCGAAGAATCAGAACGTCACAAATTCTTTGCACAACTTACTATCGCAATTTGACGACCTCGAACGAATGCGACTACCAATCGTTGAGTGGTACACTTGGAGACTTTGTCAACATGCCTTCATGAGTAAAACGGCTCTCAACACATTCTCCATTCCTTTCTTCCTCGCACATTGTATAGGTTTATCAGTGGAGAATGCTTGAATTGGTTTAGTTTTGTTCGTGATTATATCATAGTTAGATTTTGTTGCCTATTGTAAGTGGATGTGTATTGTGTGCCGCAAGGGTCACTTGTTGTTTTGATTATTCCTGCCACGCGGGTCTTTTACTAATTATTGGATGAAGGACAGTATTGATCGTGAGACCAACGAACTATTTTCATCGCCGTAACGAACAACCTATAACAAATAACAATTACAACATAACTGCAATTGAGGAAACATCAATCACGACATGTAAAACAATGTAAACATTTCATGATGATGCTTTAGATGTGAGCCTAAGTGAAAGATGCCCCAAACCCCACATCTCTAGATGAATGAGAGGAGCTACACATTGTAAAGGGCAGTAACTATTCACATAGGCATTATACAACAACGTGAACTACAAGTAAGCTAAGACCAGGATGACCCAGAGCTAAGAGAGGTGGAAGTTACAGCAGAGCTCCAAGTAACGTCTGTAGACAAATGGAACTGCTGTGGGCGTGACTCTTTGACAGTAACTCCAAAGTTTTTCCTTATGTCCTTTGTCTGGAGATCGTTCGAAATGTCAGCTGCAACCCGAAAAATTGTCCATCCGCCGGCCCTGTTCGCCAACCGTCGCTATGACTCTCATTGCCTGACCTTTTCAGTCATCTACAATCAGAATATTAATTATTTGATGATACGCGATAGAAATAAGCTTAGAGAAGAAAGGAAAGTAGCAGTTGTTAGGGGGAATTAACTGCTACACACAATCGGCGTCCACCATGGTGGTCTGCTTTGAGCATGGTGACATTATGAGGCACTTTCAAAAGTCAGGTAGTCAAAAAAAAATCCATCGTATATCTGTGCTAATTTCAACTTAGCAGTGTTCAAAAGGAAAACAACCAGCATCATTATCTTCCTCGTAAAAGTTTCTAGAAATTATATGACTTGTTCTGGAAATCAAAAACTCAAAAATAATGAAAAAGTGAGGTTCTCATGACGGTCGCTATAATTTTAAACCATAGGCTTTATGCACTTGTGAAGTTTTTGCGCCGTATAAGATTTATTGGGAAGGAGCGATATTAGGCGAATAACTGTAAATAAGTGATCGCAGGACAGCACTTCTTATCTCTTTTTGATTAGTACAAGCTGAACTTTTGGAGGAAAAAGCCAGGGCTGTCGAAGATTGTGAAATGACAAGAATAAAGAAAGAAAAATGTGTTCGTGCTGCTTGAAGATGTAGAGTCTCTTGTATGACATGTTCATCGAAAAGGCACGGAAAGCGAGTGGTGGCAGTTGTATGTCATAATATAGGCTTGAACCCGGATTAGTTAACTAATCCAACTTCTTTTCCGGAAAACTAATACGACTCGTCTGTGGAAGAGCTCCGCCCCTATAAATTTCTGATAAAGCAGTCTTAAAGAGCTCAAATTTATGGGAAGATAACGTCTTTCAATTTCCCTGACAGTATATTTAAGGCCTTTATTGAGATCTCTTATGGCACTTATTAGTGCTAAGCGTACGCTTCGGCCTTTTGGCCTCATCAATAGCACGGTTAGTTAAGTTCGGCCAGTCCCATGTGGGGAATATGCTCCCTACATCTAAAGGAATCGACGCCGAACATATTAAACTATACGTGAATCAAAAGACTATTTCACACTGCGTGATAACACATCACTACATGTCGAGTGATAAAATCACTTGACGTTGCAGCAATTAACTGTCGATTGCACATAGCCATTAGATTGAATAATACCTTCACATGCGACTATTTTAAAAGAACTCGCTCAAAATTTGATACATCTGGCATCATAATTTAAGCCTTTCATACGGTCTGTTATGACACTTATTACAATTAGACGTATGTTTCGGCCTTCTGGCCTCATCAGTAGCATGGTGCCTTTCGGTTCAGCCAATCCTTTAAAGGCGCCGTGGTAGTGATGAGGCGCAAAAGCCGAAACATACGTATAGTTCTAATGAGCGCCATAACAGATCCATAAAGGGCTTAAATTATGCCATCACGGAAAACAAAATTTTGTTGAAAAACAGTCGAATATGAAGGCATATTAGATTTGTGATTTGATTTCAATTACGACTACTTGTTGATTCAGGTATGTGAATAACAACGACTGCAAAACGTTTCACCAGCAACCGACAGTTTACGTCGACCATGTTCCCTCTTTCTTTTGAGAATCATTTGAATTTCATGATAGGAACTGGCTACTCGGAAGGCAAAATTTAAGGCGGTTTGTTTTGCATTGGAAGTGTGGAGGCCTGAAACGGCATTTTGTCAATTTTCGCCTTTATTCAATACTGCATGTTTGCTAAGACAGAAACTGGCTCAATTTCACTCTAGGCCCCATCAAGCCTCTGACCACTCCGGGACCGAGAAATTCACACCAGACTTGTCTGAAACAACTTCATTTACTCTTATGAACGTGGTAGCAATCTGACACACTATCTCAGAATTCAAAGGAGATTTGTCTCGATCATTATTCAACGGTACTCGTTTCAGAGGCAAAGAATTCTCAAGCAGCATCCGCAACCATATGCAGCTTTTATGGATAGTAGAGGCGAGGAAGGTAATCGAATGCGAGGTGTTCTGAGAATCGTGGCTGTGACAGACGGAATGTAGAGTGATTCGATAATGTAATAATAGCAACAATATCAACTCTGAAAGTACGCTACATCAAGTGATCTTTCATTTGAAGAGGGAGTGATACTTTTTAACGCTACCATTAGTTGTAGAGGTGAACCGGAAGGCATTTAATACTGATAAGGCTTACAAGAAAGGCGAAACGTACGTCTACCACTGAAGACTGTACTTTGTTAAGACAAACTGCGTTCAAACGGTCGGAAAAGCGAAAGTGCCATAAGGTGACACTATAGAACCATATTGACCTCACCAATATTCCGGGGGGGGTGGAGATTTGAACCGGTTAAGACAAGATCATCGAATTTTTCGGTAGATTTGGATGCGAGGAAGTAGAAATTATTGTGCATTATAAGGATATTATTAGACAAATATTAAAATTGCAAGAGCGCATATGGCGCAGTGGTTAGAAGGTGCTCTGCGTCGCACACGAGGTCAGTGGTTCGATCTCGCGCCCATGGCCCACCAAGCCATCCATCCCTCCGGGGTCGGTAAATTGGTACCAGGCAGGTCTCAGACTTGTCTGGGAGGATAAGCAGCACTGACTCGGTTCAGCGGGAGGCCACCGCGAGTCATTGTAAAAGGCCAGATGTGCATTTAATCACCTCAAACAAAGCTAAAAATTGAAGTCGAATGCATGGCGCATCCCTCAGGGATTGATTAACGCCGAGAGCTTTATCCTTTTTATTTAAATTAAATTTCAAAAATAAACCTCGATAATTTCGCGCTCCACGGACAATTTTCGCCATTTTTTCTCTCGACTGTTCCGTGATATTAGTTTTTTTCTCTTTAACCTTCATATTTTCTTTACTAGCTCATTCCTGTCACATTTCTCGCCTTCGATGCCCAATAGGATGGAGACTGAGGTTTCGTCGAATTCAGCGGATCCACCGAAGACTTTGGGTCGGAAGCGAATGGGCAAAGCAAAAAAGGTTCGCCTATTCCAGTCATTCTTTACGAAAAATCCCTCCTTCAAGTGGTTTTTGCTTGGTGTTTTCTAGAATCCATTAAGTTATGAGCCAGATGCTCCTTAAATCAAGAGATTTCCAGCACAAGAAGCTCAAAAAGAGACGAATTTCAAAGGAAGTCGAGGCGTCTGACGATGGTTTCGATGGCAACGGCGTCGTTGACGATGGAGACGAGCCAGGTATTGAAGGTTCTCAATGTGCCTGATGATGTAGAGTGATGTGCAAAATTTTTGCGTCAGCCTGGACTCGAACCCGCATCTTACCCTGTCCAAAGAGACGCGTGCTCTAACCCATTGCACTAACGACGCCTGTTTTGCCACCACCATTCTTACTACGCTACGACGCATCTACATACTCATTGCATATCACCGAGTCTTGTTGGAGGCCGTGGCCGAGTGGTTGTAATGCTCGTCGCGACGCGCGTACAGCCGAGCACCCACCTCCCCCCCCCCCCCCCCCTTCCCCCAACACTCTCCGTCAGTCAGCAAGAACGCCCTATGGAATGCCACAGCAAGGCTGTCCTCGAGATTGCAAGGACACTCTCTCAGCCAGCATTCTGCGACGTTCAAGAAGAAGGCGAATAACGAATCGAGAGTTTCAAGTACTGGGGTCCGCACACGAAAAATTGTGATGGCGGGTCGTCTTGAAAAAATTTCTTGTTAATCGACAATTACATCGGGAAGTCAATAGATCAAAATTCTGACTCACAGTAAGCCATGAGAGGATGAAAAGTATCCCACACCTCTCCCTCCCTCTCCAACCCGCCGTATGGGTGAGACGCGAGTTCAATTCCGGCCTGGGATCAAATTTTTGCACAGCACTCTGCTTAATTGAATCTTTCGCGAACCACCCTTTTCTTTGAAACATGAACGAGGTTGGTATGCTTTCTTCAAAATCGACGGCTAACGTTTCGCGAAGTTTGCCCTCAGAGCCTAAACAACGTACCTACTATCTTTTATACTGATAAAGCCCGTCTTCACTGATAGTGCCAGCTTCAGCACAACGAAATTGTTTTGGTTCAGCTGTTTCATCCCCTGAAGCCCCGAGGTAAGCCATGCTGGGGCTTCATCAGCTCGTCAGCACATTAGAGCAGCCTCTGGCCCTTGTAGTTCAGTGGGAGATCATCGCATCGCGACTTATAGTTACCAAGACGACAATCATTCCCTGTACGGTCTAATCTTAGCTGAGCTTCCTGGGTGAGAAAATCTGACTCCTCAATTTGGGTGGCCCTGTTGCGGGGTTGAACTCCCCATTGAACTCCACAGTCCGGTACCCAAGAATACTTCTCACTCCCGATGAGGCGGAAACCATTTGAGAGGATTATAACGTATTATATCGTTTATATCTGATAACTTGGCTAATATTTCCTATACTTGTATGAGAAAGGTCACCAACGTGTTGCTACATACCATGAACAGTGAACCTCATCCAGAATGGAGACTAGATCTTCAGATTTCTTACGAAAGCTGCCGTATTGATTGTGATGTTTACGCACTCTTTCCTTCTGTCCATTCCTGGATTCTTGAAATTTATTCTAAACGCCTCGACGGTCTTTCTCGGCAACACTTTTGATTTCTGTACCAGATATAGGGGCTCCGATGCCGAGTGGTTGTGATGATCGTCGCCGTTCGCGTGGAGACGGGCTCCACCCCCCAACTTTCCTCGGCATTCATTAACAACGCCTTATGGAATGGCACTTGCTCAAGCAGTATTCTACGACGTACAAAACGAAGAAGAAAACCGAATTCATACCAGAAGTACCGGGGTCCGCACACAGTGAATAAACCCCGTAAAGGCGGATCATTGAAGTGCTGAAAGTGCAAGCTTTCAGGATGTAAGTAGCTAAGCGGCGGTTTTCATATCAAAGGAGAACATTTGAACTGCTTTTTGCACCAGATTGTCATTAGATATATCAAATATCAGCCAAGTTATTAGACATAGGCAATATACCTAGAGTTGAGCAAAAAGTTTTGAGAAATTTTTGCAAGTTTAGTTTTTGTGCGCAAATTGACAGCAAAAACCATAATAACTAATCTTCAAAGTGTAGACCACCAGTGTCCACGACTTTCTGCCATCGTCGTATAAGATTCCGGACCTGCTCGAACTACCATTCCGGCTCCTTTGAATAGAAAAACTCTTAACATGCTCTTAAACTTCATTAAATAAGCATAACAACGGCCATTCAAAGGTCCTGGATTGATCCAGAGAGATCATAATTAGATAAATTCCATGCGGATTCTGACAAGGCTTCCTGTGGATAAAGTAAGATTTGGTGCAACTTCTTGACAACGGTCAGCTGCGAAACATCAAGCTCTTTAGCCAAATTACGAGTACTCGATGAATGCTCAATATCCAAATTGGCTTGTTGGTCACTTTCATCCGAAGCAGACGGTAGATTAGAACAAGGCATCGCTTTGAGATCAAAATTGCCTTCTTTGAACCGCTGAAACCATTTGCCCACAGGCGATTTTGTGGGGTGTGAGGCAGTAAAGATTATGGTTTATAGAGGGTTTGTTGAGCTCAAGAAAGTTACTTATCCAGATTTGAGTGGTGCTTCTGATAGTGAAGACTTTATCAATGACGAGAGCAACCAGCAAATCGAGTGTGATATCGAAGCGTTTCCGATGGAATCTGGTGATCGAGATGGAGTTGTTAATATGCTCACACAGGTGGGAAGAGAGCAATCCTCATTGATATTTTCGCGTAGTATCTAAGTTTTTGTGACAATTATATAAGTCTTAGTCAGTCACGAAGGAAATCTTCATCGATATCATTGCAGATATTTTTGAAAGCGGACATTGATCTCGAGGTGTTCGCCGATTCGATCATCGCTCAGAGTCCTTTTGGATTAGTTCTCGGGGTATGTTTGCATTTCCTATTTACTGATTTCATTCTCTTATATTCTCTTTCATTCTTTCTTTTTCTATTGAAAGGACAATCATCAGCCTTCATAGAGCCTACTCTCTATGATATCAATTTGTTTGAATGTTCATGTTTGTTTCTGAGATAGACTGCTGTTTTTTAAAGCAGAACAAACAAATATTCTAACTTTACCGCTCTTATAGCAGTCGCATGTTGTTACAATTATTTATCCAAGGATGAATGATGATAAGTTACATCCACAAATTTCCACTGAGGCGGGAATTGACCGGGCGTTTCACCCACCCACTATAGGGGTGAAACGCGGGTTGAACTCTTGCCTTGGCCGAAAATTTTGCATATCACTGAGCATTTTTGAGAGAACGAGCTCTTCATCTCATTGAAAATTTTGCTGTGAGAGATAAAAAACGGATCAGATGCTGCTCATCTTTACCGACTATGTACAAAATTACGCCGGCACAAGGAACTGTTCGAATTGTTTGGAGCTCAGATGTCATTTTTCTTTTATGTCGAGAATTTCAATTTGAAAAGCAGGCTCATGTCCAGAAACACATCACTTGTGTGGTGTAGATGCGTGGCTTCAACGCTTATGTCAAGCGCTTGTAAAATTCATTATATTTTCTCTAACTTTGACTGAGAGGAATGAAATGTTCAAGGCCTCAAAGAACCATATATGCCATTAGGAAGACGCAACAAAGTGCGTTATATGATTGAAGTCACCAATTACTCCATTTATAGGAAAAATACAGATAATTTCCGAAGAGAAGGCTAACATCGTCACAAAATCTGTTTAGGGGGAAACCACTTTTTAAGACAACTATCCGTTAATCAACCGCAGCGTGAACTTTTTGTGATATCTGGAGTGTGTTGATATATTCTCTAAGGACTTCTAGCTTACACAAGTTCGATAAGGTCTTTCGGCTATTGTAATGAAGAGGATCCGACACGACACCAACAAGATGAACCACGGCGAGGACGAACGATTGTAGATCATCGTCACTGACAGTTACCTCTAACTAAGACGTAACAGGTTTATTTCGCCAATGTAGTAAGGAAGATCTAAGAAGATTTCAAAGAATTGGGGGCGGACAACTGTGAGCTATCAGCTCTTTTCAATCGGCTTTGAGGAAGACGAAGACAAAATGTCAGCTGCTGAATAACCTTTTTAGCAATCTCGTACGACCTGAGAAATCTTCTAAGAAGATATGAGAGAGAGAGAGAGAGAGAGCTACAGTTTAGCAGCGTTTCTTATGTTTCAGTTAAGTTTGAGAAAGTTTCGACTGTCATTATGCTTAACCTCAAAAATCTCCTTCTTTAGCCGGCAGAAGATCAAAGTGATGAAGAGGATAAGAACGTTGTATTCGGAGTCCTCACTGCACTTCCGCTGCTGAACAATTCGGTGATTACTTTCTCCCAATTTATAGTTAGATTACCACGATAGATCACAATCTTTCAGGCCGAAGCACCGAAATTCATGAAGGATATCCTAGATTTTCTGGAGATGAAATCACGCAAATTTGCAATGAAAGAATTCCGTGACGCACTCGATGCATGCGATGTCTAAACGGACTGGTATTTTCATAAACGAGAGGATGTTGAACTTTCCCTACGATATAGTGAAGCCTTCATTCAGCAGCATCAGGTATTTTCCACTTTCTTTGTGTGAATCTCCTTATTGTGTCATTTAGAGTTTCTTACTTTCACTGGACTTATCTTCTTTTGTGGCTGTGTTGTTTCTGTGGCTGTCGATTTTTCCTTAGTACTAATGTGCTGACTTATTTACTCGATGAACAGTAGTCGTTGGGCACGATTGCTAGATTAATCCTTAAGGGACGATGTGCATTCTGTGGAATACACCGCACTCTTTTGGATTTTATTGCCGGGCAGACCCTTCCTACTGGACTTTTTGGTTTGGATTCTCAAGAAGTCTTTGTTTTGCACTCTAGTGGACTGGAGAAAATCACGTTTCACCCACCTTCGGTATGCATTTATCGGACGATTGGCGTCTGTACTTGGCTACTCACAGACTTTTGGTGCTCACTTGATAGCCTAAATTTCGGTGATCTTGAAACGCCGTTTGCTTTTGAGAATGGTAATAAAGTGGTAATAAAGTGGGCTGCACAAGCGAAAGGAAGATTAAGTATCTGATTAGCTTTATAAGCACATAAAAAATCTATATTCACCGAAAAAATAGGAATATATACGAAAGATAGTGGAATATCAAATCAACACAAAAATGCTGAGTTTTTTCCAAACAAGGAAAAATTTTGATTGAGTGATGAAAATCGCGCGCGAGCAGCTATCAGCTACGGTCTCTAATGGGTTAATACTGTCTTTGAAGTTGTACGTATGTTTGTATCTCTTTTAACATTTTGGGTACCACAGGATCACGACGGTGACACTCCCCCCCCAGCCTCGCGCGCATAAGGGAGCAGTCCATTCGTCCTCGCGGTTAGTGATGCAAGCCATCGGGAATATGGTTGTTGGTTCTATCCCCTCCGACGATTCACCGAACACTTTTTTCGTGATATTTTAACTGAAGGTTTTGCCACCTAAAGGAACGCTTCTTGTTCGACGGGTTATGGAATATCTACTCCGCTGGTAATTTATCATGTGAAACTTTTTCTGTTTTATGTCGGACCTGGCTAAGCAGAAGAAACGCTATCAGCAAATCATATATGTTCACAAACTGCGTATAGAAGACCGAAGTGTAGGTGTGAGTGCAACTAATACGACACATGATCAGCCTCTGAAGAACAAGAAGAAGTTAGGAAAAAGCTGAGAAGGTGAGCCAGTGCAGTTCGCTGACCCGTACTCGCTTCACTGTTGTTTTTCTATATATCTTGCATTTACACCTAATTTGAGCATATTAAGAAAAGAATGGCTATCCGTGCGTTGTCAAGTGCTGAAATCATCTTTGACAATGTTGAGGACAAAGTTTTGTACCAGGTAGGTCCTGATCTCTGCGTTTCATATTGATGTTCTACTCTCACTTCATCCATTCTATAACTTCATTTTTGTTCCAGATAGATGAAGGTGAAGCTCATTTCTTCGACTATCCAGTTCATAGTGAAGTAGAAAGCTCAAGCAAATTTCATGTCCTTATAAAAAATGGTAAATCGTATAAGCCTTACCGCCGAGTTGTTGTTATGGATATCAAGAGGTTGGTGTGATGGAATCAATTCTTAACACTCGGGACCGTGGACCCGCTGCCCTTGCATCACTAAGTGGCAGTTTCTGGGCGGTCTGCTGCACCTCTACATCTCTGGCCGCCAGCGTGCTACTGTTAGACGCAGCGCGTTGGGGGTTAGGGAGGCAGAGAAGGTGGGGTAGATCGTTCAGAGTTGCCAATTAGAGGTGCAAAGGTTGTAGATTCACGATCCCGGAAAGGTTAATTGTTTACACTTAGGAGTATTGTTCAAGTATTGGTTACTTTAATTTGTTGCAGGTTCGACGCGTTTTTTGGAACGGGTCATCAATGGTGTTTTATAGGAACGATGCACTTCTTCTCGTACATTGTTTACTTGTTTGTTTGTTTGTTTGTGGCTCTGTTTTTGCTCTGTATTGAAATGATGTTATCGGAGCATTGTTATTGTTTTTGCGCGAAAATTGTACATTTGCATTCCAGAGTGAGTCATATTCACTTTATTATCCGATTTGATTTCTTCTCAAATTTCATCAACATCAGTCTCGTTCACTGTCATTCATGAATTTCGGAACTGATGAAAAGTCGAGGAGCAGTTTTTAGTCGCTCACACCTTTCAGTTTGGTTCCATTAGCGTTTACTTTAGCGAGTGGTAATACTTTAATCTTGTAAAACGGCTAGTGAATAACGTTGACGAGTAAAATTGTTTTGTTATGTCGCGCGCAATGCTATCATGCAGTTTTGTTGCATATTCCGGTTGAAGCAGACAATATATCACATAGGTTTCTCTTCTTCCACTGAATGTAGCTTTTATTCTGTGCTGTTGTTATGTTAGCAGATTATGTAATTAAATATTACTCTCGAAATAGATGAGTGTGCAGGGCAGAAATCACGAACAAATCTCTGTTTTTGTCTGCTAAAAGGATAAAGCCCAGGATAAAGCTCTTGGCGTTCGTCAATGCCTGAGAGGATGTGCACTGTATTCGACTTCATCAAGCATGATTAGAAGTTATATAATTCATATCTGGCCTTTACGATTACCCGCGATGGCCTATGACGGATCAGTCAAGTGCTGCCATCCACTCAACAAGTCTGGTAACCAACTCACCGACCCCTGAGAGACAGGAGGTCCCTTTATGGTGAGTCTTGGGCGCAAAATCAGGACCATCCACGGCATGTATGTCGCAGAGAACCTCTTTAGTATTGCGCTACGTGCGCTACTAGCCAAATTAGGCTTCAAACTTTCCCCGTGATATTTTGATATGTAAGAGCATCCCAACAAAAACTCATTTAGATGCTATTTTTGAGTGTTTTCGAGTGACCTTCATCACAGTTGCAAACTAGAATGTAGGCACTAAAACTGCCTTGGCGTAGTCTAATGGATTGGATTGTAATCCAAGGTCTCTCCTTGACACTGTTATGTTACTGGATGAACTGATGCCATGCTAAGAACTAAATTTTGTCTTCTCATCTCTAACTGGGTCCAGTTATTCCGTCCATATCCGTCTCTTCTCAATAATGACAATATAATTTAATGCATTCGTACGCATGACGTTTGTTAAATTTTTTCTACTTTGCGAATTTCCATAGGAAATCAGTATATTCCACAATGTAGAAATGTATGAGATGAAGTACTAAAGCGCTTTGTGATAGCCGTCAATAATACCAACTAGACCAGGACTATCTATCTGAAGGAAACAATATTGACATTGGGGAATCACTATCATCAACAGCGTCCTGTACAGGGTGTCGTTACCGACTTAAGTTTTTCACTTGAGCGGTGCCCACAGAAGAAGATTCGACTCGATCGACAACGAAAACGAACGTTACAACGAGGACGAACGACCTTACTCGATCAACTCATATCATGTAAAGAAGAGGAAGGCGTCGAAAACGCTAGCCGAATAAATTTATTTCGACAAATTTCGCTCCATTGGATTGATAGACAAAGTGAGTATGACTTATTGGTATTTCTAAGGTTGAAGGGAAACCAGTATACATAAGCTATCTCTTGTATTGTTATTGTTTATTGTTATTTATATTGCTTTCGCCTTCGTTATATTATTATGCTTTATTGTACCGTTTATTGTTATTGTCATATTGTTTGTTTTTGTTTTTGAAATTCTTCTTCAACTAGTCTTTCATGACAATTGGTGAAGCAGAGATGAGAGCATATTCTCGAATACTGAACTAAGAGAAACTCTTTTTGTAATTTTTTTTCGTGAATTTCTCAATTGGAGAGTGCGCTGAGTCGAAAATCATCACGTTGCACACTTTTGCATAATTCACTGCATTATCTGAGTAGACAACACATATGTGATTTACCAGTTTACTGCACTGTAATGCTACTAGAAATATCGGTTAGATAATATGCTTATTTCTAAGACATTTTAGATCTATTTAAAAGTTTCAGCTTCCGCCGACAGTGCCAGATGCCGAGAAGAAGTGCGATCTAAATGGACCCAATGCCAAGATTCGAACCGCTCTGTTCAACACACTTTGTCACATCGTCCTCGACCAGCTGGCCATGATGATGTCTGTCGTCTACATAGAATTTTTGCGACGAAACGAGTCTTATGAAAAAAAAGTTGTCCAAAACCGTGAGTGTTCCTGATATTGACGTATGATTAGCGGGAACAGGCGTTATTTCCGCTTCGCCTTGTTGCATGCATTTCACTGTTTTCATCGATTTACTGCAAATTCCCGTCACAGTGTTGTCAATTATAATGCATCTACTAATCATGTCGTCATCTGCAAGAAAATGTGAGTATTAGAATAACACGCTCATCCAGTACAGCGAAAGAATGAAGCACCTACAAATGGCTTTTTGTTTGTTTATCTTCAAACATTAACGAATACATTTCTGGTTTTTGATGGATGTTTTATTCCTGCATAGAGTATTTCAAATGAATGTTTAATATTGAAGACCTACCATTATCCATCAATGGATTACGAGTAAATCTTTGGCACTGCAGTGGCTCGTAACTGGCTTTAACTTCAACTTGATTCAAAATGTTCGCGATAGTGGCATCAGGAATGAGTGCACTGCGAGCTTGATTTTCGAGAACATCGAAGACCTGAGGAGGAAGCACGTCAACTGTATAGTGCTTTCAATCGACAGGCCGCAGAAGCATTAAGAGGTTGGTAAACGGTCACAAAACTGATGCATTATTTCTAATATTCACGAAGAAAAGCTTTGAAAATATATGACTTGCGAACTCACTGTTTGCATTACAAGACGTTGAACAAATGCCTGAGCACCTCCTTTGCTAGTTGCAATGCCAGGAACTTGAGCAGAAACATCGTTCATTTCAGTGTAAGCCATTGCAACAGGCAAAGTGAAGCTAGAGACGGTGAAGGTCCTTGAGCTCACTGCAACGAAATTTCGTGATATTGTAGTGGATAGATGCTCTGGATTACTTAGTTAGATGGTTTTATATTTCTTCTTTTTTTCTACTAAAAATTCAGATTTGTTCATCAAAAGTCATGGATTGTGGCAGTTCTAGAGTATAAATATGTTGACAGAAATATTCTGATTTGGATTCATAAACGTAGGACTGGGAACAGTGGTTTTTACAATTAATATTATCAATTCATTACTTTGACCCGCAGGCATCACGCCACATCCAAACGCTGTCGAAATCGTGGCTAGCAGGGAAATCATAAGGGATCGATCGGAAGCTTCGCCATGTTTGTTGGAATATATGTTTGTGGCTCCTGAAAAATTAAGCTCTTTTGGACTCAACTGATAACAAATTTCATGTTCTCTGCATCAGATCGTTCACAAGACAGCAACAAATTTGGGGGATTTAGCACATGTACGTAAATGATGTCGGCGTAGGAAGGGGGGGGGGGGGGGGGGTCGTTGACTTTTTAAGAGCTTCAAAGGTTTCCAGCCCATTTAATTCAAAGCGAAATCCTTAGAACCAAGTTTGCAATAGTCTCCAATCCGAAAACACAGACGAATCTGATCGTGAGGTCAAGTTTATATCGAATTTTTGAAGAGGACGAAGGTATTCGGAAGGGAACACTTAAGGGGAAAATTCAGCGAATACGTCCATGGCATCGACTGCTTTCAAAAATAAAAAAATCAACGAATACGACACTTCCTTAGGTGCTATGGTTAAATTTCATTCCCACCATCTCATTTCTAATGCTACGAACGTGAAATTTCAAATTTCCCAAAAATAAAATATTCGCAGTCGACTAAACGCCGAAATCAGAGCTACAATTCTGAGACGAAATCTGCAAACGAAGATATTGATCGGCAGAAACTAAGCACAACTTTCGTTGCGAAACGTCATTCGCAAGAAATTTCTAAGAAGGAGAAAAACATCTTTTAAGCTTTGATAATGTCGTTACCTAGAATAGAAAACTTATCTCAGTTTTATCATGTTAGCAAGAAATATTCGAATGGGAGCATAACAGTTGTGTTCGGTGTGTTTAGCGACGACAAATCGAAGGCACTGTTGGCGTTGTAGAGTCGTCAGTTTTCTAATGAGTTTTTTCTCTTTGAATGCCGAGCGGAGCTGATCAAGCAATTCCACGTTGAAGTAGTAGCGTGTTGTTTAAGTTTAATTACGAAAAGAAGAACAAATTTTTTCTAAAATTACAATGCAACACTGTACTCAGTCCGATAAATTACAACCATAGCTCTAATGAAACGATTTGGCGATGGTCGTGGAGACTGAACTATTTCGGAACCTTATTTCTTATGTATTGCCGTATTGTAGGCGTTAGGTCACCTCAGCAAGGTAGAAGTCCTCTATAAAAGGGCAACTTTGGGGCATAACTCTATTCGTGCAGTGTTTCATCTTACTTAATTCGTCTCAATGTATCGGTTGTGAAGAAGAACATCGCTAGAAGATTTTTTTTGTAAATAGCCGACTTAAATTGTCGTAAACTGATGAAGGCGAAATCGTTGTTAGCCATAAGAAAGATTTACAACAATCCTGTGTTTTCTCATAAATAAAGAAAATAATGATAACCTACAGCGACGTTCATTCAACGTTGATCGTCTAAAAGCAAAACAAAGCAAAAAATCGGCAGGCCTTTGTGAAAACAGTGGCTCCAGCGCAAAAGATTGTGTTTGCTCAAATAAGTGACCGATCATTAGCACTACAATATTTTCCACGGCTAGAGAGTAGAAGAACGCACCTGTCGTTTTACAGAATTGTTCTTCAGAAGACGACAGCCTGGCGTATTGTTTGTGAAGGACCTTCCATTGGAAAATTTGCCAACAGAGAGCTGAATGTTGTTTCGAAAAGGTTACGTCTCCGTGCCAGTACCATTACATTATCGGTCGAAGAATGCGAGTTTTCTCACAATTTCAATGCTTTGACGAACTCTCCAAGTCTGAATATGAAATGTTATGTGCAGGGCTCAGTGTGGGGCGGGATCACTGACGAGGAGGCCGAACCCTCCAAAATACCAGTGTATGACCCTGGCGTACCAACCTCGTTTAGGCTCAAAACATTCTTTTTTTTTTAGGAACTATTTTGAATGTTCATCACGAGGCTTTGAAAACAGTCGATCTTATGGATTATGAAATGTTATGGTTTTTCCGCTCATGAAAGACAAAGCGAAGGTCATTCAGCGTTGCTGATTCATCGCATCTATTTTGGCATCAGAATGAAGAATTCATGAGTGCTAAATATAGCTTGATAAACAGCTTCGTGTCGCTTCATTGAACATGTGAGTGACGAGCAGTCCTACCTCGACATTATCCTTCTCTTTTCAATAGGATACTGTTGTTAGTCACCTAATTTCAGTCAGTAAAGAAGGAGCACAACCGCTGTTTTCCTACAAATGAAGAATTCAGTATTAATGTGGTTTGTTGAAGAACACAAATTGGTGATCACAATTTTGATTGGCTGTGCTGTCTTTGAAAGCCGACTTTAATATAACGAGATTTAGAAGGTTAATTCTATATTGTTTAGAGTTTGCTATTGGATATTATAGCGTCAAGTTTATAAATTACGAAATCCAATAAGGTCGTTGGTACAACGGTTAGCACACGATCCAGGAAGGAGTGAGATCTGGGTTCTAAACCCGGCCCGACGCAAATTTTTTCTTGCACAGCACTCTACATTATTGGGTATGTTGTAACATCATACCACCGCAAGTGGCGGTCAAATAAAAAGAATTCTGATTAATTTACAGATCGACTCTCACTATGTTCACTATGAGAAAGGTATCTGATGTGTTAGATTTTGCGATGACATTATTAGTAAATTTTACAAAAAACCATTCGTTTACACCTGTTTATTATTCCCGCTGAAGTCATTTGATAGCTTAAAAAATGAGGAATTTGATACTGTTTGGTTTTTGACTTCACTTTCATATTACGTTTGACTTACGATGAAAAAGAATTACATTTTATTTCTCAAGTGCTTTTTTTTTATATTGCGTGACTAAAAATTAATGCTAAGCAAACGTTATCGTCATGAAAAAAATAGATTGTTGCTGGATAAACTCATCTGAAGTATTTTTATTGGAAAAAAAAAACGCCCAATTTTTCAAGAAAATTTTCCTTTTATCTACAAATTGTGTGGAATGTACTCGTGTCTCCTTGGCTTTTTTGCGGTCAGTATTATTTTGGTTGGACATTTAGTAGTTCAAAAATGCTGAACTTAATACAGAGCTTAGTGAAGAGGCCTCTGAAGAAAAGAATAAATAAAACACTAAAATTAGTTCATATAAGCATTAATAGCGGTTTGCAGCGATGAATATTGTTCATAGCGGTTTATAAATGGATAATATAAGAATCTCTAGTACATTAGAACAAGCTTATTCTATGATTCTATAGAATTCTCAGCTTCTAAAGTCCACTGATAATGGAAAGTTGCTCTGAAAAGTCCTTTCTTTGAAAGCCGACTTTTATATAAAGAAATTTAGAAGGATCATTTTTTATAATTGAAAAAAATGTGAGTTCGAATCCCACTGATGCAGAAATTTTTGCACACCACTTTACACCTAGGCATAATTAAAAAATTTATATGCACCGAAACATGGGAATGTAACGAAAATTAGTGGAATATTAAACCAACACGAAAATGTTGGGTTGTTTTTTCCAAAGCAGAAGAAAAACTATGATTAAGCAATGAAAATCCCACACGAGCAGTATCAGCTACGGTCTCTAAGTGGTTAGTACTGTCTTCAAAGTAATACTTACGTTTGGTTTCTCTTTTAACTCTTTGGGGACCACAGTATCGCACCGGTGACCCCGCCTAGCCTCGCGCGCACAAAGGAGTAGTACATTTGGCAGCGCGGTTAGTGATGTACGGGGAAGATGGTTGCTGATTCTATCCCCTCTCACGCTAATTCACCGCGCTCTTTTTGGTGATATTTTTGGTTCTAGTTAGCACTGAAAATTTTTCTTACTTGACTTTTATAGCAAAAAAGCTCACTTGTCCAACATTGAATTACCTTTTTATGCGGAGCGTAGATCTACGGGGTAACAACGAAATTGACGCACAGATTCCGCGAAAGTTGGTGTGTCCCAAGTTTTTTCTAAGAATTTTACTCTGTAGAAAATGTGTTTTCGAATTTGACTTCTACAACACTGTTGAAAGAATTGCAGAAAAGTTGGATATGCGTTGATTTACGTTCTGCACAAAAGTAGTTGAATACTAGGCAACTAAACATTTTTTTTTTGCTATAATAATTGCGTTGTAGAAGAATCTTCAATACTAACGAACACTAAAGAATCATTTGCACAGCGTCGTGAGAGGTGATCGAACCATTAGCCTTCCCGATGGTGTGCATCAGTAATCATTCGGCTCAATGGACTTCGCCGCATGAGCGATAGCGCGGGGACAGCGGCATTATCCTGTAGGCTCCAATGTGTTAACCGTGGAAGGCAGCAGTTGACCGATTGTGCACAGCGATTCACAGACGACACGTAGTTCTTTATTCAATCAAAACTTCTCTCCTCGTGGAAAAACTCTGTTATTTCTGTTAATTTGATACTCCATGATTTTCTATACATGCTAATGTGATTTGGTACGTGTATATCTCTTTTTTGCGCAGAAACTTCAAAGGTGAAACGTTATGTTTTTGCATACTTTTGCAGCTCTGCCCTACATAAAGGCCACACTAAAGCCAAATCTAGGTTCAGAATCACTGAGATTTAAGCATTGATTTAGGTACTGCAGCTCTGGCGAGAAGCCATCTGAAGAGCTAGTCGAGCAAACACAGCACTCAAGGTTCGAAGCCTGATTTTCTCCTTGCTGCCACAGCGTGTTAAGATGGCTTTCGAAAAGCTCAGTAAACAGTTAGAATCACCGCTTCTTGAACTATCGAATGACGACTGAATGTTCAATGGAAAACTCTTTTCAGCAAAGAAGGTCTCTGAATCAAAATGGACCGAAAGCAGTTCATGCCGTTCCCAAAGGGTTGATTGTTTGCTGCTTTGCGCTGTTATCTAAAACTCCTCATGCAGTTTGTTTGAGGACGAAAGCAATCAGATTCAACCATTCTCCTTATTAATATACAGGCTATGGGTTATTGCTTTTCCAAGCATTCATTGCCACCTAAAGGAACGCTCCTTGTCCCACGGGTCATGGAATATCTACTCCCCTGGTAATATATCATGTAAACTTTTTCTGTTTATATCGGACTTGGCTAAGGAGAAGAAACGCTATCAGCAAATCATATATGTTCACAAACTTTGTATAGAAGGCCAATGCGTGGGTGTGAGTACAACTAATATGGCACATGATCAGCTTCTAAAGAACAAGAAGAAGTTAGGGAAAGCTGAGAAGGTGAGTCAATTCAATTTTCTGACTCTTTCTCTCTTTACTGTCATTTTCTGTGGTTATTCTACATTTCGCTTAATTCAACTCTATTCAAGAAGGAATGGCTATTCGCGCGTTATCGAGTGCTCAAATTATCTTCGAAAATGTTGAGGACAAAGTTTTGTATCAGGTAAATCCCGATCTATGGGTGTCATTTTGATCTGCCACTCTCACTGTAGTCATTCTGTGAGTTCATTTATGTTCCAGATAGATGAAGGTGAAGCTAATTTCCTTGACTATCCAGTTCATAGTGAAGTAGAAAGCTCAAGCAAATTTCACATCCTTATAAAAAGTGGTAACTCGTATAAGCCTTACTGCCGAGTTGTTGTTATGGATATCAAGAGGTTGGTGTGATGGAACTGATTCTTAACCCTTTCAGGACCGAGCACCCACGGCCTCCGCATCTCCGCTGAGGTCGAAGATGCAGAGGAGTTGGAGCACTTCGTCCAGAGTTGCCAGTTAGGGATGCAGAGGCTAAGGGTCTACGGTCCCGGAAGGGTTAATTGTAGACGTCTAGCAATGTTGCATAAATATCAGTTACCTTCATTTGTTACAGGTTCGACGCGTTTATGGAACGGATCATTAATGGTGTTCTGTAGGAACGATGCACGTCTTCTTATACGTTGTTTACTTGCCTGTTTATTTGTGGCAGTGTTTTTGCTTTGCAGTGAAATGTTGTCATCAGGACATTGTTACTGTTTTTGCTCAAAAATTGTACATTTTTATCTCAGAGCGAGTCATATTCACTTCAATATTCGAATTTGTGCTTACCCCTCATATTTCACCATCATTTGTTTCTCTCACTTTCATTCATAACCTTCGAAACTGGTAGAAAGTAGCGAAGCATGTTTTGCCCAAACCTTTCGTTCGGTCTCAGTAGCGTTTGTAGTAGCGAACGGAATCTTGTGTTAATTCTAATCCCGTTATACAGCAAGCAGATAACGTTGACTGCGCATGAAATGTTGTTTGTTATATCGTGCGCCTTGCTTCTGTGCATAATGTTGTACATCTCGGTTGAAGCAGACGACATATCACAAATGATCAACTTTTTCAAGTGAATGTAGTTTTCATTCTGTGCTGTTGTTATGTTGACAAATTATGTTATCATGTAATCGTCGCGAAATAAATGAGAGTGTCAGGGAAGAATTTATGGACAGATATTGTCTGTTTTTGTTCGTAGTAGAGATAAAATCTAAGGATAGAATTCTTGGCATCAATCAGTCCCTGAGAGTTGCGCCATGCATTCGACTTCATCAGGCATCGTAGAGGTGACTGAATGCATATCTAGCCTTTACAATTACTCGCGATGGTCTACAATGGATCAACTCAGTGCTACTATCTTCCCAAGCAAGTCTGGTACCAATTTACCGAACACTGATTGACAGGAAGCTTGTGAGTCTTGGGCATAGGAGCGCACCAGCGACCCACATTTATGCTGCAGGACATCTCCAGCCAATACGGGCTACTAATCCTGTTAGCCGTTGAGATATCCAGCGATATTCTAGTTTGTATGAGCTTTCGTCACAAATTTCGTAAAGATTTTACTTTTGAGTTTTTTCGAATGCATTCGTTGCACTTGCAAACTAGAACGCACGCAGTAAAACTGCTTTACCGTGGTCAAAGACCGAATTTTAGTCCAAGGCGTCTCGCTTCACACTGTTATGTCATTGAATGAACTGATATCATGGTAACGACTAGATGTTGTCTCTTCATCTCCCACTGTTTCACTGATGTCGTCCAGTTCCGTCTCCTTCTCTTAATAATGGCAATATATTTTGAGGCATTCGTAAGTATGATGCTTATGGAATTTTCGACTCTCCGATATCCGCACACGGATTAAGTATATTCGACAATGTACATAAGTATAAAGTAATGTATTATAACACTCTGTGATAGCCGTTAATAATACCGACTACATCAGGATGGTGTATGCGAAGAGAAACAAATGTGATCACTGGATAATTACAATCATCAACAAACGTCCTGTATAGGACGGCTTCGCCAAAGAAGGTTCATCTGAGCGTTGTCCACCGAGTAAGATTCGAATCAATCGACAACGAAGCGAGATCACCTTAACGAGAATGAACGACTCTAGCCGATCGACTCCACTCATCCGAGGAAGGACGAAAGTGTCGCAACGTTAGTCGAAGAAACTACTTCAGCAACTTTCACGCTACTGGATTAATAGACAGCGTAATATGACTGATTGGAATCTTGAAATTGAGGGGAAGTTGGTTTACAAATCTATCTATTTATTCTCGTTGTTTGTTGTTATTTTTATTGCTTTCGTTTTCGCTGCTTCATTATGCTATACCGTACCGTTTAATGTTATTGTTATATTGATTTTGCATTTTTGTCCTTGTAAATCTTCTCCAACTAGTTTTTTCCATGCGAATTGGTGAGGTAGAGATCAGAGCACTCCCTCAAATTCGAGTTAAGAGAAGTCCTTTCTGTGATTTTATTTATTTGTGGATTTCTCACTTCCTCTATAAGGAAAGTGCCAAGTCGAAATTCATCACATTGCACACTACTACGTTATTCTGAGTATCCAACACTTACGTGATTTGCCAGTTTACTGCACTTTATTGCTACAAGAAATATCGGTCGAACAAATGTTTATTTCCAACACATTACAAATCTATCTCGAATTTTCAGCTTCCGCCAACAGTGCCAAATGCCGAGAAGAAGTGCGATTTAAATGGAC
This sequence comes from Parelaphostrongylus tenuis, assembly GCA_019055375.1. Taxonomy (NCBI): domain Eukaryota; kingdom Metazoa; phylum Nematoda; class Chromadorea; order Rhabditida; family Metastrongylidae; genus Parelaphostrongylus; species Parelaphostrongylus tenuis. The sequence continues at coordinate 337,549 of JAHQIW010003230.1, forward strand.
CCAATGCCAAGATTCGAAGCGCTCTGTTTAGTACATTTTGCCACATCGTCCTCGACCAGCTCGCCATGATGATGTTTGAGGTCTACATGAAATTTTTGCCGCAAAACGGATCTTATAAAAATAAAAGCGTTCAAACCGTAAGAGTTCCTGAAATTGACGTGTGATTCGCGGGAACAGGCGTTATTTCCGCTTTGTCTTTCTCCATGCATTTCTTCGTTTTCATCGATTTATTGCAAATTCCCGCCACAGTGTTGCCAATTATAATGCATCTACTAAGCATGTCGTCATCTGCAAGAAACTGTGAGTATTGGAAAAACACGCCCTTCCAGTACAACGGAAAAATGAAACGCCTAAAAATAGCTTTTTGTCTGTTTACATTTGAACATTAGTAAACACATTTCTGGTCTTTGATGGATGTTATATTTCTGAATAGAGTATTTCAAATAAATGTTTAACACTGGAGAGCTACCATTCTCCATTGTTGGATCACGAGTAAATTTTTGGCACTGCAGTGGTTCGTAACTGGCTTTAACTTCAACTTGACTCAAAATGTTCGAGATAACAGCATCAGGAATGAGTGCACAGCGAGCTTGATTTTCAAGAACATCGAAGACCTGAAGAGCAAACACGTCATCTGTAAAGTGTTCTCAATCGAGAGGCTGTGGAAGCATTAGGAGGTTGACAAACGCTAACAAAACTGGTGCATTATTTCTAATATTCACGAAAAAAAAAGCACTGAAAATCTACGATTTGCAAACTCACTGTTTGCATTACAAGACGCTAAACAAATGCCTGAGCACCTCCTTTGCTAGTTGCAATGCTAGGAACTTGAGCAGAAAACATCGTTCATTTCAGTGTAAGCCATTGCAACAGGCAAAGTGAAGCCAGAGACGGTGAAGGTCCTAGAGCTCACTGCAACGAAATTTCGTGACATTGTAGTGAATGGATGCGCCAAATTAGTTAAGTGGTTTTTTATTTGTTCTTTTTTTTCTAACAGAAATTCAGATTCGTTCATCAAAAGTCATGGATTTTGGCAGCTTCAAAGCAGATGTATTGATGGAAATATTCTTGATTTGGTTTTATAAACGTAGGACTGGGAACAATGGTATTTTAATTAAATTCATCAATTCATTACTTTGACCCGCAGGCATCACGCCACATCCAAACGCTGTCGAAATCGTGGCTAGCAGGATAATCATAAGGGAATCGATCGGAAGCTTCGCCATGTTTGTGAGAATATTTATTTTTGGCTCCTGAAAATCTAAGCATATTTTTGACTCAACTAATAACAAAATTTTATGTTTTTTGCAACAGATCGTTCATAAGACAGCAACAAATTTGGGGGATTTAGCACATGTACGGAAATGATGTCGGCGTGGGGGGGGGGGGGGGGGGTCGTTCACTTTTTAAGAGCTTCAAAGGTTTCCAGCCCATTTAATTCAAAGCGAAATCCTTAGAACCAAGTTTGCAATAGTCTCCAAATCCGAAACACAGACGAATCTGATCGTGAGGTCAAGTTTATATCGAATTTTTGAAGAGGACGAGGTATTCGGAAGGGAACACTTAAGGGGAAAATTCAGCGAATACGTCCATGGCATCGACTGCTTTCAAAAAATAAAAAAATCAACGAATACGACACTTCCTTAGGTGCTATGGTTTAAATTTCATTCCCACCATCTCATTTCTAATGCTACGACGTGAAATTTCAAATTTCCCAAAAATAAAATATTCGCAGTCGACTAAACGCCGAAATCAGAGCTGTAATTCTGAGACGAAGTCTGCAAACGAAGATATCGATTGGTAGTAATTGAGCACAACTTTCGTTGCGGAACGTTTTTTTGCAAGGAATTTCTAAGAAGGAGAAAACATCTTTCAAGCTTTGGTAATGTCATTACCCCTTCACCTGTATACGCTTATCAAATCTCCTTTGTTGGCAGAGGACCCGACTGATATCCAAAGCAACAGCTACAGAATTTCATCTAACGATTCAAAGACAGTGAAGGGTTGCGATTATACCAAAAATCCAAATCAGTACTTCAACAGTTTGGCGATTGAATAGTGGAAGGACTGATCGGTCAGTTCACATAATTACCATTCAAAGAACGACGGGGAATGACGTCACACTTTTAGCCGTAGAAAAGAAAGCTTATCTCAGTTTTATTGCGTTAGCAAGAAATATTGGACTGGGTGTGTGACATTTCTGTTCTGTGTGTTTAGCGACGACAAATTAAAGGTACTGTCGGCGTTGTAGAGTCGTCAGTTTTGTAATGAGTTTTCCTTTCGAATGCCGAGCGGAGCTGATTAATCAATTCCCGTTGAAGCAGTAGCGTGTTGTTTAAGTTTATATACTAAAAGAAGAACAAAATTCTTCTTGAAATACAAATGCAGTGGTGTACTAAATTCGATAAATTCTAACCAAACTTTCATGAAACGATTTGCGATGGTCGTGGAGACCGAAGTATTTCGGAACCCTATTTCTTATATACTGCTGTATTGTAGGCGTTAGGTCACCTAAGCAAGGTAGAAGTCCGCTATGAAAGGGCAACTTTGGGGACGTAACTTGATCGTGCAGTGTTTCACCTTATTCAATTTGTCTCAGTGTATCGGTTGTGAAGAAAAACATCGCTAGAAGAACATATTTTGGGACAGCCGATTCAAATCGTCGTGACTCTGATGAAGGCGAAATCGCTCCATTGTTAGCCATGAGAAAGATTTACAACCACCTTGGGTCAGCTCTTAAATAAAGCAAAATAATGATAACCTATAGCGACGTTCATTTAATGCTGTTGCGCCTGAAAGCAATACGGCGCGCAAAAAATCGGCAGGAACCTTTTACTTTGTGAAAACAGTGGCTCCAGCGCAAAGGATAGTGTTTGCTTGGACAAGTGGACGATCATTAGCACTACAATATTTTCACAAAAAACATAGTAGTATGAACGCACTTGTCGTTTTACAGAATTGTTCTTCAGAAGGCGATAGCCTGGCGTATTCTTTATGAGAGACCTTCCATTGAAAAATCTGCGAACAGAGAGTTGAATGTTGTTCCGAAAAGGTTACGTCTCCGTGCCAGTACCATTACATTACCCGGTACTTATTACCTTTTACGCTTATGATGTCAAGCGCTTGAAAAAATCGTATTAACGTTTTCTAAACTTTGAGTGAGAGGAACGAAATGTTCAATGCTTTAAAGAACCACACATGCCATTAGGAAAGACGCGATAAAATGTGTTTTATAAGTTAAATCATCAATTACTTTATTTATAGAAAAAATACGGGTAAATTCCGAAGAAAAGGCCAACATCGTCACAAGATTTGTTGAGGAAGAAACTACTTTTCAAGGGAATCCAACCGTTAATCAACCTCGCCGTTAGCTGTTGATATATTCTCTAAGGACTCCTAGCTTACAAAAATTCGATTAGGTTTTTCGGCCATTGTAATGAAGAGGATCCGACACGACACTAACAGGATGAACAACGGCGAGGGCGAACGCTTGTTGACCATCGTCCTGGATCAGTTACCTCTAATTAAGACGTAACAGGTTTATCTGGCTAACTTAGTAAGGAAGATTCAAGAAGATTACGAACAACTGGGGCTGACAACTGTGAGCCATTAACTTTTATCAGTCGACGTTGAAGAAGGCGAAGACGTCGAAATCGTACAGCCGCTGAATAAACCTTTTTACCTAACTCGTACCTGAGAAATTTCAGAGAATACATTGAGGAAGAGAGGGAGAGAGAGCGAGAGAGCTACAGTTTAGCAGTGTTTCTCATCTTTCAGTTAGACTTGATAAAGTTCTGATTGTCATTCTGCTTAGCCTCAAAAGTTCCCCTTCCTTAGCCGGCAGAAGATCAGAGTGATGAAGGGCATAAAAACGTTCTATTCGGAGTCCTCACTGCACTTCCGCTGCCAAACAATCTGGTGATTACTTTTTCCCAACTTATTGTTAGATCACCACGATAGATCACAATCTTTCAGGCCGGATCACCGAAATTCATGAAGGATATCCTAGATTTTCTGGAGATGAAAATCACGCAAACTCGCAATGAAAAGAATTTCGTGACGCACTCGATGCATCGAAGACTAAACGGGCTGGTATTTTCATAAACGAGAGGATGTTGAACTTTCCCTTTCAATGTAGTGAAACCTTCATTTAGCAGCATCAGGTATTTTTCATTTTCTTTTGGGAATTCAACTTATCGTAATATTTGCAGTGTCCTACTTTTACTAGAATTATTTCTTATGCGGTTCTGTTGTTCCTGTGACTTGTTGGTTTTCTTTTAGTACTAATGTGGTGAATTATTTGCTCCATGATCTGTAGTCGTTGTGTGTGCGATTACTGTATTATACCTTTAGGAAAGGCGTGCTTTCCATGGAAAACACGCGCGCACTCCCTTGGATTTTTGCCGCGCAGTCCTTTCCACTATACTTTTGGTAGTCATTTAATAACTTGACAAAATTTAATTTTGATGCCTTGGTTTCTGAAGAAACCTTTGTTTTGTGCTGCAGTGGCCTATGGAAAATCACTTTTAGACCCATTTTCGGCATGCATTTATTGAACGACTGGCGTCTGTGCTTGGCCATTCACCATATTTTTAATACTCACTCGGTATGTATACCTCGGTGATTTTGAAACGTGGTTTGTTATACGGAAATGGTATCTATAAAAGGCTGCAGGAGCGAAAGGAAGGTTACGTTTGTAACTCGAGTAGGAAGCACATAAGAGTTTTGTATGTGTCGAGGACATGGGGGAAATAGACGAAAAACAGTGGAGCATCAAATTAACACAAAAAACCCTGGGTCTTTTTCAGAACAATGGAACAACTTCAATTAAATAACGAAAATCATTTCCACGAGCAGCTATCAGCCCACGATCTCTAGCGGGTTAATGCTGTATTTGAAGTTTTACGTATGTTCATTTCCCTTTCAACCATTTTGGGACCACAGGGTCACTGCGGTAGAGCCGCCTCGCCTCGCGCGCGCAAGGAGCGTCCCTTTGGCCGCGCGGTTAGCGATATATAGGGAAGATGATTGGTGGTTCCTAATCCCCTCTCACGATAATTTACCGAACTCTAATTAGTACTGAAGATTTTTGTTCACGTAATTTTCATAGCAAAATTGTTTACTTGTTTAACATTCCACCACATTTTTATCGGGAACGTAGATCCATGGTGTAACAACGGAACCAGCGCACACGTTTTTGCGAAACTAAGTGCGTCCAAGTTTCTTTTAAAAAGTCTTGAAGTGTAGAAAATTTGTTTTCGAATTTGACTTCTGTAACTTCTTCGCTAGAAATGGCAAAAAAGTTGGATGTGCGTTGATTCATGTTTAGTATCAAGAATTAGTTGAATGCTAGACAAACTGAACATTTTTTTACCATAATAATTACGATGTAGAGGAACCTTCAATACTGATCAACACCAAGAAATCTTTTGTGGAGCATCGTGGAAGACGGCCGAATTATCAGCTTCCCTTGTGGTCTTTATCACTAATCACTCGGCTTAATGGTTTACTCGCCACGCGTGCGACGGGTGGGCCAGCGCCGTGATCGTGTAGTCCCCAATGTGTTAAATCTTGAAGGCGGTAGTTGACCGATTGCTCAGCGCAATTCGTAAATGCCACGCAGTTTCTTTATTCAGTTAAGGTTTTCTCTCCATTTTTGGAAGAAATTCGTAGTTTTACGCGTTACTTTGATGCTCCATGATTCTCTCTACATGCTCATAGTTTTTGATACGTATTTATCTTTTCGGTGAGCAAAAAACTTTCAGAATGAAACGTTAATTTTTCTTTCCTTCTATAGCGCTATATAAGCATCTTTTCAAGATCAAATCCAGTTCCAGATTCACTGAGATTTCAATTATCAAAGAGGTACTAAAAATCTGATGAAAAAATCATCCGCAGACTCAAGCCGAGCAAAACAAGCACCCAGGGTTTGAGGCCTGACTTTCTTATTGCTGCTGCAGATACTAAGATGGCCTTTCGAAAAGCCAAGTACATAAACAGAATCGCCGTTTTCTGAATTATCGATTGGCGACCAGAAGTCTAGTGGTTTAATTCTGTTTAGCTAGGAAGGCCTCTGAATAATAATGAACAGAAGGCAATCCTTGCCGTCCCCAAATGTGTAATCTTTTGCTACTTTGCGCTGTTATCTTAAACTACAAGTTATCTGTTTTATATCGGACTTGGCTAAGCAGAAGAAACGCTATCAGCAAATCATCACCTGTATCACCTGTCGCCTGTCGTCCCGTTGATCGTCGAGTGACTCGAGCGGGTACCAGCAACTCTTCCATTTTTCCCTATCGCGTGCAAGAGTAGCCCAGTGGGTCCTCCTTGCTCTAGGAATTCGCTGAGCATCATATCTTTCTTCCATCGCTTTCGTGAAGAAATCGGACCAACGGGTCAGTGGTCTTCCTTTAGAGCGCTTGACGTCCCGAGGAATCCAGTCGGTAACGGCTCTCGTCCATCGGTTGTCGTTGAAGCGCATCACGTGTCCGGCCCACCTTATTTTCGATATCCTGGCGTGTAGAACGGCGTCTCTGATTTTCGATCGTTGACGTAGGTCGGAAGTTCGGATCCTTTGTCTCATTTGCGAAATACGGATACTCCTAGCATCGACCTTTCGACTGCGCGTTCGATAACGGCAAGTGATCTTTCATCCTGCTTACGTAGCGACCAGGTTTCTGCTGCATACGTTAGGGCAGGGATAATTGTCGAGTCGAAAAGGTGGGCACGGAGTCGGATGTTCTTTGTCCTCTTCACTACATCTTCGATGCTCTTAAACGTTCCCCAAGCCGCTCGTTTCCTCCTGCTCAACTCTGGGGCTAGGTCGTTCATCATGTTGATTTCACGACCTAGATAGATGTAACTGGAGCATTCGGAAATTGTCGTTCCGTTGAGCGTGAATGGGGCATTAGAAACCCATCCGTTCCTCATGAACATTGTTTTCGTTAGATTCAGTTGAAGACCGATCTTTCCACAGGCGTTATCGAAATCAGTCAACATTCGTTCCGCTTGGCTGATGTTTGGTGTTATGAGAACGATATCGTCAGCAAAGCGAAGATGGTTTAATTGTCGACCGTCAATTTTCACTCCCATTTCGTCCCATTCTAATGTTCGCATGACGTTTTGTAGGGTGGCAGTGAATAGTTTTGGCGATATTGTATCGCCTTGTCGAACCCCTCTTCTTACGTCAATGGTGATATTGTTGTAGAATGGAGATATTCTGGTCGTGAAATCTTTATAAAGCTCACGAAGGATCATTATGTACCGAGTAGGGACGCCCTGGTTATCCAGAGCCTCTATAACCGCTTCTGTTTCCACTGAATCAAAGGCTTTCTTCAGATCGATAAAAGTGAGACAGAGTGGTTGTTTGTACTCTCGCGAAACTTCAATGAGTCTTGTGATCGTGTGGATGTGGTCCATGGTACTAAATCCTTTTCTGAACCCTGCTTGTTCGCATGGCTGTCCTTCGTCCAGTGTTCTGTCAATCCTGTTCAGGATGACTCGAGTAAAGAGTTTATAGACAACGGACAGCAAGCAGATTGGGCGATAATTGCCTATGTCGTGAAGGTCTCCCTTTTTGAACAACAATACGGTCTTGCTGGTTTTCCATTGAATAGGGACCTTGCATTCTGACAGGTAGCGAGTGAAGAGCCGAGCCAGGGTGTTGATGAGAACTGGCGGCAGATTCTTCAGGTGTTCTGGTCTAATCCTGTCTGGACCGGGTGTTGTTCTGTTTTTCACCGACGATATAGCATGTCGGATTTCGGAAGGAAGGACCGGTGGAACGACATATTCGTCCTCTTTCAATTTATATGACGGTAAGAGAACATGGCTAGCGAAGAGATCCGAGTAGTACTGGTGGATGATTTTCTCCATAGCCCTTCTGGAAGCTGTAAGTGTCCCGTCAGGGTATCGGAGTGCAATCATCTTGGTCTTATAGTTGGCGAAGCCTCGCTGGGCTTTGCGAATGCTCTTCCCAGCTTCTGCAGCTTCTGCCATAACTGCTGCTCTTCTCTCTTTAAGGTCTTCTTTTATCGCTTCTCTGCATCGTTTCGCAAGTTCGGACGTAAGGTTTCGGTTGCCTGCGGCTCGTGCGATTCCACGTTGACGTATCAGCTCGAGTGTCTGCGGAGACAAGCGTCCTCTTCGTGACCTTAGGACTTTCGGCTTTTTAGCGCCAACGTGAAGATATTCAACGAGTCGATCGTATTCTTCGTCGATGTTGTCGACAACGGTATCTTCCCAAGAGCCGACTAATGATTTGAATACATCCCAGTTTATGGTAGTTCTGGGACTTCGTTGTTTGAATTTAGCGGCTTTCTCTCCTCTCCTCGAAAATCGGAACGTTGCGCGAAGGAGGCGATGGTCTGATCCCGTGTAGAACTTGGGAACAACAGCGACGTCGGTCAGGCAAAACCTTCGATTTACTATGATGTGATCTATTTCGTTATGGTACTCTCCATTGGGAGACTCCCACGTCCATCGCTGAGAGAGAGGCTTTTGGAATTGCGAGTTACCATGGATGGTTTGGGTCGTCATGATAAACTCGGATAGCCTCTCACCCTGTTCATTCCATTCTAGTCCGTGGGTCCCTATGTGACGTTCTTCAGACGTTCTTCTAGGTCCAATTTTTGCGTTAAAATCTCCGACAATGACCTTGAAGAATGTATGATCTTCTCTGAAGAATTTTTCGAGGTCCATATAGAACGCTTCGACTTCGTCTTCGTCATAGCTTGATGTTGGTGCGTAAGCACGAAGATGGTCAAAGCCGGCATAGAACCACATCGTTTCAACCGTAATCGTCCGATGCGGGTTGTTAGTTGTTCGAACGAATCAATGTTCACGGTCAAATTCGATTTGACGAGGACGCCAACGCCACCGACACCTCTGCGATCGCATGTTCCAAGGAACAGTTCTTCTCCGGTGTCATAGACAGCGTGAAAAGGATGGCGCCTTCTCGTCTCAGCCAGGCCAATGACGTCGTACCTTATTCTTCTTGCTTGAATCAACAGATCTTCTACAGCGGATTGTTGAGCAAGGGTTCTTGCATTGTAGGTACAGATCGTCATTTTAGTCCGTTTCGATCTTGGCAGCCTAGTTCGGCCCTGAGATTTTAGCAGCCTCTCCGTACTCGTCCTACCTGGCGCTGCCGTACCAGGGGCTCTTTCGGGGTCAGGGGAATGAGGCCCATATTTGTTACTGTTTTTGGCATTTTGATACCCAACGTGTAGCTTGCCAGGCTCTAAACGTGGGGGCTGGGTACTCACGAGTAGCTTGCCAGTCTCTCTCGGAGGAGCGGGAGGAGCTTATTTGTTGGAGGCGACTCCTAACCGCCTCCCATGTACTTCCCAGCCGCTTGATTGCAGGCTTTTGGCCGACTTGACTCGTAGAAATAGAGTTTTGTCAAGTCGGCGCTGCAGAAGCAGGGAGCTCGTCCCCTGAATCCACCTGCGTCTCTGGGAAGCACACGGTCGCTTTTGGTTCGCGTTTTATTCCCCTATCCACCACCTGGGGACGCGCCACGTGCCCTCGCGACTAACCGGGCGGGATCCCTCAAAGAAGGAGGTCCGTCATAAGGCACATGATCAGGCTCTAAAGAACAAGAACAAGTTGGGGAAAAGCGAGAAGGTGGAGTCAGTGCAATATGCTAGTTTTTTGTTTGTTTTACTGTCATTTTCTGTAGTTATTCTACATTTCTATTTGATTCAACTCTAATTCATGAAAAGAATGGCTATTCGCGCGTTATCGAGTGCTCAAATTATCTTCGACAATGTTGAGGACAAAGTTTTGTACCAGGTAAATCCCGATCTCTGGGTGTCGTCTCGATCTCCCACCCTCACTGCATTCATTTTTGTGAGTTTCATTTCTGTTCCAGATAGATGAAGGTGAAGCTAATTTATTCGACTATCCAGTTCAAAGCGGAGTAGATAGCTCAAGCAAATTTCACATCCTTTTAAAAAATGGTAAATCCTATAAGCCTTACCGCCGAGGTTGTTGTTATGGATATTAAGAGGTTGGTGTGATGAAATTGATTCTTAACCCTTTCAGGATCGACGACCCACGGCGTCCGCATCTCTGAGTGACAACTCTGAAGGGCTGCTCCACTTCCTCTGTATCCTAACCCTCGGCGTGCCATTGCTAGACGCAGCACGCTGAGGTCAAAGATGCAGAGGATTTGGAGCATTTCGTCCAGAGTTGCCAGTTAGGAATGCAGAGGCTAAGGGTCCACGGTCCCGGAAGGGTTAATTGTAGACGCCTGGCGATGTTGTATAAGTACCAGTTACCTTCATTTGTTACAGGTTCGACGCGTTTTGGAACGGGTCATTAATGGTGTTCTATAGGAACGATGCACGTCATCTCATACATTGTTTTACTTGTCTGTTTATTTGTAGCTGTGTTTTTGCTCTGCATTGAAATGTTGTTATCGGGACAATGTTACTATTTTGCGCAAAAATTGTACATTTAAAATCTCAGAGCGAGTCATATTCACTTCAATATTCCAATTTGTACTTCCCCTCAAATTTCATCATCATCTGTTTCGCTCAGTTTCATTCATAACCTTAGAAACTGGTGGAAAGTAGCGAAGCATGTCTTGCCCAAACCTTCCGTTCGGTCTCAGTAGCGTTATACTAATAAACGGAATCTTGTGTTAGTTCTCATCTCGCTAAACAGCGAGCAGATAACGTTGATTGCGCATGAATCTTGTTTGTTATGTTGCGCGCCTCGGTTCTGTGCATATGTTGTTGATCTCGGTTGAAGCAGACAACATATCACATAGGATCAACTTTTTCCACTGAATGTAGTTTTCATTCTGTGTTGTTGTTATTTTGACAAATTACGTTATCATGTAATCGTCGCGAAATAATTGAGAGTGTCAGGAAGAAATCATGGACAGGTATAGTCTATTTTTGTTCGTAATAGAGATAAAATCTAAGGATAGGATTCTTGGCATCAATCAATTCCTGAGGGTTGCGACATGTATTCGACTTCATCAAGCATCATTAGAGGTAACTGAATGCATGTCTGGCCTTCACTATTACTCGCGATGTTCTACAACGAATCAAAGTCAATGCTACTATCTTCCCAGGCAAATCTGGTACCAATTCACCGATCTCTGATGGACAGATAGCTTGCGAGTCTTGGGCATAGAGTCGGACCACCGGCCCACATTATGTTGCAGGACATCTCCAACCAATACGGGCTACTAATCCCATTAGCCGTTGAGATTTCCACCGATATTCTGACATTTATGAGCTTTCGTCATAAATTTCGTAGAAATTTTACTTTTGAGTTTTTTCGAATGACCTTCGTTGCAGTTACAAACTAGAACACACGCAGTGAAACGTGCTTTACCATGGTCAAAGACTGGAATTTTAGTCCAAAGCGTCTCGCTTCACACTGTTATGTTACTGGATGAAATGTTGTGATGGTAACGACTAAATGTTGTCTCTTCATCTTCCACTGGTTCACTGATGTCGTCCAATTCCGTCTCCTTTTCTTAATATGGCAATATATTTTGATGCATTCGTAAACATGACGTTTGTAGAATATTCTACTCTCCGATAGCCGCATACGGAATCAAGTGTATTCGACAATGTACAAAGTTCAAGAATATTATATTGTATTATATCCACTACGATTGTTTGTCTGCGATGAGAAACAAATGTCATCACTGGATAATTACAATAAACAACAATCATTGCGAGCGTTGTCCACCGAGTAATACTCGAGTCGATCGACAACGAAGCAGAACACCATAACGAGTGAACGACGCTAGCCGATCGACTCGACTCATCCGAGAGAGACGAAGATTTTGCAACGTTAGCCGAAGAAACTTATTTCGCCAAATTTCACGCTACTGGATTAATAGACAGCGTAAATATGACTGATTGAAATCTTGAGATTAAGGAGAAGTCGGTTAACAAATCTCTATTTTATCTCTTATTGTTTATTGTTACTTTATATTACTTCCGTTTTTATTATATTATTATGCTTTACTGAACCGTTTAATGTTATTGTTATATTGTTTTTGCTTATTTTGGTCCTTGTAATTCTTCTTCAACTAGTTTTTTCCATGTGAATTGGTGAAGTACAGATCAGGCACTTCCTTCCACTTTCGAGTAAAGAGAAGTTCCTTTGTGTGATTTTTATTTATTTGTGGATTTCTCACTTCCCCTATAAGGAAAGTGCTCAATGGAAAATTCATCACATTGCACACTACTACATTATTCTGAGTATCCAACACTTCGTGTGATTGCCAGTTTACTGCACTGTAATTGCTACAAGAGATATCGGTTGAAACAAAATGTTTTTTCCAAACACATTACAGAATCTATCTCGAATTTTCAGCTTCCGCCAGACAGTGCCAAATGCCGAGAAGAAGTGCGATTCTAAATGGACCCAATGCCAACATTCGAAGCGCTCTGTTCAGTACACTTTGCCACATCGTCCTCGACCAGCTCGCCATGATGATGTTTGAGGTCTACATGAGAATTTTTGCCGCAAAACGGATCTTATAAAAATAAAGCCGTTCAAACCGTAAGAGTTCCTGAAATCGACGTGTGATTCGTGGGAACGGGCGTTATTTCCGCACTGGCTCCGTTCATGCATTTATTCGTCATCATCTTTTTATTGCAAATCCCCGTCACTGTGTTGTCAATTATAATGCATCTACTAATCGTGTCCTCTATCTGCAATAAACTGCGAGTATCGGAAAAACACGCTCTTCCAGTACAACTGAGAATGAAACACCTAGAAATAGCTTTATGTTTGTTTATCTTCGAACACTAGCAAACACATTTCTGGTTTTTGATGGATGTTATGTTTCTGCATAGAGTATTTCAAATAAATGTTTGATACTGAAGACATACCATTATCCATCAATGGATTAGCAGTAAATTTTAGGCACTGCAGTGGCTCGTAACTGGCTTTAACTTCAACTTGACTCAAAATGTTCGCGATAGTGGCATCAGGAATGAGTGCACTGCGAGCTTGATTTTCGAGAACATCGAAGACCTGAGGAGGAAGCACGTCAACTGTATATTGCTTTCAATCGACAGGCCGCAGAAGCATTAAGAGGTTGGTAAACGGTCACAAAACTGATGCATTATTTCTAATATTCACGAAGAAAAGCTCTGAAAATATATGACTTGCGAACTCACTGTTTGCATTACAAGACGTTGAACAAATGCCTGAGCACCTCCTTTGCTAGTTGCAATGCCAGGAACTTGAGCAGAAACATCGTTCATTTCAGTGTAAGCCATTGCAACAGGCAAAGTGAAGCCTAGAGACGGTGAAGGTCCTTGAGCTCACTGCAACGAAATTTCGTGATATTGTAGTGAATTGATGCGCTAAATTACTTAGTTAGATGGTTTTTTACTTCTTCTTTTTTTCTATAAGAAGTTCAAATTTGTTCATCAAAAGTCATGGATTGTGGCAGATCTAGAGTAAAGGTGTATTGACAGAAATATTCTGATTACAATTCATAAACTTGGGACTGGGAACATTGGTAGTGAAAATAATATTCAATTTCTTTACTTTGACCCGCAGGCATCACGCCACATCCAAACGCCGTCGATATCGTGACTACTAACGTAATCATAAGGGAATCGATTGGAAGCTTCGTCATGTTTGTGAGAATAGTTATTTTTGCTCCTGAAAAGTTAAGCATATTTTGGACTCAACTGATAATAGATTTCATGTTTTCTGCATCACATCGTTCACAAAACAGCAACAAATTTGGGGTATTTATTACTTGTACGTAAATGATGCCGGCATGGGGGGGGGGGGGGGGGAACGTTGACTATTAAGAGCTATTAAAGGTTCCCAGCCCATTTAATTCAAAGCGAAATCCTTAGAACCAAGTTTGCAATAGTCTCCAAATTCCGAAACACAGACGAATCGGATGGTGAGATCAAGTTTATATCGAATTTTTGAAGAGGACGAGGTATTCGGAAGGGAACACTTAAGCGGAAAATTCAACGAATACGTCCATGGCATCGACCGCTTTCAAAGAATAAAAAATCAACGAATAAGCCACTTTCTTAGGTGCTATGGTTTAAATTTAATTCCCACCATCTCATTTCTAACGCTACGACGCGAAATCTTAACGTTCCCAATAATAAAATATTCGCAGTCGAGTAAACGTCGAAATCATAGCTGCAATTTTGAGAGAAAATGGGTAAACGAAGATATCGATTGGAAAAAAACTAAGCACGACTTTCATTGCGGAACGCTTTTTGCAAGGAATTTCTATCAAGGAGAAGTACATCTTTTAAGCTTTGGTAATGTCATTACTCCTTCACGTATACACTTATGAGATATCCTTTGTTGGCAGAGGACCCGATTGATATCCAAAACAAGAGCTACAGAATTTCATTCGAGGATTCAAAGACAGTAAAGGGATGCGATTTTACCAAATATCCAAATCAATACTCTAACAGTTTGGCGATTGAATAGTGGAAGAACTAATCGGTCAGTTCACATAATTACCATTCAAAGAACGACGGGGATGACGTCACACTTTTAGCCGTAGAAAAGAAAGCTTATCTCAGTATTATTGCTGTTAGCAAGAAATATCCTAATGAGAGCGTAACAGTTTTGTTCTGTGTGTTCAGCGACGACAAAGCGAAGGCACTGTCGGCGTTGTAGTGTCGTCAATTTTGTAATAAGTTTTTCTTTCAAATGGTGAGCGGAGCTGACTAATCAACTCCACGTCAAAGCAGTAGCCTGTTGTTTAAGTTTATTCACTAAAAGAAGATCAAAATTCTTCCTGAAATACAAATGCAATACTGTACAAAATCCGATAAATTTCAACCATAGCTTTCATGAAACGACTTGGCGATGATCGTGAAGACCGAATTATTTCGGAACCTTATTTCTTATGTATTGCTGTACGAGAGGCGTTACGTCACCTCAGCAAGGTAGAAGTCCGCTATAAGAGGGCAACTTTGAGACATAACTCTGTTCGTGCAGTGTTTCAAATTACTCAATATGTCTCAATGTATCGGTTGTGAAGAAGAACATCGCGAGAAGAACATTTATTGTGGACAGCCGACTCAAATTGTCGTGACTCTGATGAAGGCGAAATCATTTCAGTTTAGCCATAAGAAAGATTTACAACAACCTTGTGTTAACTCATAAATAAGGCAAAATAATGATAGCCTATAGAGAGGTTCATTTAATGTTGTTCGTTCGAAAGCAATACGACGCAAAACATCGGCGGGCCTTACTTTGTGAAAATAGCCGCTTCAACGCACAGGATAATGTTTGCCTAAATAAGTGATCTATCATTAGTACTATAATATTTTCACGACTAAGTAGTAGAAGAACACACCTGTCAGCTTACAGAATTGCTCTTCAAGAGACGATAACCTGGCGTATCTCTATAAAAGACCTCCTATTGGAAAATTCGCGAACAGAGAGTTCAATGTTGTTCTGAAAAGGTTACGTCTCCGTGGCCAGTGCCATTACATTACTGGTCGAAGAATGCTAGTTTTCTCACAACTCCAATGCTTTGACGAGCTCTCCAAGTCTGACTGTGAAATGTTGTGGTTTTTACCGCTCATGAAAGACAAAGCGAAGGCACAGTCAGCGCTGCTGATTCATCGGACCTATTTCGGCATTAGAATGAAAAATTCATGAGTGCTAAATATAGCTTATTAAATAGCTTCGTGTCGCTTCAATGAATATGTGAGTGACGAGCAGTCTCACTGCGACATAAATCTTCGCTTTTTAATATAATACTGTTGTTGTCACCTAATTCCAATCAAAAGAGAAGGAGCGTAGCCGTTGGTTTCCCAAAATGAAGACTTCAGTGTTAATGTGATTTGTTGAAGAACATGAATTAGAGAGCACAATTTTGAATGGTTCTGCTGTCTTCAATAGCCGACTTTCATATAACGAGATTCAGAAGGGTTGATTTTATATCGTTTAGAAGTAGCTACTGGATATTATAGCCTCAAGTTTATGAAATAACAGATCAAGTCCCCCTATACTCACAATGGGAAGTTATGTGGTACGCCAAGTTTTGAGATGACATTATCAGTAAATTTTGCAAAAAACCATTCGTTTACAACTTTTTATTCTTCTTTAGCCTATGTTAACAGAGTCATTTGATAGCTTAAGAAATGCGGATTTTGATGGTCTCTGGTTTTGAATCCACTCTCATTACGTTTGACTTACGTAGAGAAAGAATTACATTTTGTTTCTAAGGCGCTTTATTTCAGCTTTGCAGCGGAATTTCTGATATTGTGTAATCAAAAATTGATACTTAGCAAACTTTATAGCTATGAAAAAGTTGATTGCTGCTGAATAAACTTATGTAAAGTATTTTCATTAGGAATAAAGCATAATATTCCAAAAAATTCCCTTTCATCCACAAATTGTGTGAATGCACTCATGTTTCCTGGCTCCTTGCGGACAGTATATTGATTGAACATTTAGTAGTCCAGAAATGCTAAACTTAATAGAGACCTTGGTTTGTATAGAGACCTCTAAAGAAAAAATAGATAGAGCCTTAAAGTCAGTGCACATTACCAATAATAACGGTTGCAGCGATGAATAATGGTCATATCGGGATAATATAAGAAGCTGTAATACATTAGAACGAACTTATTCTATGATTCCATTAAATTCTTAACTTCTAAAGTTTACTAAAATGAAAAGTTGTTTTGATTATCAATGATGTTGCATCGTACTGCAATGTGCAGTATCATTTTTAGCCAATAAATCATTGTTTAATAACTAGTTTGGCATATTTCGACCATAAATAGCCTCACCAAAGTCTCTTCTGTCGTATCCACTCACTTTCTGACAAACAAGCCCTATAGATACTTACCTGCCAAACAATGCCTATTTAACCATATTGTGATTCGTTCTAGATGCATTAATGAATATTTGATTAGACGTCCATTGCATCTTTGGTCGACCTACTTGGTACAATCTATCAGAAGCAGCCCACAGGCAGTGCAACGATTGCTCAAACATTCGATTGTTTTCGGTTTTAGAATTAACATCTTTCTATCTTCACTTCACAGTTAGCCTACGATTTTTCAATAGTTTCTGACATTAGGACATGTAAAACACCATCTTGCCTTCTCCAAAGCACTTCAGAATTCATTCAAAACGCTTTATTAATTACTGCTCTCAGCTTTTAAATCCTTTCTCTTTCGCCATTCACTCCATAGAGAATTGAACATTTGTTAGCCTATCTTTCTTAGATTCATCGTTTTCAAGTAACCCGTACTGAGCATTCTTAAAGTTTCTAATTTATGTAGTAAATCAGTGTTAAGCAATTTTTACATGAGATATTGATGGCAGTTGCATAGACCGTTTGAAACTGGTGGATTGGTGCGACGCTACAACTTTGCATAACGATCATGTTGTGTATTTTAGTTTATACCTTGGTGTTGTTATTTATGTTACAAATATCGATGCAATAGTTCAATTACCAAAGTCTGGGCATTACCAACCGTATAAGCCGGTGCATCTGCTGAGAGTCGAACCCGGGTTTACCCGTGGCAGGCAAGCATTCTACCACCGATCCGTCCTTTTATGGGTTGATACCATTTCAATTCCTCAAGAAAATTACCCTAATGTCATTGTGACGCGTTGCGCTCACCATACTATCCCCCCGACGTAGTTAGAAGAATTTACGTTTTCTCGTAAATTGTTTGTATGTTTGTTTATGGTTATATTTTGTCTCTATTGAGATTTTTCTAATAAGGCATTGTTTTGTCTTCTCACAAAAATTGTACAGTTACATTTTGAAGAAAATCTTATCCAGTTTGTTATCACGATTTTTGCTTCTCATTTATCATCATCATTTAGTAGTTTATACATTTTCATTTATAGCTTTCGGAGCCAATGGAAAGCAGAAAAAACATGAGTTATTCAAAAGTTCTGTTTCGTCTCAGTATAGCTTTTATTCTAGCGAGCGGCATCTTCTGCTCCTGCTATTCTCGTTAATCAACGAGATACTGAGTTGAGTATGAATAAAATCTTCACGTTTTATGTCGCTCACCAAGGCTACCAATAAATTGTTTCACGCTTCAAATGACGTAAGAGATTTGCGATAGAGGACTTACTTTTTCATCGAATATAGCTCTTACTCTGTACAGTTGTTAGTTGTTATGTTGGCAGATTATGTAATCATGTGCTCTGCATAAGGTAAACGAATTTGGAGGGCAGAAATCATGAACAAAAATTGTCTGTCAGCAAGACTATTGCGGCGTTGGCTATTTTCTGAGAGATGGGCCGTGCATTCGACTTCATTAAGCCTCGTTTGAGGTGATCGAATGCGTATCTGGCCCATACTGGGGTGTCTTAGCGACGTATCAAGTCAGTGTCTACAAACAGGTCTGGTACAAATTCGCGCCGACCACACAGAGATTGGAAGCTTGGTAGCCGTAGGGCACCTATAACTACTGCACTATGCGTGCCTTTAGTCATGTTAGGATTTGGAATTCCCAGCGATATTGTTATGTGTATGAGCTTCAACACCTCTTAATGTTTTAGTCAAATGATCAAATTTTAGTTGAGGACGACCATATCATATTGCTAAGTCATTGAATGAGTTGATTCCGTGGTAGCGGCGAATATTGTCTTATCATCTTTCTTCAGTTCAGCGATATCGTCCATGTCCCACCTCCATCATTCGCTTGATTCGCTAGATGTGAAACATACATTCACAGTCACTCTGATTTTGCCCGATCAGTTGTCTCGCTTCTTATAATTTCGTGTCTCCGTGGACTTCGTTTACTTCAGTTCTTAGGACTTCGTAGTTTTCATATTTCTTACTTGTTTCAAACAACTCCATAATTATGGAGATTGGGATTCCCATTTCATTTGCCGAAATGGACGGAAGACACTAGCGAGGTTATGAGAGCGAGAGCAGAGCAGATCTTTTTAAGCCTGAAATTCTTTACACTAAGTATTTATATACTATTTTTTTGTAAGTTAGTGTATAATTATGCAGGCCACTGCAATGGTAATTGATCTTCTCGTAAGTTATGGCACCAAAACAATAAGTACCAAATCCATTGATCAGAATTAATTAAAACTGCTTAACAACACTACATTTATGGCCGCATCGCGGCTACTCACCGGGATTGCTGCCAGTCGGAGAGACGGTCAGCGCCAAACGCTACTGTGAGCACCTGTACCCCTGCAGTCGGGCCCTATCATGTCTCGACGTCGCCGCAATCTCATCCTGCTTTAAGACAGCGCTAGGCTACATGCCATGAAATCGACAAAGAGAAGGTTGACCAAACTGAGCTGAGAGTTGCTGCATCATCCGCCGTATAGTTCCTTGTCGCAGCCTGAGTGTCACCTCGTCCGGTTACTGGAGCACTTTGCAAGCAAGAAGAACTTCCGAGCATCGATCACTTGTATCGAGAGTTGATAAGTTTCTTTAAATCCAAAGATGACGAGTTCTATGAGCCCGGTATTTATTTGTTGTCTGAGAGATGACGAAAATGTGTTCACTCTGATGACGAGACTTTGTATAGTGTTGTTATGCAATTTTAATTACTCTGGTTAATAAATCTAGTGTCTGTCGATCTAGTGTCAAAACTTATAAGAAGACTTAATAAAATAACTCAATGCATTTGGTAACATGATACTGGTTATATTACTTCCGATAACTTGACAGAAAGTAACGGCTCCCAAGTCCAAACCAAACATTTCAGCCCATAGCAATTTTGTTTATCAGATCAAGAAATTTTTTAGATCTTCGCCTGTGATTCTTTCGATTTCACCAGGATAATTTCTATTTCTTGCATTCACAAGACGTGCTTATTTCGTTCTTCGTTTTTTTTTTTTTGCTCAGCCTTTCGATTGAAATGTTCTCGTTGATGCGTTAATGTTGGAAATTTACAAAATTTGGGCGTATCTCACCAGTTGTCAAGTAATTTCATCCGAAGAGAATTAAAGTTCAAAGAGTACTTTGTAGGAATAATATGTACTCTTGGAACAATGGAAAGAATTATTGTTATTAGCGGGAAGACAGTCTAATCGTGCAAGAAACTTTCTACATGATTTCTTCATTTCAGCGCTTTTTTGTTCAGTGTTATGATTTTGTAAATATATGTTCAGGAATAGGAATGAGCGCAGGTGGCGCAATGGTTAAAGGTGCTCTGAGTAGCAACGAGGTCGATGTTTCGATCTCGCTCTATTGGCTCACCAGACCATCCATCTCTCCGGGGTCGGTAAATTGGTATCAGACTTGTCGCAGACTTGTCTGGGAGAATAAGCAGCACTGACTCGGTTCAGCGGGGGCCACCGTGAGTTATTGGAAAAGCCACATTCAATTACCTCAAACGAAGTTGAAATTTATAAACGAATGCATTACGCATCTGTCATTGATTGATCAACGCCGAGAGCTTTTGAGCTTCTGTCCAAGAATATTGAATGAAATGCAGAACTCTCAACCTTTTTGCGGGAGTATAACTCAGATTCCAGCCATAGTGAAGTCGAGTTGCTGCTTTTTCTGATCGTATGTGGTTATGAATACACAGATCCTTACAGCATTTTTTTTTGAAGGTGACCAGGCGTAGCAAAAATCGAATTTTGCAATTCAGTTTTCTATTAGTCGGTCTTGCGCACTTGTGAGGAGAAATAGCAGCATTCTTTGCTAGCAGTCGTTCAGATACTCTGTTCGAAGTGTTGTCAATGTGTGGAAAGGCTTGCATATAAATGCTGTGTAAATGTGTAATATCTAGCTTTGTTTGGAAGCTTAGACGATATTATAGCAAATCCTTAACATGGCTAAAAACTCCGGATTTTGCCGTCATCAAAACCATAATGATTTAAGTCGAGTGTCCATAGCTCTTCGTCTTTGCGATGTAGGTGTTCGCAGTAGATTTTTTAACCAACCTCGGAACCTCCATTCTTCTGGAGCTGGTAAAGTGGTGACAGGCATGCTACAAAAGACATTAACATTGATTTAAAACATTGTTAGGTCACTGCAAGCCATTTAATTAGGCCAAAGATACATTCAGTCACCTCCAAATTTCTCAATGAGATCCAATGTTTGGTATTTATCTCAAGAGTTTATCAAGCCAAAAGCTTTGTCCACTTCAGAACATCGACTATTTAGCAGATGATGCACGAATAAATGTCACATGGTCATGTATGCATAGCATGATGGCATGGAGCGCCAAGCTTGCTATTGTAATAGTTTTCTTTCTCTCACTTTTGTTAGATATATTTTGTTAGGTAGGAATCAAAATGAGCGGTTACTGAGACAGCTTTTTCCGATAAGGATTTCACATGTTTTGAGCCGATAGGTCTAGTGCTATATAGGCGCCTATTTCGTCTTATTGGGACTCATCAGTACTACTACTGTACTACTCAGGACTACTGATAAGCCCCAATAGGACGAAATAGGCGCTTATATAGCACTAGACCTATCGGCTCAAAACATGTGAAATCCTTATCAAATTAAATCATTTTGAGCGGGTCTGTAAAAGAATGGTCGATAGGAGAGGTACAGTTTTTTCCCGACCACAACGCAGCATCCTTGTGATTAACGACTTACTACTGTGATTGGTGTATATGTACTGGAAACACAATTTACCTTATTTTAGCCCCATTCAACGAACTGGTTGCGATTGATATATGAATCAGTGCAAGGTTTTTGACTCTGTTACAGACTGATGCATGATGGAGAGACAACCTGATCTCAAGCCACAGTGAGAACGAATTCGAAGATAAAGTGGCGAGAAGGGCAAAGAGAAAAGAAAATTGAAAGAGCTCTTTTCATTAAAAGCCGTACTGTCAAGTGATAAAGGAATAATATCTATATCAAGCTTTGAGGTATATCATATCTAAATTCATGGACTTTACGTCCTTGCCATCAAGACTTTTCACATAACTTTTTTTTTTACATAAACGGCCGCAAGCGATTTCGAATCAATCAACGACATAGTATAATAGAAATTTTTATAATTCTTGAAAGGTTTCCTATACTGCTCTCCGACATCGTCAAATGATAACATATGCTTTGTTTGTCATAAGTGATAGTTTTTTAGAATACCTTACTAGTTAGGCTTAGCGCACTATCGTTTTTGTTAAGGGGCTTATTTCTCTTTTCTTCTTGTCTGACGTTAACGGTAATTGAAGCAATTTGAGATGCCAAATTATTAAGTATTAAAATTAAATCTTTTTCTTCCGTGTGAGCACTTGTAACTATATCGTCAACTTTCGGACAAGAACTTTAGAGTGTGTGAAGGATGAGAGGAGAGGTAGTGTGCTAGTATGTTTTTATTGAGCAGATTTAGATACAGTGTATCTACATTCACGAAAAAATGTTTGAACGTTAAAAACTGGATATGCAAAGCTTTTAGGGTACGTGAGTTCATTTCCCGTGTTGGCTGAAAGCTTTGAAGATCAATCAGCATTTTTGGATACATAATTGGAGAAATGTGCGTTTGAATCCCACCTGATGCAGAAGTTTTTGCTCATCACTCTACATCATTGAGCCTATTGAAGCGTCACACCGCTGCTACAAGAGCCATAAAATAAGAAATATTTTATTGATTGTATATGTTTATTCGACAATTTATCGATCTTTTCTTGCGTAGAGTAGATGACAAAACAATGATCTGTGTGTCGACACTAGAGTACTGGACGGCGCTAGAGTACCGGGCTTCCTCTATAGACATGAAAGCAATGCAAATGCTTGATGCTATTCTCTGTGTCATTACCAGCCCTCTAATCCACGTAGGTCTATTGAACAACTCATGACTCTTTCAAAAAGGTGTCTCAGATGTTCAATTTTCAGATGGTTAAGAAAATCTTCTACATACATCGATTCTACATATTTATTTTCTCCTATTTTCAATCAGCACTTCGTGAATAACTCGAAAGACCGACTTTCTTGAAACCTCGGCATGTAAATAATATAAACCTTTGAAAATGATAAGAAAAGCTTAGAAAACTAATCTTTATTTAGAGCTTCACGAGGTTGGTATCTTTTTCCCAATCGAATGCTCTTCTTTCCGGTCGATGGGTTTTCGCGTTTGCTTGTGGCTGACGTTTCGGCGAATACGCCTTCTTCAGAGCCTGAACGTATCAATCGTTGTAGCGTTATTTATATGACTATATACTGTGAGAGAGAAAAAAATAAATAAATAAATAAATTGAAAATCTACGGTGTTAATAAGCGATAACTAATTCGGGGAAACCACTCACCTTACCATCTGATCCAGGGACTACCTATGTTGCTAGCGCCAGGGTGACGTATGAGCCCGCCCCCCGTGTCACTAGGTCAAATTATTGATAGGTGTCAGCTGGGACCCATGCTAGAATATCAATCTGAGATAAGGTGCCATGTGGTAGGTGATGTTAAGGCACTCTCCCTTTTTGTTCATTTGCGGGTTTCTGGAATTTATCCAGAAAGCTTCAAGGGTCTTTCGCGCCGATGTTTTTGGTTCGTGCCCCAAGATTTTGACTACTACCTCGAAGTCGTCATCGTTGTGTCTTTGCATCCTGTGTGTACCTAGAGGTTTACTTGGGTCTTTATTTGTTTTTCCGTCTAGGTGTTCTTTAATGCGGATGTGAAGTGGTCTGCCTGTTTCGCCAATATATTCGCCACCACATGTCTTACATGAGATAAGGTATATTGTACCTACGCTCATGCAATCGCCGTCTCTACCGTTGGGACAAATAACGCAGTCCTTTGTATTACACAGACGGTCATACAAGCGGTTTCGAACTAATTGACGACGCAGTGTTTTAGGGGGAATTTCTACAATTCCTACAAAAATCTTCCAGACCACTGTTTTTTAGACACTTTCTAATAGCGGTACTGACTTCGTCTGTTATGAAAGGTAGTTTAAGAGGTACCTTATTGCTTAGGTGTGGCGCCCTGTCGTTCTCATTGCGAGGCTTTTCGCTCCTTTTGGGCCTACCGTTAGTTTTTGTCTTTTCTTTGTACCCATTAGAAATGGCTATTTTTCGCGCTAAGTCTAGTGATTCCTTTCTTTCATCGTCTCCCGTACAAACACTTACAGCTGTTCGATACATATTTCGGATAAGTGCCTTTTTAGTATGTGAGGGATGGGAAGAAAGGTGATGTACCAAGATGTTTTTGTTACTAGGCTTGCGATACCATTTTGTGCTGTAGCCATTTTCATTAAGTTGAACTTGAACGTTCAAGAAGGGAAGCCAGCTCTCTGAATTTTGTTGTTCTCGCGTCAACTTAATAAACTCTGACTGTCCGTTCAAGATTTCGAAGTAATTATCCATCTCCTCTTGTGTAGAGCAGATGATAAAACAATCGTCTATATAGCGACAGTAGAGTATTGGACGCCGATGGAGAACTGGAGCTTCCACTTTTGACATAAAAGCGATCGCTAAGCTGGGTGCTAGTCTTTGCCCCATTGCCAACCCTCTAATTTGAGCGAAATATTTTCCCGACCACCTATATATCGAACAGCTTAAACATGACTTAAGGAGTGTGACAAGCTGTTGAACCGACAAGCCAAACATATCTACGTTTTGTATGTTTTCTATCAGCAATTCATGAGTGGCTTGTATTGCGACGTCATTTGAGACGTTTGTATAGAGCGCTGTAACATCAAACGACTCCATTACATACGTATGATTTGGACGCGCATTTTTAAGGTGCTCTAGGAACATATTGGTGTTGGGGAGGTGGGTTGGTATGAACTTCAGTAATTGCGACAAAATGAGGCCTAGAAACCATGTTATCCTATCCGTCGGCCCGCCTACACAGCTAATGATTGGTCTAACTTTGAACTTAGAAGGATCGGTAGACCCGAAATCATTAGTAGAAATTTTATGTGTTTTAATGAGTGTGTATAGGACGGGGCAAGTTGGTGATTCAATTTTTAGTTGACGGATAAGGGATTGTTGTAAACCCGCAGCTTTTGCCGTCCGGACCCATTCTTCATTCAATTTTCGGCATTGTGATTTATATTCCTTTTCAGAGGAAGGTCGATAGAGAGAAGCATCTTGGAGATGTTTTTCTGTTATATCAACATCCAACTGACGAGGAATAACTACGTATTCCCCACCCTTATCGCTAATAGATAACGGATGTTTTTTGAGTTTATCAGCTCTCGGACTTCTTTTATGCCGTGTTTTTGTTTTATGGTTAGGTTGGAGCTGAATTTGTTTTGTCGGTAGCGATTAAGTATGTGGAAAAGTTCGTCTGAAAAAATACGGAAGGTTGAGTCAAGTTCGCTATCAGGTTGTTGCTGTTTGAAGAACGTTCGTGGAAAAGGAGGTGGTGGTAATGTTGCCTCTCTACGTTGTGCTAGACCTAACCTTTCTTGTTTCGCTTTATAACGGAGTTGATCTAGGACTTCGTGCAAATTACATGCGATAGTACGCAGCGATGTTTTGGAAAGGGGTTGAGCTGGGGAAAAGCTTGGCCCCAATTCTAGTAGTGATTGCGCACTATCCGTGAGGGTTATGCCTCCTAATATGGTAACTCTGGAGGGTTTTGGCGCGTCTTTTAACTCAGATTCTCCTTCGAACTTGCCAGAACCGGGGTTTCTTTTACTTTTTGAGCCTAAATTTAGACTTGGTTTTCGCTCCCGCAGTAGATTTTCGAATTTTCTCCGCAACCTTTGTTTTATGTCATATCGGATATCGTCACAAATAGACATAGATTCATCTACTATTCTTTTCCAAAGATTCCTATCCAAATACTGAACACAATGATGTTCTTTATAGACGCATTTTTCCAGAAGTGAGAACAGTTGGTTTTGTGTATTCTGTAGACAAATGCGTAATAAACGCATGTGAATGTTCAGTACTTGGTGCGAATCATTTGGTAAGCCACACATTTCATTTAGTTTCCTATGTTTTATAAAATTAGGAAATGATCAACTAGATTAACGAAGTCCTAGATCAACTCCGTTATAAAGCGAAACAAGAAAGGTTAGGTCTAGCACAACGTAGAGAGGCAACATTACCACCACCTCCTTTTCCACGAACGTTCTTCAAACAGCAACAACCTGATAGCGAACTTGACTCAACCTTCCGTATTTTTTCAGACGAACTTTTCCACATACTTAATCGCTACCGACAAAACAAATTCAGCTCCAACCTAACCATAAAACAAAAACACGGCATAAAAGAAGTCCGAGAGCTGATAAACTCAAAAAACATCCGTTATCTATTAGCGATAAGGGTGGGGAATACGTAGTTATTCCTCGTCAGTTGGATGTTGATATAACAGAAAACATCTCCAAGATGCTTCTCTCTATCGACCTTCCTCTGAAAAGGAATATAAATCACAATGCCGAAAATTGAATGAAGAATGGGTCCGGACGGCAAAAGCTGCGGGTTTACAACAATCCCTTATCCGTCAACTAAAAATTGAATCACCAACTTGCCCCGTCCTATACACACTCATTAAAACACATAAAATTTCTACTAATGATTTCGGGTCTACCGATCCTTCTAAGTTCAAAGTTAGACCAATCATTAGCTGTGTAGGCGGGCCGACGGATAGGATAACATGGTTTCTAGGCCTCATTTTGTCGCAATTACTGAAGTTCATACCAACCCACCTCCCCAACACCAATATGTTCCTAGAGCACCTTAAAAATGCGCGTCCAAATCATACGTATGTAATGGAGTCGTTTGATGTTACAGCGCTCTATACAAACGTCTCAAATGACGTCGCAATACAAGCCACTCATGAATTGCTGATAGAAAACATACAAAACGTAGATATGTTTGGCTTGTCGGTTCAACAGCTTGTCACACTCCTTAAGTCATGTTTAAGCTGTTCGATATTTAGGTGGTCGGGAAAATATTTCGCTCAAATTAGAGGGTTGGCAATGGGGCAAAGACTAGCACCCAGCTTAGCCATCGCTTTTATGTCAAAAGTGGAAGCTCCAGTTCTCCATCGGCGTCCAATACTCTACTGTCGCTATATAGACGATTGTTTTATCATCTGCTCTACACAAGAGGAGATGGATAATTACTTCGAAATCTTGAACGGACAGTCAGAGTTTATTAAGTTGACGCGAGAACAACAAAATTCAGAGAGCTGGCTTCCCTTCTTGAACGTTCAAGTTCAACTTAATGAAAATGGCTACAGCACAAAATGGTATCGCAAGCCTAGTAACAAAAACATCTTGGTACATCACCTTTCTTCCCATCCCTCACATACTAAAAAGGCACTTATCCGAAATATGTATCGAACAGCTGTAAGTGTTTGTACGGGAGACGATGAAAGAAAGGAATCACTAGACTTAGCGCGAAAAATAGCCATTTCTAATGGGTACAAAGAAAAGACAAAAACTAACGGTAGGCCCAAAGGAGCGAAAAGCCTCGCAATGAGAACGACAGGGCGCCACACCTAAGCAATAAGGTACCTCTTAAACTACCTTTCATAACAGACGAAGTCAGTACCGCTATTAGAAAGTGTCTAAAAAACAGTGGTCTGGAAGATTTTGTAGGAATTGTAGAAATTCCCCCTAAAACACTGCGTCGTCAATTAGTTCGAAACCGCTTGTATGACCGTCTGTGTAATACAAAGGACTGCGTTATTTGTCCCAACGGTAGAGACGGCGATTGCATGAGCGTAGGTACAATATACCTTATCTCATGTAAGACATGTGGTGGCGAATATATTGGCGAAACAGGCAGACCACTTCACATCCGCATTAAAGAACACCTAGACGGAAAAACAAATAAAGACCCAAGTAAACCTCTAGGTACACACAGGATGCAAAGACACAACGATGACGACTTCGAGGTAGTAGTCAAAATCTTGGGGCACGAACCAAAAACATCGGCGCGAAAGACCCTTGAAGCTTTCTGGATAAATTCCAGAAACCCGCAAATGAACAAAAAGGGAGAGTGCCTTAACATCACCTACCACATGGCACCTTATCTCAGATTGATATTCTAGCATGGGTCCCAGCTGACACCTATCAATAATTTGACCTAGTGACACGGGGGGCGGGCTCATACGTCACCCTGGCGCTAGCAACATAGGTAGTCCCTGGATCAGATGGTAAGGTGAGTGGTTTCCCCGAATTAGTTATCGCTTATTAACACCGTAGATTTTCAATTTATTTATTTATTTATTTTTTTCTCTCTCACAGTATATAGTCATATAAATAACGCTACAACGATTGATACGTTCAGGCTCTGAAGAAGGCGTATTCGCCGAAACGTCAGCCACAAGCAAACGCGAAAACCCATCGACCGGAAAGAAGAACATTCGATTGGGAAAAAGATACCAACCTCGTGAATAGCTTATATTGCGACGTTTACTCGAGATATTTGCGTAGAGGGCGGTAACATAAACTTACTCCGCTATATCGTGCGGTTTACATGCACATTTTAAGTGCTTCACTAGATCTCGGTGTTAAAAAATTGAACAACTTTTCAAGCACTTGTAGTAAAGGATGGTGCCTATTTTGATGGCTCTCGAATCTACTTTCTGTGCTGTAATTTCAACGAAGTTGATGAGTTAGAAATTGCGACGTAGCGCACTGTCAAAATATCTGCCATTGCTCACAATTAGAATGGGTTTATGGGCAACTCTACTTAATTTTGTCGCCTAGAAGATTTCTGTTATCTCGTGGTTTTGTACCCAACCTTGTTTTCAATATCAATCATCTATGCCCTATTGCACCTTTAATTTTAGAAGAACCGAACGTTGTCATGGAGCTCATTTTGCTTCCAAGCGTTGAGCTACAGTTCTTATACAGTTGGTCTTAAGCGAATAGAGAGGTATGACTGATGCATTTCCTCTCGCTGTGATGAATTTGGCTCCCAAATCTCTCATATCCTTGTTCAGAGCGACGTGGGACGACACTTCTGCACAAACCTGAAACAGAAAAAAGTACTGCTTATTCGGACTTGAATTATATGCCAATCACGTTGTTACTCACCAGCGCAAAGCAATCCAATAATGTAGCATGGACCAAAAATACTAGCAATAGTGTTTCCACATGCACCAATGATGACACTAGGGAGCGTAACAGTTACCAAGGATGTAAGGAGTATTCCGACGCAGTTACGATTAACCTAATTCCGAAAAATCAACAGCAGAAGTTTTGGCAACTGTAAGAAAGCCAAATGAGATACTTGTCTGAATATGTTTCCTCTCCACTTCTTATCCTTTAATAGTTGTGGCTTTCGTTGAGCACATCGCAGTTTCATAAGGAATATGATCGTTAGAACAACCACCACAATACTCATCACCTGAAAGCATACGTTTAGAAGCATCCAGATTGCTTCAAGAAACGAAAAATTTACCATATTACTTGTTGCCATGTACTTATTGAACTTGTCGTTCTGAAAACATCCGGCTGATGGGCAATTAGGAACCCTGTGGAAAGGTGAGAGAGAAAATTGTAGAATAAGATCCACTGCCGCTAACATAAGACCAAAAATTAAGCAGATTCTTGCATTTCGGTATGATGATAGCCCACGGAACGCGACTGGAAAAGACAAAGCCTGAAAGATTTTGGTACATAAAGGGGAGCCTGCTCTTGAATATAATCTTACCAATCAATTCCGTTATCGAGCAGGAATTTTTGGAAAGAATTTTTCACTGCAAGAGCTATTCATTAGCTATCAAAAGCTAGATTGGATTATTAGAGAAAGTTTGAAAGAGTAGAACTCAGAGATTTCAGAAACATAAATAAATTTTTCAAAAAAAGACCTTCTTACTGTGCCGTGGCATTCGCAATGAAACTATTTTCCACACGAGTTGGATTTATCGCGCTTCTGTCTTGCACGGGAAAGGTCCTACTCCTAAACCATGAGCAACTATTCGATGGCGTGAATTTCAAAGATTCGAAAATGCACTTGGTTTTCAAGAAGGCCTTTGTACAGCACTGTAGCAGAAAAGTTAGGACTGAGTTTCACATGCGCCGTGCGAATCGATGACATCGATCGTGAGGCCACGCAGGTTTCACTCACATATGGATTGCGATTCTTGATTGAATCAGGGTATTTCTCCGGCTTGACAATAGTCTAGATGGAACCTGGACTCTGATGCTTAAAAATTTCCTCAACAAGTTCACATGCTCTTGGTGCTTAGGCGTAGACTGCTTAGGCGCCGGTTTAGGCTTCAGCTTGATAGCGGGTTTGATTAGCTGTATCATGAAAATGAAAATCTTAAGCAGTGTAACGATAGAACAAAGTATTTTCTATAAGTTATGCGGGAAAGTCCTAAGAGTCTTAACTGAACAGAGGAAACATTCCAATGTAAATAACAAAAATCTTTGCGATTACGTGCGACTCGTGTGAAGCACAATTTTGTTCTGAATGCCACGGATCTCTCGATAGGCTTTCATCAAAAAAATACATATCTAAATTTTTTGAGATGTAAACTCTTAATTGATCTCTGAGAGTCTGATGAAAAGTTTTCGTTCAACAAAAAAAGGTTTCTCGGAAAATGCCTGCCGGATAACAGAAACGATCAAATCTCACCAATATTCTCTCCGCAGCAATAGATATAGTTAAAGTGAGGTTGACTTTCATTTGAACAATGAAAGGAGAACCGGCGATCGTTACGTAATATGGATTTAAATCTAACTGTACTGGATTCCAAGAATATAGGAGGTAAATAGAGTATGGAAGGGCTGAAAAGAAATTATAATAGTAAAGCTATTTTTTGCCATCTTTTTTTCGAATACCGTGTAAAGTTGCGCACTTGCCACAGCGTGAACAAAGTCAGTAGCCAGTAGAAGTAGCACCAGTAGGCGAGAAGTGTTTTGACAAAGGCTTTTGTCCCTCAAAAAAAAAGAAAACGTTCGATCTCGAAGTTTTTACTGTTGCAGAATACCCTGTCAAAGAACATGACGATTTAAAGGTGAAATACTTCGCTAGAGCACTCACCTAGTGAATAAGTAGAGAACGAATCCATTACAGATTATCACAGCGTGTTGAAACAAAACAACCGTGATGTAGATGAACAGATGGAATATGAATGCCATTTTACCCAAGGAGCTGGAGCTGACAAACATTTGATTTTCGTCTTATACATTTCAGGAGAAAAAGCCTAATCAAGGAATGTTTGGAAAATAATCGTCGATCTAAGTATCTAAGTAGGCTGCTTCATTCCTCTCTATTTTTCAGCATTCTCCCCTATATCAGGAAATACTGGAAGCAACACTGCGTCGACAATGATCGTTAACAATTTTTATGGAGTGTAGAGTTGACATTACGAAGCATTCCAGCTGCTTCACGCCTAGGTTGAAACTCATAGGAAACTTAAATTCAAACGTCGAATCTTCTCAAGCAAGGACAAGTAATAACGTGACACTAAAGACATTGCATAGAAGTATAAATCAAATTCTATGTTTAAGAATTATTCGTTGAAATAGAAATTGCGGTCACCACGAACAATTGTTCAAATGTCTGAGTTGACTCCAAAGTACTAAAGATCGCATCTTTAGAAGACGTCGTTGAAATTCACTCTCACAATCGTGATCGTATCTAGATAAAATTGTTGAACCAATAATTTTTCCAGTAACGGGTCTTCTTGGCAACTAGACCAATGAGACCATGGTATAGAACGTGATTGAAAACTAGAGCAACAGGTGCGAATAAAAGGTAAGATTAATTAAAAAAGCAACCCAATGCGAAGCACTCATAGATTTCTTGAAGTAAAGTGAAGTGCATAAAAAGCGAATGGGGTGTTTGAGGACTGAAATAGATATACTCAAGTGACGGAGAGACGTACAGTAGAATATGCTTAATCTGATAAAATATTTCAAGCCTTCCATGAGGTCTCTTATGGCACTTTTATAGTGCTAAACGCACGATTTAGCCTTTCGACTTCATCAGTGGCAAGGTGTTTTTGAGTTTAGGCAATTTCTTGTAAGGTGATATGCCCTTACATTTGAAAGAATCGATACTGAATTATTTTACTTATACTGTCCGTAAGGTGATGAAATTACTCGACTGCACTGTTTCACAGAATATATCATAAAATTGAATATTATTATAAGTGAGGTCTCAATTGGCAGTTGAAAAGAATGGTATTACAATATACGTTTTACCACCACGAGTAATAGACTGTAAAACACTGCGCGTCGGGTGACCTTATCACTTTACGGACAGTTTAATAACTTGGCTTCGATATGTGAGGCTATATCCTCTTACAAGGAACTGACTAAAACCGAAAGGCGCCAGACCACTAACAGCTCAAACGTACGTCTAGTACTAAAGTGCCATAACTGACCTCATGAAAGGCCTAAAATACATAGGATTGTATTTTATTCCAAACGAGATCTCTAGAAACAGTCGTAAAGAAACGGAATGTGCTTAATAGCCAGTCTTATCGCTGTCTAGATATCCTGCATAGAATGAACATTCACTCATCCCAACACATCAAAATAACGCAATCGCCATGGTGGACATTTACAATGAAGCGCAGCGGCTGGTATGACCCCTGAAGAGGTAATTTACATTTTCAAGGTTAAATTTGGTGTACAGAGGTTTTTTTTCCTATACTTCTTATAATCGATTGTTAGCTTTTCTAATACAGATATGAAACTGCTGCTCGTACAAGGAGAGGTGTTCTAAACAATTTCTCGCTTGATTTCGCATGTTCGTCGACGGACTACTGCTGTTATAGGGAATATTCAGCTAAAAGAGTGTAACTAGTGAAGAGGTATTAAGCTACCCTTGCCTCGACTTAACGGCATCTTAACAAAGTGCGCATAGTCTTAGTCAAGATTCATTGTTCATGAATGTCAATCGCTATAATGACATTTCGATAGTGCTTTGAACGAGAGGATGTCGAAAACTAGATAAATACCTCGATGTTACTTGGAAAACTTGAAAAGCTTCATTGAATGCTGACACATTATGATTATAGTTGCTGAGTGTACTTTTCTACAAAAGAGTTCTGTGCGCACTACAAGGGGGGGGGGGGTGGACGAGGCGGTATAGAAAAGTTTGAAATACATAAAGCATAGAGAAGTGTATGTTCTCTTTTGAAACTCATAGATAAACCGAACTTATCCAATGAACATGGGGCACGGCATCGGAATTGCGGAGTATTGTGCCTGAGCGACCTCCATAAAGGTCATACCGAGTCGGGCGAAAAATTAAACGTTGCCGTATAGCCACGCGGCGAAAAATTAAAAGTCCAGTTAGAAAAAAAGGGCCCTTTAGTAATACTTTCGTAGTCCGCGAATTGCTTGAGAAGCTTCTCAAAGTTAAATGCTATCCTGTACCAGGAAAAGGCAGAATTTTCCACATAATGTCATTTAGAAATCTTCTTAAATAGATTCCGGTGATTGTTTCGATAGCCCTTGTATTCGATAGTCCGAAATGTGTTCGAAAGAAATTTGTTGATGCCTGTGTGTTTGATTTGATTATTACAACTCAACAAACGATATTTTATAAAATTAACTTCAGTTAAGTTAGTTTAGTTAAACCTTTATTGTGGCTTACAGTCTGGCGCCTTAGTCTTCTTCTGAACAGCTATGGTTCTAAGTGAGCTTCAACAGCAAATAACTCCTACAATTGGATCTTAGTAATCTTTATGTGTTAAAAATTTTTTGTTGGCATGGCGCGATTTGTTTTCCTGTGGTCTCGAAAATCGTCACCACACGCATCGTCGTTTTCAAAAAGACGGCCTTGCCTTTCGTTGATTTTTCCTTTTTGGCCTATTGTTAATGTATTTCTCAGCCAAGTTGAACCTTCTGGAAAGTGAACTGCCACTGCTTTACCATCGTATTCTCTTATTCTGCATTGGCCACGATTTCAGTCACTTGCATAGCAACCAATCCATTTCGTGGTTTAGAAATTAGGCAATGAAAAGCAACGTCATAAAAACAGAGACAGATTGACTTTTAGGTGTATTCAGATTAACGTATATGATAACGGGATCATGCCAAAGGAGTGGTGAGCTTGCAGATATTACAAACGAAGCTGGAGTAAAATATAAGCATTGACAGCATGACAACTTCGTGCTTTGGCTTGTCAAAGCTGTTTATATTAGGTCTTCTCATAGGTTTTGGCACCAGAACAACTAACACTTATTTTATTAACGAGAAGTAATTAAAAGTGCTCAACAACTTTATTCAATGTATACACCATCAGTCAAAACGTTACTGTCGTCTCTTAAGCAACAAATCAATACCGCTTTGTGCACAACTTTTGAGTTTTCTTTTTGCACCAAATTTGCCCATACTTGCCACGTTATGGTCGTTCGACGAAACTTTCATCGCAATTTGCTGCTTCATAAGTACAAATTGGGACGCGATGCACAGACCGCGCTCGAGAACATCAACCGTGGAAAGTCTCAAGGATTTGTGTTCAGACGAACAGCGTTTTAGTCCTTGTTGAGTTTCGCACGCGCAACACGAACTTGAAGGACCAGCTGCGCTGAGAACGTCCATGCGAAGTTGATCGAGAGGTCGTAATGGAAGCACATAAAGAGGATCCAACCTCGACTATCATGGAAATGGTTGACCACTGTCACCGGATGACTATCACCTCTTCCGGTCCCTGAAACACTTCCTGAGGAAGAAAAAAGTTCCGAGGCATCAATTATTCACGTCGAGGATTCAGAACTTTCTTTGAATCTAAGGATGACGAGATTTTTTGAGCGCGGTACTGATTATTTGCCTGAGAAATGGTAGAAATGTATGCATGCTGATGGCGCATACTTCAAGTAGTTATATGAAAATCGAGAAAACTTATCTTGATTAGCTGACGCGAGGTTGGTAAATTAGTCGTAGAAGTTCGGCTGACGTTTCGGCTACCCGCCTTCTTCAGAGCCTGGGCGTATTTAGTATTCGACTATTTGAATGATTCGGATGGTCTTATTAATATGCTGCCTAGGTCAAGTTAGAAGATCAAGCGAAGAAAGGGCGCGATCTCGTGTGATGGTGACACACTCGTCCTTCCGATTCATTTCGGGATTTAGGGCGTTTATCCAAAATGCCCTAAGAGTCTTGCGCGTGGATGTTTTTGATTCCTGCGCCAGGATTGTGACAGTTACATCAAAATCGTTGTTGTTATGTTTTTGTGCCCTATGTAAACCTAAAGGTTTCGTCTTATCTATTTTAGATTTACTATCTAGATGTTCTTTTATGCGGATGAAAAGTGGTCTACCCGTTTTGCCTATGTATTCTTCCCCGCATGTCAAACGTGGTAGTTAATATATTGTGCCCGATCTCATACAATCCCCCTCTTTTCCGTTAGGGCAGATCATACAGTTTTGATGTTACACAATCGATCATAAAGTCTACTGCGGATCAGCTGATGGTGCAGGGTGGGAGGTGGGACTTCAATAACTACCACGGAATTTCCAAGACGCATCTTTTTGGGCATCTCTTAACCGCGCTACTAATTTTGCTTGATATAAATGCAGTTTGAAGGGAATTTTATTCAGGTGCGGGGTATTGTTCTTTCGGGACCTAATTCCACTTTTGGAACATTCCCTAGTGGCAAATGTTTCGTGGCCGTTGGAAATGTCAATTTTTCGTGTCAAGTCTAATGATTCGTTCCTTTCTTCTTCTCCTGTGCACTCATTTTCAGCCGTTCGATACATGTTTTCGATTTTTTTTCCTGCGTGGAGGATGAGAGGAAAGGTGATTGATCAAAATGTTTTTGTTACTTGGTTTTTGATACCATTTTGTACTATAGCCACTATCCAAAAGCTTTGCTTGGATGTTTAAGAATGGAAGCCAGCTCCCGTGGGGACTTTCTCGCGTAAATTTTATATGCTCTGACTGTCCGTTCAAGACTTCAAAACGTTTGTCCATTCACTCTTGTGTGGAACAGACAATGAAGCAATCGTCTATATACCGGCAGTAGAGCAATGGGCGGTGAAGGAGAAGTGGAGCTTCCATCTTATACATAAAAGCGATGGCAAGACTAGGTGCTAAACGTTGACCATGGCTAACCCACTGAGTTGTGTAAAGTATTTTCCCGGCCAACGAAAAATTGAACAACTAAGACATTGTTTTAAGAGGGTCATTAGTTGTTGTATAGTGAAGCCATACATATTTACTTTTTGTTCATTTTCAGTTAAAAGTTCGAAAATGGCTTGCATTGCAGAGTCATTTGATACGTTTGTATAGAGTGAGCTAACATCAAATGACTCCATTACGTGCGAGTTGTTTGGTTTCGCGCAACGTAGGTGATCTAGGAACAATTTGGTGTTGGGTAGATGGGTTGGTAATTTGAGCACCTGAGTAGAAATAAGATTTAGAAACCACGTTATTCTATCCGTTGGTCCGCCTATACAACTGATGATAGGTCTAACCTTGTATATTGATGGATCGGTTGACACTAGATCATCAATAGATGTAACTTTATGTGTTTTTGCGAGAAGGTATAGGACCGGACAAATAGGATTATTGTTTTTGAGTCGAGAAATAACTGAAGTTTCCAAACCCGCTGCACTTGCCGTGTTGACCCATTGTTTGTTTAGATTTTTACATTGGAGTTTAAATTCCTTGTCAGAGGATGGACGATAGAGGGAGACATCCTCAAGATGTTTCTCATCATTATCGTATTAAATGACTCTGCAATGCAAGCCATTTTCGAACTTTTAACTGAAAATGAACAAAAAGTAAATATGTATGGCTTCACAATTCAACAACTAATAATCCTCCTAAAACATTGTCTTAGTTGTTCAATCTTTCGTTGGTCGGGAAAATACTTTACACAACTCAGGGGATAGCCATGGGTCAACGTTTAGCACCTAGTCTTGCCATCGCTTTTATGTATAAGATGGAAGCTCCACTTCTTCACCGCCCATTGCTCTACTGCCGCTATATAGACGATTGCTTCATTGTCTGTTCCACACAAGATCAAATGGACAAATGTTTTGAAGTGTTGAACGGACAGTCAGAGCATATAAAATTTACGCGAGAAAGTCCCCACGGGAGCTGGCTTCCATTCTTAAACATCCAAGCAAAGCTTTTGGATAGTGGCTATAGTACAAAATGGTATCAAAAACCAAGTAACAAAAACATTTTGGTCAATCACCTTTCCTCTCATCCTTCACACATGAAAAATCGCTAATCAAAAATATGTTTCGAACGGCTGAAAATGTGTGCAGAGGAGAAGAGGAAAGGAACGAATCATTAGACTCGGCACGAAAAATTGACATTTCCAACGGCCACGAAACATTTGCTACTTGGGAATATTCAAAAAGTGGAATTACGTTCCGAAAGAACAATACTCCACACCTGAATAAAATTCCCTTCAAACTGCCATTTATATCAAACGAAATTAGCAGCGCAGTTGAAAGGTACCTAAAAAGATGCGTCTTGAAAATTCCGTAGTAGTCATTGAAATCCCATCTCCCACTCCACGCCATCAGCTGATCCGGAATAGACTTTATGATCGATTGTACAATACCAAAAACTGTATGATCTGCCTTAACGGAAAGGAGGGAGATTGTATGAGAACGAGCACAATTTATTTACTAACATGTAAAACATGTGGGGAAGAATATATAGGCGAAACGGGTAGAGCACTTTTCATCCGCATAAAAGAACATCTAGATAGTAAATCTAAAATAGATAAAACGAAACCTTTAGGTTTACATAGGACACAGAAACACAACAACAACGACTTTGATGAGACTGTCACAATCCTGGCGCAGGAATCAAAAACATCCACGCGCAAGACTCTTAGGGCATTTGGATAAACGCCCAAAATCCCAAAATGAACCAGAAGAACGAGTGCGTCACCATCACACGAGATCGCGCCCTTTCTTCGTTCGATCTTCTAGCCTGACCTAAACACCATTCAAATAAGACCATCCGAATCATTCAAATAATCTATTACTACATACGCCCAAACTCTGAAGAAGGCTGGTCGCCGAAACGTCAGCCAAACTTCTACGACTAATTTACCAACCTCGCGTCAGCTAATCAAGATAAACTTTTGAACTTTAAGTAGTGTTGTTAAGCTATTTTAATCATTTGTGGTCAACATATTTGCTGCTTATCACTCCAGTGCAAAAACGTACGAGAAGACCTGAGAGTTCAAATCGTTGCTGTTTTTTGAAGAGGATCCATTTTTAGCCTACCTCACATAAAAGTCGATAAACAAGTTATCGTGCGACGACGACATGACAAAAGAAGGCTTTCTTTGATCAAAATCCTTCGACTTTTCAAATTTCACCTGGTTCCAAATGTTGAAAAGTTTACGCTGGTTTTTTCGGCATGTAATCAAACCCCTTTACATCTAATTGCCTTCGTCGAAGCTTTTAGTTCATCACCGTCATTAGCATAAAGACGTCTGCGATTTTTCTCGGTATCATTCAAGAATTTTCAGCAACGAAAATTCAAAAAATGATGTACGGTAATGTACAACCGTTAATTAGATTGTGAATCAACGTCCTAGCAACCTGATAAGAACCACTTTCGTTGATTGAGCTTGTATTGACAATAGACAACGGAAGGATAACGTAAAACTGCGCTGTACGCGAAACACACTTGATTTCTTGCACATGACATTTCAACTGTGAAATAATTAGGTGTTTGTATTCAAGTGCCAAAGTTTAAAGTTTATCTGCAAAATGATCGATGGCGCCTCATGACTACAGTAGTCTAATGATGCTAAAAAATCATTCACTCAACTGCAAAGTTTACAACTCAAATTCTTTTGATAATCGAGGAAATATATTGGTTAGTAGTATGCGTATTCCAGTTTACAAAACGAAAATGTAGTTATCATACCCAGCTGAGCTACGACTCATTCCCATCCTTGCGAAACATTTCAAGCGCACTATAAATTATCCAAAAAATTAGTTTTAAGTCTAAAGTCCGTATACATGTATGTCATCTATTACTGGTCAGTGTTTCTAATAGAACTACGAACCATTAGATTCTATGCAGTTTTGTTGAAATTTCATGATTGACTCTAATGCATATTTCATGATTTGGTTTTGCATGATTTCAATGCATATTTTTTGGAAATGATTTTGAAGGATTCTTTATGAACTGTTTCCAATGCATATTTTACGGATTGATTTCATTGCATATCCTTTATTGACTTGAGATCTATGCATAATTTTCATGAACTGATTTCGACGCATGTTTTCCCATGAATTGATTTCAATCCTTATTATGGCTAACGCTTCTGAATTTTGCTGTCGTCACAACCACAATAATTGAAGTCACGCCTTGTCGCTGCGATGTGAGTTTTCACAATAAATTTTACCCAACCTGGAATCACCAACCTATCATCCGCCCTGGTTTGGCAGAACTTGTGAAGAAAGACATTAACACTGTATTAACACATTACCAGTCACCGAGAGCCATTTTATAAGGCCCAAATAAGCATTCACTCTTCTCTGAGAAATCTTAATGAGGTCGAATGTATAGTATACTCCTTAAGAGTTAATCAAGCAGAAACTTTGTTCAATTCATCTTTTATCACTAATGAGTTTACATCGCAATGCGTAAACGGTCACCCAAGGTATGGGGGGCGCTGTGGGCCGAGTGATGCGTGATGCTCGTCGCGACGCATGTGCAACCGAGCTCCACCCCCCCTCCCCTCCCCCCCCCCCCCAGGCTATCCTTAAGATTTCAAGGAGACTCGCTCAACCAATATTCTGCGACGTTCACGAAGAAGATGAAAAACGAACTGAATTCTAGAAGTACTGGGATCCGCACAGAAAAAAAGCTGTCAAGACGGATCAACAAATGAATTATAAAATGAAATTAAGGAATGATTCATTCTACTAGCTGTGAGCGCTCGACTGTGGTCACTGCAATGTCGGGTGATCTTGCCACTCGACATGCGGTGATTTGAATAATTCGGCCTTGATACCTTCATAGCGAGGTGTATACCCTGCAAGGAATTGGCTGAACCGAAAGGTACCGTACTACTGACAAGCCTGAAAATGCGAAACAGCTGTCTGGTACTATATCAGTGCCATAGTAGACCTTATAAAGAGTTCAAAACATGTTATCAGATTATTAGATCTTGTCTCATTCTAACAGTAGTAGAAGAACATCGACTATCTCACAGATGGTCCAACCGTAAATTTCACGTGATCATACTTTTATAATATGATTAAATGAAGTGCTATATACGTTACTGTGAGAGTTTTCTTTTTCCTCACCTTTTTGAAAGTATATTACCAAGAGGTTTTAGAAGAGAGCGGTTACACCAGGACAGTTTTTCGCAGCTGCAATGCAGCATCATTGTCACGAACAACTTATAACTAATATGATTGGTGAACATGCGCTCGAAAACCAATGTGCCTGTCTTTAGTTCCATTTAACGAGTTGGTTAATATCGTGTTATGATTTTATGTGAGCTTTTTACCGCGGCTTACAGACTGATGCACGATCGAGTGACAGCCTGGTTTCAATCATGGAGAGGACGCTTTTGTAGAAAAATCGTGATTAAGGCAAAGAGAAAAGAAAATCGGGAGCTTTTTTCACTAAACACCAG
This sequence comes from Parelaphostrongylus tenuis, assembly GCA_019055375.1. NCBI lineage: Eukaryota > Metazoa > Nematoda > Chromadorea > Rhabditida > Metastrongylidae > Parelaphostrongylus > Parelaphostrongylus tenuis. The sequence continues at coordinate 377,944 of JAHQIW010003230.1, forward strand.
ATTGTCAAGTGATGAATGAAAAGTATCAATATTAAGCTTCACATTATACCTGATCTTATCAACTTTCCTTCTTTACCAGTGGGACGTATCACACATTCCTTTTCTTTGAAAGACGTCATCACCTATTGAATTACGTCATCAAGTAGTTCCGAACTAATTAATGACGCAATGTAATACGTAAAATTTCTATAAATGCCATAAAAATTTCTACACTGTTTATTCCAGACATCATTCAATAATTTCGCTTACTTCGTTTCTTATGAATGATGGTCCTAAAGATATCTAACCATTTAGGTTTGATAATAATGCACTAGTCTGTAAATACTTCTGCAAGGGGCGTGGTAGCACAGTAGTCAGTGATGCAGTTTATCAGGAAACAACGTATTGAGCAAGGCGCTGGTTCGATTCCCTCGCCCACTAGCGCATAGTCAATCAACAAACGCTGTAGAGAGCCCCTTGACTTGGTTAGCTCGATTATTTCAAAAATAATTGTCTGAATAAGTATTCTACAACAATCATGGAGAAGGAGAAATCCTTGAACAGCAGTCGAAACGACACATGAAATGGTCGAAGATATTCGTGGAGAATGGATTGGAAAAGATGCTTGGATTCGCTCTATAGATTGTGATAACGGGTCACCTTATAAAACAAGAAATGATGTAAATTGCTCGTTAAAAAATTCTAGAAAACATTCAGAGCGAAAATTGTTTATGCCATTGACGGCTTGCTCTTCCTCATGTTTCCGGGTTATGAAACTTCAAAAATCCGTTATTTAACCGCTTTTTTGTATTATTCTATTTCTTAACGGTACATTAAAAACTCTTGAGTGATATACAAGACTTTAAAGCTGAGGCGGGAGTTATAACCTTGTTTCACCCTCATTGTGGACGGGTGCTAACCTCTACACACTATTGGATAATATTTTCGTTTATTTTTCTTCCTTATTATCATCGCCCATTCTTCTCTATCAATTTCCATTTCTCAAGGCAGACCGTCGGTTACTTATAATAAATTTGTAGTCAGTATGTTGTAAAAGTTGTTATTTGCACGATTTGTAAAGCTATGATTCATGTTATGGTTTAGAGCGTAGCCAGCGAAGAGGTGCTATATGCTTACCATGACGTGTCACACTCAAAGCAGTTAGTCCATCGCTCGAACTTTGCATAAAGAATGCTGGTGCTTATAAGTTAAGTATATGCGTTTAAAGCTCTTTAACACTAGAATAGTCGTAATATTACAAAAAAAACTTTCATGAAGGCAGTTTCAGTAAAAAGAACGACGAATTGTCAAGAAATTTCTTATGTTTACATGAGAAACACACGTCTTCAATTTGCAACAATTATCGGAAATTTTTCCCTATTTTATCTATGCTCTTGTGGTCGTTTGATAGCTTGAGAAACGCTAATTTTGCTACTAATTTCATAATTTGCTCTACGAGATAGAAAAAGGAAGCGTTTGGCTTCCGGTGCAAATATTCTGTTGTTTGAACTTCGCAGCGGCCCTCGCTAGCAGTTATATAATAAAGTTTTGATTCTAAGACAACTTTATCGCTACAAAAGAATAAGTTGTAGATGAAGAGACTTCCACGACCGTATTTATATCAAAAATAACGCTTGGTAATCTTGAGAGTTCCTATTTTTCAATATGAAAGTTAAGTTATTGGAATAACAGCGCATTCCCAACGTTTCCACACTTTTTTCGACAATGTTGTTAGAGTGTAAGGTACTGTTCTATTACGACGGCGCCACCTGAGGCCTTTGGTAAAAATGTATTTTTTGCTTTTGCAAAAGGTTTCTGTAGTTTATCGATAGCTCAAATCAAGTGAACTTCAATAACATGTTTGATTTTCTCAAATAGCTTTTTTTTAGCGCCGTGTCAGTCAAAACAGGATTCTGTTCCTCATTCGAAGATTCACTGGATAAAAGTTTTATAGTAATGAGCTTTTATTTGTTAGATAGAGAGAATCTTTCCAATTATAATGGTAATTTGGCTTTCGGAAGTGACTTTTTCGAGCTTTGTAACGACTGAAAGAATATTGGGTATCACACTCAGTGCGCAGTACTACTCGGTTAGGGTGTGTGTACAGCTATAAAACCAACCCGTTGCATAAATCACAAGTGGATTTTTTAATGAAAATCTTTCCGACGTTCCAAAATTTCTCCTACTTGTCCATATATTTAAAAAAAAGATTTGTTGAAAATAATCCATCGTGTTTCAAAGACTGACAAACTCGTAGTAAAATATAGATCACCGTTCAGGAGGCCAGAGAACTTTGATCGTATTCAAGACTAATTTGAAAATATCGTCACCTAAATCGACAACGGAGATTACAACTAGGACATTGGCAGAAAATGAACGGAAGATCTCAACAAACACATATTTTTGTCTGCGATCATTTTACGCCACTTGAACTCAGCCAAGTATAACTTCAAAAAATGGCGTGCGGTTCCTAGGTGCCGTGTGTTGCGCCATTTTGCAGATCCCCGTATCCTTTTGACCGTTTAAAATGAGTACCTGTGTGTGTATCCACAAAATTGTGATAATGGTTAGCCGTGAAGTTCTGGATACCAGCTTTTTGTATGTCTTCAGCTTCGTGCCCTTTCCAACAATCGGAACAGATGTAGATCCTTGGGCAACGCTGTTTTTGATAACCGCCAAGAAGGCTGGTGCTGTGCGATCTAGAACCGCCATCAAGAAGCATTGTTTTCTTTCACGAAAGACTCTTCCAAAAATTCATTGTTGGGGGAGCACACGTCCGGCATTGTTCGACCTCTTTGTGAACAACGATTCGTCTATCCCCACAATCTTACCTTTGACCCTAATCTTTTTACCACGGCATCCGACCAGTTAATCTGTAACAACTTCACGTAAATAGTTATTCCAATCCAAAACTATGCCGTTGCTCATGCCAAGATCTTTCTTGCACCATTTGAGCGACTGTGACTCTTCACTCCAACCGTGGAAGAAACGGAGAGCAGCAAGGGATGACGACTGTTCCCGAACCAATTTCCGTCTCTAACACCGACCTTATCGCGACGTCTACGTTTGTAACATCGCCAAGCAATTTTTGAATCAGAGTGAAGCTTCATTGGATGTCCTTTCTTGCACAGACGTTTGGATTGTAATACGCCGTGTCTTTTCAGGAGCTGACGGCTTCTTTTTCAGTGGACGAAGCAAAAATGCTCATGATTAAGTGATGCCGAAGAGAATCAAAATACAGTTGAAGGCAGTTGACTTGTAATGACCAATCAATGTAGGTAATGCTGAGATGGCTCGTCAGCCAGGGGCCAGTAGTGCGAAATCCCATCCACATGCCTGGCAATGCGTGGTGGCCAGGTGCCGTCGCTGCATTGCGCGCCTCAACCTATTACAACTAATTAAGAAGCCTCTCGAAAAACCAAATATATCACTGGAATCAGCAGAAATCAGACTATCGAGTGGTTTCAAAAAGTTTGATGGAAAACGCTCTCCCGACGAGAGGAGGTTGAAATGCCTTAAGTGTGTGAATATTCTTATTTTGCCTGTAACAGTGCACTGAAAAGCTTTCATCAATACCTAGGTATATCGCTGGAATCATCTAGATTTGAGTTATTGATTAAGCTAAGAAACAACATGAAAGATTGAAAAACGGCCTTCTTTCTGAAGGGGTGCGGAAAACAGCATTATTTCAAATGTGTGTAACCCCTCTTCTTGAGCGATTTGCAGAGCTCTAAGTAGTTCTTTTTAATGAGCAAACACATTTTCTCAATTAGAAAGATTTGCTCTACCTATGATCAAATTGCCTTTATTGAAAAACTTTTATCAGGCAAGAAATCTTCAAATGTGGAATAAGATCTCATTTTGACTCTTACGGCATTAAAATGAGCAGTTTGAGAAATAAAATATACCTTCAAAATTCGCTTGATTTAAGCTATGAGATAATCTGCATTCGTCAGGTAACAGCAAAAAATACACTTTTACCGGAGGCCTCAAGTGGCGCCGACATAATAGAACACTACCGAGTGTAATTCTCAAACATATTTTCTGTAATCTATGACCTGTAGAAAAAACTTATACGGATTAGTATTCCGCCAGAGTAAGCCTTGATCGAGTTCGCATTCATCATCTTTTGGAGTAATTCTCCGAAAACAGTGCAGTTTCATCGCCCAAATTTTTGAAACTTTTTATTAATGCCATAGATTTTTTCACTCAAAGGAAACACATCTTAGCTCACAGTACTAACGAGGAAAAAAACACGTCTAGCTTTTAGCGTAGTCAACCGATGTTTGAATTTCACAACGGGTTTCGTTGGCAATTTATAAATTGGGGTGTAGGTGGTTGGAACATTTCGTCGTCACGAAGGAATACTTAGCTCAGCCGCTCCTATCGTATTCATCATTGTGTTTTCTAAAATACGATCGGTATATATAAATCTGATAGTCGTCCTCAAGAGTTTCATGAAGTTGTGACTATTTGCGACACTGGTCAGGATATAACCAGCCATTCAAGAACTGCTTCCGCCGAATGTTCATTGGCGTCCTGTCGTACTGGAATTCTTGCGGATCATTACTGTACATGCTAGTGTGTGGTAAAGCTTTGTAACTTTTGTCTAAAAGGACTGAGCTGTACGCAAAAATTCGTCTTCAGGCGGGAATTGAACCAGTGTTTCACTCTTAGAGGAGGCTCGTGCTGCCACTACGTCCAGGGTCACCGCTTTGCAACCACTCTTTTTTGAAAGGAACCATCTAAGTTGCTAGAAACTAACCCTTACGTATCACTCAGCTATCTTAGGTGGATATTTTGGCACCATATTTCTGCTAGAAAATAGCTAAATCAAAAAAAAAAAAGATATACATATAGAAAGAGCTCCAAACTCAACTGGGTTCAACGCCAAAATGTGCTTACAGACCAAACCATTTGAGGATTGGTTGCTGACATCTTTGGTAGTTTATATAGAAGAGGGAGTTGTCGCAGATCGGTAGCTTTGGTGGTGTAGTGGTTGCAGCGATCCGGCAAATGTGAAACGAGTTTTCAACTCCTAGCTGTGATCGAATTTTTGTGCACCACTCATTTTTTTAGATGATTATACAAAATCATTCCACTTCTAGTAAACAGTTAAGTCAGAAGTAATGGAAATTATATATGCGCCTATAAAACTTCAGCAGGATCTCCAAAGAAATCCAATGTAATTGGGGCGCCCTATCAAGGAGGCGAATTTTCTGAATTGTGAACCACTAAATTGTTCAAGAAAATTTCATTACAGTACAAAATACAAACAATAACTTGACCTTGAACTCCTTGAATACTTGGTATAAGAGCTCTTTGTGTTATGAGAAAATTTTATATAATGATGAAGTTCCAGTTGCTTTCCGTCCGATTTTATTGGCTTTTGAAAGACTCCTTGCCGTTGTGAGGTCTAGGACGTACGAGAAAGAGAGAAATGTGCAACTGCTCCTGTTCTTGATATTTTGTACGGTCAGTAAGTTTGTTATGCACAGAAGTCATTAGAACAAATATAATGAAAAAAAAGTTAGAATTTTACAAAACAATAGTTTTGATTTCTTATGTGAAGATTTTGGTTGCCAACCGTGAGACAGTGTAGAGGTACCCTGTTAACTGCTGTTGTTTTAGTAAACGCTTGCTTGTATTTCCACATGTTTACACCTAACTATTGCTTTGAAGCCTGCTTTCGTCAATTTCTCGTCTTCTCCCATCTATGGCTTCTATCGCGGTAAGAAAATCAGTCCGAATCAAAATGAGCAACTACCATGACTAGTCAACTTACTATATTCAGTCTTCTTCGACTTTTATTCCAATCAAATTGACGATATGTACACTTGTATAAAGAGATTGCTCAGCACTTTTGCGAGAATGAATTACATTACACACAGAATCTTTGATTACGGCTCGGGCGGTCTCACCTCGATGGTGGGTAAATCGGTACAACACCGTTACCGGGGAGGGTTTTGCTCAAATTAATGAGAACCTAGTTTTGTACTCGATTCCCAAAAGACCTAATTACAACGCTGTAGCAACAGAAATAAGATATTATTTCACACGCAACATGCTATCGCGTCTATATTCCCTGGATAGAGCTCTTTCCCTGACCAATCAGTAACCACTGAATAGTGTAAACCTTGGAAATCCAAAAGTTTCCTTTCTACATAAATTCATCTTACAACGCTGCAGAGGAAAGAGTGGAATTGTGTTCACATACGTATATCTTTTATAGGATGGAGCGCATTTGATAAACTATTAGTAATCTTTCGAAAGAGTAAGTCCCGCCAACTCCAAAAGTGTGCTTGCTTTCTGGAAAGGCCGTTTCAACTGTACTGTAGCAATAAAGATGAGCTTAAGCTTCCACGCATTGCTTATCGTCTAAGCCATGTGGTGGTTGTGGATCGATAGTGCAATTCACACATGGAGTGCGAATCTTGTTGTTAAATTTGAGATTTTTCTTCGCTTCGATATAAAGGCGCGGCACGTGTAAAATATTATATTATTTTGAATTTCGCAGGTTTATAAAAAGGCATTTTCGAATAAAGATTGCATTTTTTGATTCACGATGACTTGAGCTTTTGAATGATTACCGATAGTGGAATGGGTTTTTTCCGTGCAACAAAAAAAGGTTTCTTCGAAAACCCTTTCCGATAACGGAAATGTATTGGTGAATCAATACTAGCAACGTTGTAAGGTGAGTTAAACTATTAGTTTCACATGTAGAAAGTCACTACGTTGTATAGACCAAGCATATGTTTAATCATTGTGAATAGCCAAGAATCATTTCGAATGCATGGCGCATCTCTTGCTTACTCATCGACGCGGAGTGTTTTGTATTCTTTTATACTCATAATCTGAATAGTTTTTGAACAATTTGTTCATGAAACTGAAGAATTCATTTGGATTATTCTTCATAATCGTCAAAGTAATTTGGCAGTATGGAGGAAGATTCGAGGAGTACTACAAATTTCCCATGATTACCAGGTGCTGACCTATTGGGGATACTGTGAAGCTTTCTGAGGGGACCTAAGCTAGAACCTGTACCAAGGTACGTCTGCAGAAAAGTTGCCAAAAAATTCTGAAGAATCTACTGAACTCAAAGGGGTTGATATAAATAATTGGACTATGGGTTTATCTAACAGGTGAAGATATGAATTGAATTTTTCATCAGATCATCGTTAATTACAGAAAGTATCGAACATGTAATTGGATATGGCTTGGTATAGTACATTGCCTAGATTCTGGGGAAGGATTAGATAAGTCGAAATGTTAGTCATTATTTGGTAGGAGAAATGTCAACCTCGCGTCACTTGAGTTAAAAAGAAACAGTTCGTAAAATATGTATTATTCATGCCGAGGTTCAGTGGAACTTGGGCTACTGCATGTTGCACAATGTATTAAATCACAATGTTTTAATTCTCACTAGCTGCCTCTTTACTACTCGCGAAAAGCGTGGCCATGGATTTGAAGCCCACCTGAGGTTTCGAATTCAACCCTTATCCCACCTTCTTTCAGGTTGTATCTCAAATCGTATGTCTCCATGAAAAAAGAACAAACAGTGAATATAAATCAAAACATACCTTTGTGTGATACGCAAAAATTCGACCTCAGATGATTGTTAAGCCAGCCTTTCACTCAATACCAAATTTATAACGGATGAATATCGATGGACTGTTATCTAATCGTTCGTGAGCTCAACGCAAATATTATGTCATAAGTGACCTGTAAAAACTCCATACTTACTTTTCTCCAAAATTACTTTCTTTGAACGGATACGGTGTGCGACAAGGCGCTATTACTGTTTCTAATATTGTTCGCCATAGGGACCTTTGTTGGCGTAGAGAATGCGGAAATGCATTCTTTACTGGACATAAACATTGAAATTCAGCGAATCAAAACAGCGTACGCAGATCATTACCAAATGTCTGAAGAAAAGTTTTAACCGGCCAGAAAGGCCTTAAGCAGACGTGTACCAATATTGGTACACGCAGACTTTTAGAAGTCAAACGTGCAAAGATCACTTAATGAACAGTAAAATCAGTCCAGACCAATAAACGGCCAAATACTAAATTCAGTGACATCAATGTAGGAATGAATGAGACAGAACGAGTGAAAACAAGGAAATGGAACTAAATGAAAAAAGACAGAATAGACTCGGCTCAAAACAAGTCATAACCTTATCAGGCAGTTAATATTATTTAACTAGTATATAAAATTATTGTTTTGATAGGCAAAGTGCATTACAAGTACATGTGTATTACGAGTTCTACACTTGAATTTTTCAGTGAAAGACATGTAAGAAGCGGTGAGTACGTTGACCGTTGATTTTGTGCTAGATGCTACTGAAACCTGGGTCTACTGTTTTTTTTTTTCTGGAGGAGTGATAAAAGTGTATCACTGAATGGATTGTAGACAACTTCATGTTTTCAGGCTCTGAAGAAGAAGAGAGTGCCGAAAATCAGTTACTTTGATAAATATTGCTATAACGTTTCGTATCTGGTCTAAGAAGGAAGTAGGGAATTATCAAATCACGCCGAGGTATTGGATAATCGGTGTTGGAAACTGTTGTGACAGTCCTATTGAAAAAATTCGAATTTGTTGAAGAGCGCAGTCCCACTCAAATCACAGCAATAAATTTCACGAGTTCTTCTCAAAACATGGTTTTCCATTTTCCAATGTATGTCACAGCCCTACCGAAAAGTCAATAATTTTGTAGCTAAAAAAAGAAAGCTCATTTCGTGATAAAAAATATCTTTATATTTCGTTTATTTCAATTTACAACCTACAAAATTTTTTCATCTTTTGGATTTCTTCCAATTAACAAGCGTCTACACTCTATGAGTGAATCTTGACTACCTTGTACTGCGAGTCGCTGTATCGGAATGCCTGTGTAGAATGCGGTAACACTGAATGATTACATTATGTAGCGTTATTTGCATATTTGTCATAACGCATCATACATCACAGAACTATTAAAGAGAATTTGAATTACTGTTTCAGAAACAGAAACTGTGAAGATCGTTACTCAGTATTCTTTATCTATGAACATTTCATGCAGAGTTGCCAGTACTAGAGAGCGTCTTGCAACTCAAACAGTGTACCTTTGTTTCTATACTCACATGTTATACAGAACGATTATCATTTCCTTATAGCGAATAAAATTGAAATGATACTGAATTGTCTCCGAAAATGCTGGTCAGTGATCGAGAAAATCTTTGGATAATTTTCAAGTAAAAAATAGAGATTCTCATTACCGATGTCGTCGCCATTTATGACGTTATCTCTCCACATTGTATGCCATAGAATGATGAGGAAACTTTAGAAAGAGGACTCTACGTGTTAAAATGACTTTCCAAAAGTAAACAACCTCTACATAGTCCAAAATAGAGACAGTGCAGTGGCTAAAGATGTAAGCAATCAAGAAGAGAGGTGCTGAAGGGGCACCTTCCTCCAACGATTTTTCTTGATACACGTGAGGACGCCAGCTCGTCACCTCCAAGAGCAATGTGGACTGGTCGCCGGCATTCTACGACATCCACAAAAAGAGCAACGGCCGATGTAACATGCAAAATGTTCGAAGAACTTTGTGGGAATGAATACCGAGAACGAATTGAGTGCAGGATCTGCTGAAAGAAATTCTTGGAATTCATTATCTGCTAATTGAGCCTATAGATGCGCCATACAAGCCAATAGCCTGGAAATGCACCCTCGCGCCACGTCACCATGCTCGGAGCAGACCACTACCATGAGCGACAATTGAGCGAGAGAGAAACGACTGGAAACTATGCTGGGGCTCGCACTACCAGTGAAGGCGGCCGTTCAAGTATTCAGATAAGTGTGACAATCAGTAAATAATACCGACCATTGTAGAATGGATTTGTCCGTTGCAAAACAAAATATTACCAACTAACGATCATTATAACTGTCAACCATTTTATGAGGTATTGCCAACTTTTGAATCATCAGTTCTAGAGAAGAAAAAACTAGTTGAAACGTTACCCGATTAGATCTAGTTATGGTAGCTTCGTGCTACATGCTTGATTGACAAGGGAATATATGATTAACTGGTGAGCAGAAGTTAAGAAAACGTTGGTTTTCGAGTCATTTTTCTGAATGACGTTCAAAAGAAGTTCTACTATGCTCGAATCAACACAAGCTAATGCATCTATATTTTTGGTGAACTACATCTATTTACTTACCAGTGTCAACACACTAATTTTAGCCTTTGATATTTGTCTTGACGAATCTAAAAGCATTAAACAATATTGTCAGATTGGTGAGGGATTTATTGAAATCCGATGTAAGAGCATTTTTGCATATTCTAGCAGGTTATGCGAAAAGTTCGAGCCGTCTTGGTTTTCTAATATGATTTAGCAACAGAATTTCAAGGTTTTCGTATCGTTCAATTGCGTGTTTTTCTTGTGAAAATTCTGCTTGAATCGATGGCTCAAATCTCAACGGAATGAGGCTAAAGTTGGTTTTCAGAATAAAATTCTACAGAACACTGAAAGAGCAAAAAGAAGATTATTTTTTACATCCAAATTAGTTAGCCCTGCTCTCGTACTTGGTATAAAAATTACTGGTATTTATAAGTAGAATTCATGCATTAGAGCACTTTCTAGCTGCAGAAAATAGAGTATTGCGAAAGAAACTTCTGTAAAGGTATTTTCAGGAGAAAGAGCAACCACATCAAAAGATTTCTTATATTTCATGATAGAAATAAGTTATCCAGAAAACGGACTCATTTACAAGAATCATTAACAATTTTTCTTAGTTCATGTAGGCTTCTGTAATCGTTTGATAGCTTGAGAAATGCTAATTTCATTACAAAGCTTATAATGTGAAAAGACTATCATAATTTTAGCTACTAAAGAGAAGAACATAATGTTTGGATTGCGGTCAATGGGAAAACATGCGCTCTTCCTTTAGGGCGGAGCAATTTCGATTCTGAGAAACTTTATCACACGGAAAGATAATTATAATTGGAGGTACTTGTATAACCGTACTTTTACTAAAAGGAACGTTTATTTATCTTAAAAATCTCTACTTTTCAATTTGATAGCCACGTCCTTTACATAACGACGCATTCCGGCCCCAACATCCACATTGGTCTCGACGATATTCTGAGAATGCAAATCTGAATTGTGTTCTCTGCAATGTGTGACTTTCAGAAAAAACTTACAAGAATTACTTCTTAGTATCTGACCGAATAAACTTTGTTCGCATTCATTAATTTGTGGACTGATTTTTTCAAAATAATGCAGTTTCTTCACCCAAATTTTCGTAACTATACGCTCATGCCATATATTTTCCTGTTCATCAGATCAAAAGGGAACATAAGAAAGATCGACCTCAATCGCTGAAAAGAAACTTCTCCTAGAAATATTAGTAATGTCCGAAATCTGAGACATCAGGCTACAGCTCCACATCGCTGGTTATCAAAAAGGCCCTTTTTGACATTTCTATGGGAGGAGATTTCTTGCGTTGCAGACGTGCATGTTTTTCTCCCGACAATGCTCTTTCTTCACACTATTAGAAAACATTTAATGGCGTAATTGTTCCTGATTCCAAAGCTGTGCTTATTTCTCAAAAAGACCCTTCCTCTGAAATGCAGCAGGTAGGATAACTTGAATTTCCTTCTGCGATCAAAGTAATCTTTGGCCAATTCAGCGGCCGCTGGGTAAAAACAGATTTGGGAGTGCGCAACGATTTCCTAGCCATCTTATGATAACACGATCTTTGCTATTCAATTAGGAATTGTTTCACCGTTTTGAAAGAAAAATTCCAAATAAAATGTTTGACTCGGCTAGGGAAAGATTTCAGATACTTTTATTTTGCTATGAATACAAATAAATCAATCATCTTTATGACCACTTTGGTGAAATTCGAGAGGCCAGAACTCCCTGATTGTTTCCGACAGTGGACTCAAGAACATTCAGGCGTACGAGATTTTTTCTAGATGTTCATATGCTCGAAAATCGATCGATATCGCCTAAGCCGACTTTGTTGCTAAGCCCATCGGCAGGTGAGTTGGCCAAAGACTGCTTGATCGCGCATATGAGTCAATCTTATTCTCCCTGCTACGTTTCAGAGAAACGGTCTTTTCGGGATATAGCACAGCGTTGAAAGCAGAAACGATTGCGCTATCGAGAAACTACTAGTAGTACAAAGAAAAAGCTCTGTTCGGTGAGAAATATGCGCGTCTGAGACATATATTTGTGTGTATTTCACACCTCAATGAGACTGTGATTGAAAAACCGGCTTTGTGGGACTTTAATCAGAAAACTAAGCTTTCGAATAATTGCTAGCACTCTTATGAGAACTTCTTATCCGGCAAATGAGGTCGGTTTTTTATTTGTCCCATTATAATCAGAAAGAACCAATTTTTCTAATCAAGAGGCCTTCTAAATGCATAGAACCAACGACGGAGAAAATAGGCTTAGCTTCCAGAGTAGTTATCCCGTTGTATAAACTTCACTGTGGGTTTTGCTGGCAATTATAGACTGAATTTGAATAGTCGGAACATTCTATTGTCGTTATAAAGGTAACCGATGATCTCATATTTATAGCTATCGTTGGTAAGAACCTCCATGCGTTCAAATAATTCGTAAGTTTTCAATGGTAAAACGTCTTGCTTTAGAGAGGAGTATATTCCCAACCCTTACTGGGCATTGTTTTCGCCTACCTTGTGCGAATGAATCCATCTTCAACTCACCATTTGTGCGATGGCCACAGATATGTCTGTTTTATAATCAACTCCCAAATACATACGCAGTTTGTAGAAGTCGATTGGCTCCTTGAACCTCAACCTTACGCTTCCTTGAACACCTCACATCGTTATCAAAAAATAGAGCAGAAATCTGAACCACTGAACCCTCTTTGAGCAGTCATCGATTGGCTCATCATTCTCCTCTTCATATGACTGGGCGCAATACAGTGTAATATTGACATAATTTCAAAAGCTTTCCATTCTTCAAAACCCGGGAAAGTCAAATTGACTCGCAATTCCCTGAACCATCAATCATTTTCAGAAGGTGCACTCTCCAAAGACTAATTGCTGAGTGGCAACAATGAACGAACGAGAACGATACGCAGTACTTTGTGGTTTTCTAGAAATGCTTGTAGCTTTACGCAAAGAGTTCTTCCTCTACACAAAAGTATCAGGATACTATGAGCATATATGAACTACAGTTGATAGAAATCAACAAAGTCTGTATATCCAAAATAAAAGTGGAATGGGATACTAATGGAATACAGCTGGACGAACTAAATCTAGTTTACTGGTGGACGGCCAGTATCAAACGCACGTTCTACATTAAAAGTGTTTTGAGAGGTTGGAACTTATAGGTGTACAAGAGCTCATTTTGGGGGCAATCAACTAAAAAATACGTTGATTACTCAAAACGAGTGCGCATGTGCAGTAGTAAAATTTATGACGACCATTAGTGTTCAAAAACTGAATATGAGTGGATATATAAGAAAAGGAATACCACTAGAACGATAGGAGAAAATCTCCTCCATAATACTTTTTAGGTCCCCAATCTAAAATGCAGTAGTAATCCAAAAATTATTGAAAGTCATAGAATAATGGTTTCACATGCACTACACGTCACATGATATTATTTTCTAAAAATGGATATAATCTATGGTTGATATTATTTCTTGCGAGTACTATTTTTCATGAAATCCGTGGAAGTTGGTGAATTACCTATTCCTATGCAGCTCTGTGTTAAAATATCCTCGTTTGTCCACAGTTTGCATAGTTCAATGGAGTGGTTTAAGTTAATTTTCTTGCCTGGAGGATTTCCAGTATCTTATCGTTCTCTGCCCCCATGTCCCGCATCTCCTTGTTCAAAGCGACATGAACGACACTAGCTGCACAAATCTTACACAGAAATTTGTATTAGTCCTTCAATAGTTTGAATCCGACGTAAATCACGTTATTACTCACTAACGCAAAGCAGTCCAACAGCTATATTGGACCGATACTGGTAGCAATGCTGTCTCCACATACTCCAATAACAACACCTGGGAGCGTAACTGTTACCAAAGATGTGAGGAGGATTCCAGAGCAGTTAAGATTAGCCTAATGTTGAGAAATCTACAGCATAACTTTTTTAAGAGTAAAACAAGCAGAGAGGTACCTGTTTGAATTTGTCTCTTCTCGATATATCAACCTCTTGACCTTACGTTGAAGAATTCGAAGTCTTATAAGAAAAGAGATCGTGAGAACAACCACAATAATACCCAATACCTAAGGAGAGACATTTGGAAACCATTCAGATTGCTTTGAGAAAAGAGAATTTTGTTATATTACCTGTTCCCCAGCACTTTATGAACTCGTCGTTTTGAAAACATGCGGCCGATGGACACATAAGAACTCTGAGGAAAGATGAAAGAGAGAACTGCACAATGAGTTCCAATACTGCTAATAAAATTCAAAAATCAAGCAATTCCTTGCATATAGGTAAAAGTATAGCCTACGGAACGCGATTGGGAAAATAAAGCCTGAAAGGTCTCGCACGTAAAGGGGAAATCTGCTATGGAAAAGATTTTTACCAATCTTCTCTCTGCAGCAATGGCTATGATTAAAGTGAGGCTAATTTTATTTTAACAGTGAAAAGAGAACCGGCGATGGTTACGTATTATGCCAGATCTAATTTTGCTGAATTCCAGAAGCCCAAGGGATAAATAGAGTTTGAAAGGGCTGAGAAGGGAATTTAGTTATGCTACTGATTTACTAACATTTTTCCTTGAGTACCGAGAAAAATTACGTACTTGCTAGCACGTGAAGAATGTCAGTTGCCACTAGAAATAGCACCAATGGCCGAGAAGTGCTTCGGCGAAGACTCCTCTCACTTGAAAAATAGGAATAGCTGGATTTTGAAGTTTCTGCGGCTTTAGAATACACTATGAGAAGTATTACAATTCAAAAGTGAATTATTTCGTTATTGCGCTCACTTCGTGAACAGAAAAAGAGCGAATCTATTGCAAATTATTACAGCGTGTTGAAGCAAAACAACTATGATAAAGATGAACAGATGGGCGATTTCGATCACCCCACTTATGCTGGAGTTGACAAATACCTTGTCTATGTCTTAAATTTACCAACATAAGAGAGTGTGTGTGAAAGGTCTTCCGAACAGTCATCGTCAGTGTATGAGGGGCTGCCTCATCCCACTCTATTTTCACCGTTGCCATCATTATAACGAGATGGTGGAGGCCACATAGCGTTGAAAGTTCGTTAACAATTTTTGGGATGGACGTTGATAGTGCAAAACATTTGAGATTCTCATGCCTAAGTAGGACCTTTCAATTTATTTCAATAATCTGAGCAGGGCAATTAGATCGCGGCAACAAAAACGTTAGCACTGGAAAAAATTAAATCAAAGTATGCGTAAAAAAGTTTTTGTATTACGAGACATTGAATGAAGGAAAACTGCGGCTACCCAAAATCGAATGTTGAGAAGTTTGAGTTGATTTCGAAATACTGTAGAAAATGCTCCCTCAGAAAGTCGTTAATATCCACTGCCACAATCATGATTGTCAAACTCGAAATTGATAGTACTTTTAGTGCATTTCGCACTGTTATGATTTTCATATAATCCTAGGAGAATTGAGTGGTGAGCAAAAACGCGGCCTCAGGAGGGATTCGAACCCACGTCTCATCCTATCCTGGGACGCGTGCTCTACCACTACACCACTGAGGCACATTTACCCGACCACTCATTCTTCAACATCTCAATGTAAGCCTGATTTGATCCTTAATATGGAATCTTTCGAAATATAGCCCAAATTTGGCAAGCTTCGTTTTACTTTCGATATGTCAGAAAATTTCCTCTAGCGTAATAATTTGTCGTATAGCCTGAACATATTTGATTTTTTTATGTGACTGCTAATGCATATCTTTTGAGCTTTCCTTTGAAGAGTAGTCTCATTTGTACATACGTTGCTGTTGGTTCATTTCCTGTTCCTGTTCCACTCATGTTGATCAATAAGTGGTCGGGCAAATGCGCCTCAGTGGTGTAGTGGTAGAGCACGCGTCTCCCGATAGGATGAGACGTGGGTTCGATTCCCGCCTGAGGCCACGTTTTTTGCTCACCACTCAATTCTCATAGGTATGTAGAAAACATCATAACAATGCGAAATGCATTAAAAAATACTATTAATGTTGAGTATTAGCAATTAGAATAGCTGTCAGCTTAACTGGGTTTATATAGCAAAATCGCATACCCGACCAAACCTGTCAAAGGTTGGTGGCTGATAGCTAACATTGAGATGTTAAAGAATGAGTGGTCGAGCAAATGTGCCTCAGTAGTGTAGTGGTAGAGCACGCGTCTCCCGATAGGATGAAACGTGGGTTCGATTCCCGCCTGAGGTCGTGTTTTTGCTCACCACTCAATTCTCCCATGATTGTCATAATTATAAATTTATTTCGAGTGCTTTGTTAAGACCACGCTCAAACTTCAATATACCCTTTCATTATTATTTGAGCCAACTTGTCATGTGGTCTGGTAAGGGCTCTTGTACAGCCCGATACACGTGTTTCGTCCTTACAGACTCGTCAATCGGGCAGAACCCGTCGTCTTTCGATCTTTTTTATAGTCAGTTCTCTTGGGAGTCTTACACTCCTTATAGAGAGTCATCGAAGACGAACGTTTTACACTCTATGTCAAATGAAGTTGTCACCTAACACAGAGTGTTGCGCACTCGATTTCGAGTCTGTAAGGACGAAGCACGTGTATCGGGCTGTACAAGAGCCCTTACCAGACCACATGACAAGTTGGCTCAAATAATAATGAAAAAATCATGATTGTGTTCAGATAAATTTGTTGAAGGAATGATTCAGTAAGATACAGCTGTTCTGTCGACTGAACCAATGAGGCCAAAGCTGAGAACGTGATTGAAAAGCGTAGTTTTAATGGGTACGAATAAAGGCGAGAATTAGATATGGACTAATCAATGCAAAGTCTTAATTAGATCTGTCAAAGTGAAGTGAAGTGCATGGAAGCGAATGAAGCGTGTTTGCTATTCAGCTTTGTCAGCATGGAATCAAAATTAACTCCCTTCTACACTTTCGCGATATTAACATCCATTGTGGACGTTTCCAGTGGAGCACAGTGGCCGGCACTGCCTCTACAAAGGTGATTCACTTTTTGGTCATTAATTTTGGTATGCATAAGTTCTCTTCGTATAGTTCTTGCGATCGATTGTTAGCTTATCCAATACGGATCTAAAGCTGCTCTTCATCTAAAGGAGAGGTGCCCTTCGAATTTCCTCGCTTGAATTCCCACGTTAAACGGTAGACTACTGCTGCTGACATTTTGAGGCCAATGTGGGATGTCTCGTCCCACACCGTGCGACGTCAAATCTATCAGTTGCTGTAATAGCGGAGTCGCGCCCTGTGAGGAAGACGGCGAATCTCGTGAGAAGACTTACTTCAGAAAGCATAACGGATGCAAGGAGACGAACCCAGGTGGCTCTTAGAAAGCATTTTCATCATGAAATGATGGGATTTCATCAAAAAAGTTCCCACAGAGATATTCTAAGTAGATAGAGCTTCTATATCTTCAATATTTCAACACATTGCTTATATTATAACGACAAAACTACATCGCTGAATGGTTACCATACTGATGATGCTATGATACTGATAATGATTATACTTTCGATAATGCTAGTGATTACGAACGCGATATTAATTGTAACTTTTTTGAGCTGTTTGTGAGGTCTGATAAGGGTACACTTACAAAGGACTAGACAATGCAGTGACCAATAGTCGAACTTGTAGTTGGTAAAATGAATCATACTTTCATTCGATAATGGCTATGATAATATAAATAGTAGTGATAATGTTAATGGTATGAAAGTGATAATGATAATATAGTGGTAACGATAATGAAAGTGATAATGACGATGACGACCGTGATAAAGTGATAGTGATGGTGATGATAGTGGCAATGATGATAGTAATAATGATCAGTGATAACCATGATAGCGATAGTGACAGTGATAATGATAGCGATAGTGGTAGTGATAATGATAATGATAGTAGTGGTATTAATGATGGTGGTAGTGTTAGTGATGGTGATAGTGATAAAGATAGTGATAGAGTTAATGACGGTGGTGATAATAATGATGGTGATAGTGATTGTGATATTGATAGTGATAGTGATGGTGATAGTGATAGTGACAGATCCTAGTGAGTGATTGTCCATATCCACGGTGCACCCTCCTTTACCTTTGCTGTCACTCTCAATATTCCTACGGTTTTAATCACCTACCAAAACGGCGGCGAGGAATGAAGGCGCTTGTTCCAACAGAGCCCAAGGCACAACGACAGTTTCGCACGGAGACGCAGATGCCCCGGCTAGAGAGTGCCGCCAAAGCGACGGCGCGACTCTGTTTGCTTATTTCTACGGTGGTCCTCATAGTGTTGAAGAGGATGTTCGGCGAAGAGAATGCGTCTAGTGAAGATGCATTGAAATGACTCTGCCTCGACTTACCGGCATCACATACAATGCGCAGCATCGTCTCAGTCAAACAAATTGTTGTTATCTGATTTCATTTGCTATGATGACTTCTGGGTATTGTTTTGAACGAGAGAATGCCGTAAACATGATGAACATTGCATTATTTTTTAAATAGCTTGAACAACTTCATTGAATGCTGGCAGCTTATGATCATAGTCCATTAATGTTATTTCTCCATAGACAAGAGTTTTGCGCGCATCAAAAACATGGGTTGGTATATAGAAAGCATGGAGGGCACATAACATAAGAGAAGCACGAAGTTTTTTTAAAGCACAGAGAAAACCAAATTTCATAATGCTTTGAGAGCAGCTTCCGAAATGCGGAATATTGTGCGGTGTGACCTCCACAGAGGCCATGGCGAATGAGGCGCAAATTAGAAGTCTTTCCATGGCTACGCGACCACAAAGTAGACGTCATCGCCAATCAGTTAATAAAAAAAGGCTTTTTAAAACACATTTCGTAGCCCTCACCTTTGCTTAAGAGATCTCTCAGGATTAAATGCTTTCATTTTGCGCTGAGAAGGAGAGTACGAAAGAGCGCTTCATATAACAGTGAACTCCTTTTCATTCTGATTCATAGTGTGCTTCTCTTACGATGCAGTCAAAGCTATAGTAATCAAACTTTTAAATATTTTCTGTAATTTCTTCTATAGTTGTAGTACTGAGACTTAAACAGCAGTCAAAAGAGATTTGACGATGTCTAAGTATTTGAGAGAGATAAAAAATAAAAGCTCTCGGCGATGATCGATCCCTGAGGGATGCATCATGCATTCGTCTTCAATTTTAGCTTCATTTGAGGTGATTGAATGCATATCTGGCCTTTAAATTGACTTGCGGTGGCCTCCCGCTGAACCGAGTTAGAGCTGCTTATTCTCCCAGACAAGTCTAACACCACCTCTGGTTCCAATTTACCGATCCCGTACAGATGGACGGCTTGGTGAGCCATAAGCACGAGATCGAACTATTGACCTCGTGTGCGACACAGGGCACCTCTAACCACTGCGCCACATGCGCTCTTTTTGGAAAACATTATACAGAGTGACATAGTTTGGTTGTACGTACCATTGTGGTTCACATTTGGAGGCCACGGCCTTCTGCGAATCAGCATGATTTTAGGCGCTCATCCACAACAAATATCTGTACTTGTGTTTCACATTGTGAAAATGTAATGACTTCGAAATGGATTGATGTCAGACTGCACTAAACAAGTGGAGTTAAAAGACACAGGAAAATTTCCTCATCTTCTTGGTATTGCCATTTGGTATGGCGTGATTTTCTTTGCCTGTAGTTTCGAAAACCGTTACCAGCATCGCTGTCATTTATTCGAAGAGAACGGCATTTCCTTGCATTGATTTTCCTTTCTTCAGGCTTTTAATTCAGCCGAATTGTACTTATAGAAAGTAAACTGTTACTGCTTAATCACCGCATTCTTTATTTTGCACAGGTTGCGAATTCAGTTACTACTACGCATCTGCTTATCGTGGGGAACAAAAACTGAGCAGGATCATTTTGGTTGATCAGCGCGAAAAGAGGAAACGAGCGCTTTCGCTGGGCAAAGACTTCCTACCGCACTTTTAGTGATCATTCGAAAACTTAAATCGGAAATGCTGTGCGTGCTTGTTTTTTGAAAAGGTTTTTCATAGCACTGAAGCATCGTGCTCATACTTCACGGAAGCACGAAAAGTATGTGGAAGTGCAGAGAAAATCTTGTTATATCAGAGTCATGTGTTGAAAAAAGGTTGATTTGAAGGTATTGTTACGTATGTTCCGTATCCGCCATAAGCTATGCAATTAGCAGCCCTTCACTGTGATTGAACGCGGCATTAAGTGTAATTTCACTTGATGTGAAGTGATACTTCTTTGGCAACGATTTCTAATTACAGTCTGGGTGAGCCGATTGGCACGTGGTACTGATGAAGCGTACGAGATCGTCGGGACCTACGTCTACCACTAAAGATGCCATCAAACATTTCAAAGTCTCAAAATTCCATCAACCAAGCTTCTTATTTATATTATTTGTCAAATGGAGAGAACTCCTATATTCAGTAAGAAAAATCGCGCTTCATATACTTGCGTGATGAGTTTGTCTATCGCCCACAGCTAAGCACACACCCTAGCCGACAAGCAGATGCGCGGCGTACATGAAACTTAACCTTATTCTTCCTACAACACTGGAGTTAGACGGTCTATTTAGTAAAGGAGCACAGAGTTGAAGTGCAGTTCCTGAGGGAGTTGTTGGTACTTTTTGAAGCTCTGCATATGTGAATTTTGTGTTGTCACCTTCTGCTGCTTTACGCTGTTATTTAAAACTGTTAATGCGTTTCGTTTAACAGTGAACGTAATCAGATTAAATTACTTTCAATACCACTGTTTTCTCGTTTACGCAAGCGATCACTGCCGCTTGAGGCACTGTTCTATGTTTGACTCCTCGTAGAAAATCTACATCGCTCGTATTATATCGTATAAAGCTTTCTTTGTCTTAGATTGGTCTTAACTCAACTGATGAAGCCTTATCGAAAAATGATACATAATCAAAACTGCTTAGAGACTGCCAAGTTCTAGAATGTGAACACGACTAATAAGACATTATTAGTATTTTCCAATGCATTTCGCATTGTTATGATGTTTTCTATATACCTAAGAGAATTGAGTGGTGAGCAAAAACGCGGCCTCAGGCTGGAATCGAGCCCACGTCTCATCCTATCGGGGGACGCGTGCTCTACCACTACACCACTAAGCACATTTGCCCTACCACTCATTCTTCAACATCTCAATGTTAGCTATCAGCCACCAACCTTTGACAGGTTGGGCTCTGGTATGCGATTTTGCTTTATAAACCCAGTTGAGCTGACAGCTATTCTAATTACTAATACTCGACATTAATAGTATTTTTCAATGCGTTTCGCATTGTTATGATGTTTTCTATATACCTATGAGAATTGAGTGGTGAGCAAAAACGCGGCCTCAGGCGGGAATTGCACCCACGTCTTATCCTATCGGGGGACGCGTGCTCTACCACTACACCACTGAGGCGCATTTGCCCGACCACTTATTCTTCAACATCTCAATGTTAGCTATCAGCCACCAAACTTTGACAGGTTTTGCTCACTAATAAGACATATGATCAGCCTTTGAAGAAGAGGATGTTACGAAGAGTTCGCAAGGTGAGTCAGTACAATTTGTAGCACTTACTCACTCTAATGTCATTTTCCGTAGACTTTGCACTTCTACTAAATTAGCACATTTGAGAAGAATGTTTATTGGTGAGGTATTGACTCTTGAAATCAGTGTTGAAGATGTTGAAGATAAAGAATCGTATTAGGAGTTTTTAGTTTGCTAAATCTTGTTTCAATTTTCCACACTTACTATGTCGTTTCCACGAATTTTCCTACTTTAGATGAGTGAAGTTGAAAGTCTTTTATCAAGTCCCACTTTTTTCTAATAAAAAGTAGTAAGTGCTATAGGCCTTAGCGCAAAGTTGTTAAATGGGCTTTCAGAGGTTGGCATGCAATTTATTTTTGAGTGTAGCCGTCTAATATCGTGTAAGGAAAGGTTACCATTATTTGTATCAGGTTCGACGCGTCTTTGGGACTGGTCATCAGCGGGTTCTTTGAAGAACGATAAACGTTTTTTAGAACATTCTTTGCTTGTTTCCTTATTTATTTGGTTACTTGTGGGTGCCTTTTCAACTTGTATTGAATATTGTTACTAGAGCAATGCTTTTGTTTTTTCGCAAAAATTTTTAAGTTCCCATTCAAAAGCAAATCAATTTCAATTTGATATTTGGATTTTTATTTGAAATTTCAAGTATTTTGACAGCATTTTTCGCAATGTTATTATGATTCGTATATAACTAAGAGGATTAAGTGGTGAGCAAAATAATAAATATAGCCTAATAACACTGCGAAAATGCAGTTAAAATACTAGAAATTTTGAGTATTAGTTATGACAACGACTGTCAGCTCAACTGGGTATATATAGCGACATCGCATGCTCGACTAAACCTGTTAAAAAAGGTTGGTGGCTGGTAGCTAACATAGAGATGTTGAAAATTTAGTGCTGATGCAAATTTGCCTTTGTGGTGTAGTGGTAGAGCACGCGTTCACGGATAGGATGAAACGCGGGTTCAAATCCTGGCAGAGGCCGTTTTTTGTTCACAACTCAATTCCAGTTTTTATTTCCAACCAAACTTCGTCATCGTCTGTCTCGATCATCATCAATCGTAACATTCGAAACTGTGGTTGAAGAACCATCTTTTGCTCAGACTTTTCGTATGAACTCAGGAGCGTTTATACTAGCGAGCAGCATCTGTTGCTTCTAATCTCGTTAATCAGCGAGACACTGGGTTGATACGAGTAGTTTGTTATGTCGCGCGTCATGGCTGCCGGATAATTTGCTGTACATCTCACCAGAAGCAGAAAATTCATCACGATAAATATGCTTTTTACATAGAATGTAGTTCTCACTCTGTGCAGTTATTAATTGTTATGCTAACAATTAGAAGAACATCTTTTCGTGGATTCGAAAAGAGCGTACAAAGCACAAATCACAAACAAATCTGGTCTCTTAGCTATGTTAGGCTCTGCTAATGTTGTCTTTTCACCTTGACTTAGTCCAGTGACATTGTCCACGATACCTCTCGATCACTCGCAAAGCTTGATTGAATGGCCATAGTGTCGAGACAAATGAAAGCAAGGTATGCAGTCACAGACATTTTGATTTTGATCGCTTAGTCATCCCGCCTCTCACATTTTCGTAGTCTCCGTATACTTCAGTCACTTCGTTCTTAAGAGCTTAATAGTCTTTATGACCTTCGCTTTCTCCAAGCAGTTCTATAATATCTATAGATTATATCTATAGAGATAGACTATATCTATAGAGATTTGGACCACCGTTTTCACTTTTGAAACACATAATGGAATAACAAGTTTTTCACTGGACTGTTTGTTTATAGTGCTATGAGAGCAGAACTGGTCCCTTTGTGCTCGAAAATCTTTCTACTGAATAGTTCTAGACTTTTTCCTGAATGTCCGTGTACAACCATACACCCAAACATTGGTAGTATAGGTTTAACAGATTGGTTGATTTGACGATTGGTTTATCAGAGAGAGTTTTCAGACAATGATGTGGATGATTTAATCCACCAACAGTGATATAATCGGTCCAGATAACAATGATCTAATCCGTATAGACAACAATATGAAATATGTACACATCATTAAAGTGGTAACATGACAATAGTATGTACATCGTGACGACATTAATGTGTGTAACGATAACCGGAGACTCTTAAGTGCGAATCGATATCCTGAGCGATGAGCTGTGGAGCTTGACTTGACGGCGAACCTCGGGAATGCGTTATGCTTGCCTCGGTAAAAATCTAACAGAGCTGAAGAGAAGAGAAAACCGAGGGAGGGAGGCATGATTCTGGGCGAGTATATGTGATTAAACCTGAAACCCATCTCCCGGTGGCGGGTCAAACAAAACCCATGAGTTGGTCCCCCCGCCATCGTCATGAGCTCTGCTCACAATATGCGTTGAGATTGCAAGTGACTGATATGATGAGAACAGAAAGGAAATGACTAGTAATGAAATCATGGGATCGCGATGGAAGAGTGACGACAACGACCACTCACGGAGGCGACAGGTTACGAAACTAGACGCCGTCTCGATAATATGGCGGTGCGATTGCGACTGCGAGCTCAAGGGTCCTGCTGCGATGGAGGACGTTAACGACCTTTATGTGGGATCGCCCAGCCAAATGCCAAAAGTAGCAACGGATACGTGGATCAATTGTTACAGGTAGTACATTTTCAAGCATTTATACGCGCGACATTCTTTATATTAGTGTACAAATATGACTCCACCGTTTTTTGCTGCAATAGCAGCAGAAATAAAGATGTGCAAATTCTTTTTTTTGCTTGGAAAAGCGTTAAAAACGCTATTCATCTATGGGTTTCATATATACAAAATATTATATTGGTAGTTTTGATAGGACTTTGAAGGACAGCTTTTGTACCTGAAAAGCACCATTTTTCTAAAATTTACTAATTTGTAATTTGGATTTGATAATTTTAAGTGGTAATCTGATGGTGTAATGTTGGGAGAGTAGGGCAGGCAAGGTTAAACCTCCTAAAATCTTCCATCTCAGCTCTTTTAAGACATTTTCAGTCGGTTCTGCAACACGAAGTAGAGCGTTATCATACAGCAAAATTGCAAAGTTCGTCCGTTTTGATTTTTCAGATGATTTTTACTACAGAAGTGCATGCCATCGGTATCGTTCAGTTGCGACTTTTCATGTGAACATTTAGTTATACAACTTGCCTCTACTTGTCTAGAATGCAGCTCGCTCCAAGCTCCATTACTCCTGTGCGCCGCTTCACTGGTATTTTCCCTTGCGCGCCATTCGGTGCATCAATAGCAAAGGAATTTTCTTCCATGACAGCTCCATCTTGAAACAACGTATGCAAATTTAATATTAAAAGGTTGGCAAGAAAATGCGCAAATGAGCGATATCAAAATTGAGTAATTTCGATACTTTTGATCAATATATCTGCAAGGTAAAATTTTCGTAAACGGCGCTTTTTGGGTACAAAAGTCGTCATTTTCTAAGCCCTTGAAAGCTATCATATGAAATATTTCGCATACAAAAACATCATATACACAGGTAGTATTGTAACATTTTTGTCGCACTTTCGAAAAGAAAAGAATTTGCATGTCGTTATCTTTACTACTTTTACAGCAAAAAAAAAGACGGCGAAATCAAACTTGAACGCCTAATATGTTCAAAATACACGCAATGTCGGTGGCTCTATCCACCATATGGCCCACGAAACCTTCCATTCCCGGAGTCACAAGTTAACAAGAGAACTGTTCAGGAAAAGCTGTCTTGATCCAGAAAAGATGCTCACTGCATGAATCGGAGCTCGGCAGCCCCCTAACTCTTACAAGATTCCAGCACGAATGAGCTCGACCGACACTTAACGGTATTTATAATTGACCGAAAAATCTGAGATCACGATCAAATCTTTCAAGTTCATAAAAGTAATTGCGCTCTATCCACAATATGTAGATCTGAGTCATATAGGTAAGTCAAACAATTAACGTTGCCTTTGAAGTACCGTAGATTGCTGTTTGCGTAGTACTATATCGCCATTATAGATGTTTACCTTGAAAGTTTTATGAGAAAATTCTACTTTTTTCGTATTAGTTTCGATTTGTAATTCGCATGGCAGAGTATCTGTCGACATGAGTGACGAGTTCAGAAACGCCATTTGCTGCACTAAGCATCACTTGCTCAGTCCCTCTCCTCTTCGATATTGTGGGCCCAACATCTGAAACAAACACTCTAGAAAAGATCGAATAGCCATTACGTTAGAAGAAAGCAAACTTATTATTCGTGAGGACATTCAGATCTCCACAGTTCTTTCTTCAACCAATAAAGTTCACAGTGAGCTCAGTTATATGATACTTGTTATAAGCAGAAGGACCTACTTTCTTCATATTAGCTCATTCTCGCAACTTATATTATTGTCACTAACGGAGCATTGCTCGGTTATACGAATACAGTTCGCCCGAAAATATGTAACTATTTATTTATTTGCACAATATCGATAGATACTGGGTAGCCGTGGTCGAGTGGTTAGTTATTCACGAATAAAATGCAAATTGCTGGTTCAAAGCACCATTATCGCTCTCTTGTAATCACCTGAGTGCGCTTTAACCTGATTGCCCCCAAGATTGTAAGGCTTGTTCTACAATATCCATCAAGAAGAAGATATCAGCAAGCCGCAGTTGAGCAACGCTCAAAATGTTTGAAGAGCTTCACGATGGTGAATGCAAGAGAACAAAGTGAATGCTAAAGACTGGGATTCGCACAGCAAATTGTGATTACGGGTCATGTATGAGAAATGGAATGAAACTACAAATATTTTAATTGAGAAATGTGATAATACTTCTTTGTTCCTTATCTACACAGCTCCGTCTTCGTACTGACTGGTCGGATTTCATCATTTCTCACATTCGATTCACATTTTGGCAGCCATCGTCCACGAGGATTCTTGAGCTTTTCTCGTATGGAATCAGATGTTTCCTGAAGATTGTCTTTTTCAGGAATATGTTTAGAGGCGTCAAATTAACCGGATTTGGATTTGTGAAACTTGCACAATAAAGAGTCTGGCTGTTTTGTAGGTACAACACACAGAATAATGTTGTTAGTCCGTGAGCAATGTTACCAGTTTCATTGTGGCCTGAGCTACTATTACTATTCAACTTCTTTCGAAGACGTTTCTAAGATCTGACTATTGTCTTTATATACTCTGTCTTTAAATTTGCAATCTGGACTACAGGTACGTAGCGGAGTGAATTTGAGAGTGTTACAAAGCGCAATAAATCAATCGTCGATGCAATCCGAGGCTCAGAATCACTAGGATTTCCATCCATCAGAAGTGGAGAAATTAGTGCCAAATTAATATGCAGTCCATCACTTTGAGATGTTGTAATGATGCCGGATCTTAGAGGATTGATAATGCTTGAATGGTCCATCATCATCGTAGTGCAAGCTCTCGATAACAATTTTCCTGCCTCATAGATCGAGACGTGATTTAATGCAAAAACATTCCGCTCGTTGAGCTGTACTAGCTCTTCATTCCATCTATATAGTTTTATTTATTTCTTTTGTATTCTGCGTAATTTTCATTCTAATACACCACTTAATTGTCCCGGCTTCCTTTTCGTCTTGTTCCTCCATTTTATCGTCTTTATTAGATCTTTGATAAAGCGAAGTGCTTTTTGAATGCATAACGTTCTTTTCTTGCCCTCAGCACTGGTCCATTTTTCATGCACACTCGTGTATGTGGAGCTTGTGAGCTCATTGTGGACGAAATTTCTCAAATTTCGACTTGAAACGGAAGTTCCGATTAGTTATTGACGATGTTAATTCCTTGGAGACGGCATGTGGCAAAATGGCGACTGGCCGAAGTTGTTTCTGCAGCCGCGCTTCAAACTTGGGTAATTAAACCTTCATCTATGCAGAAACATTATTAATACGACGAACAATAACATCAGTAATCAACAATAACGACATCACGTGGTTCAGTGGATCATGTTGTTTATCTTGGATGGTTACCAGAGTGAGAATGACTCAGCCTACATGAATGGTACACATGGTCAGAAGTATAGAAGAAGAAGTACAGCCAAAGACCAAGTTATTGAAACAATGTAGCTCTGCATCCAACCAGTGTCGTAGAGAACAATGATGTAGCAGATGCATTCGATCAAGAAGTCAAGATTGAGAAGAGAGTCGTGTGAAACGATGTCGATAAGAAAGTATTTGGTGAGAAACCCGTCAACAGCTTGCTTGTAGACAAACTTGCTCCCATGCTCCTCAATAGATACCTCATTGAACGGAAAAGTGATCTGAGAAAAGTAGTGCAAGGAACTGTTCGCTCCTCAACAAGGAACTCAATGAAAGAGGAAGTCATCAAAGGAAAGGTGGTGGGAGGAGCGATTCAGACTGAATGAGATTGCAGTACAATGCAATGTAAAACCGATAAATAACGACAATAAAAATAAGCGCGAGCACTGGCGTGACTAAGAGCAATGGATAAGCCGAAAACTGCTAACGGCTTCCACTACCGTCTTTCCAATACCGTTGCGCGTATCTGAAGCGGTGTTGCACAAGTGTCATAAAGTTGATGAAAGGTCAACTTTCTCGACACTGCGTGTGTGAGTTTACCACATGCGCACCTAAAAGACTTCTTTGATAAACAAATCTGTGATAGTGGAGTTTTCGCAGTAATAACATAGCTTGAAAAAAGCGAAACAGCTCTTATGCGGACCAGGGGTTACTCATTTTCCATTGACGAAATAGTATTTCAAATTTTGAAATCAGAAAAGGTGAAATGAAAAATTGTCGTCCTTTGTTTTAGACGACGGGAGGAAAAAGTGACTATAGAAGAGATCCTAGTAGTAATGGTGAATGGGTTTTCATTTTGCCTTTGTGAAAGCTATAACTGCGACGTCTGTGCGTGAAAGTGCAAGCATTGGTTTTGTAATTGGTAAAGCTTAACTAAGCTCCGCAAATGCTCTTTGCAATTTTTGCAGCATCAACTAAGACTGTTGAATTTCTTCTATGAATTCCTTTATTGTTCGTCGGCAGCGTTTTGCAAATTCAAAAAAGAGTTAACGGTTATCAACGGCTTGCACGGTTCCACGTTGTATCAGCTGGAACATTTTGGAAACAAATGTCTCTTTGTGCCTTTATGACATTCAGACTCTCGGAATTCGAAGAGTCAAAGTAGAATTGCTCAATAAGCCGACTTTATTCTTCGCCAATGTTATTTATAACGAAATCTATTCAAGGACGATTGATTACTCAGATAAATATGAAATTATGGTAGTTTAGAGATTTCGTTCCTTAAACTCAATTGTTGTCTCTCCGTTTCGTGAAAAATGCATTGGTGTGCAGAAGAGGCAATGGTCTGGTTTCCGTTTTCTGGACCATCAGCGACATCGATTACGCAGATCCTTAAATTCCATTGAGAGGCTCCTACGCTCACCGTTGAGAGCAAAGCCTTACGAATAGTGAGCTACCATCGATTTCGTCGTCATGATACTAAGTTAGTCTCTCATCCTGATCATTTCATTCTAGTCCGTGGATCCCAATGTGATATTATTCAGGCGTTCTTCTAAGTCCAATTTTTGCGCCAGAATTTTCAATGATGACTCTAAAGAAGGAGTGGTCGTCCTCAAAGAACTCTGTCTGGTCCATAAGATACGTTTTCACTTCACCTTCATCATAGTTCGATGTTGATGTGTAAGCAACGGACGGTTGAAGCCGGGCATTGATCGATATCGTTTCACCAGTAGGCATACGTTCTGGATTGTTGATGGTTTGAATGAATCATGGTCCATGTTAAAACTTTTTTGAACCCCTTGTCAACCACGTTAGAATCTGGTACCGTGTGCGACGCGGCGGCGCTGCGAGAGCAATTACAATGAAGAAGTTTTCTCATTATATTTCGATTTTTCTTCTCATTAATGTATTTCTTATCGTTAGCAGATAATAAAAAATGATAGAAGAGAGTTCAATAAAGTTACCTGTAGTAGGAACATTGGAAATGCTTCCTCCTAAAACCCCGCTTTCCAAAGAAAAGTCAGATACGAAAATGTGATGTCTCAAACTGCTATAGAACTTTTTTATACTATCTTATCCATATTCGCCATATTTCCATCACATTTAACTTTCATTACTCATGCTGACCGCTTTTCGTTTTATTCATAACCGCAAGTGGATAATAATCAATCAATCAATCACTTTATCAGTTAAATCTTGTCAAATCAGAAGTTACGTCAAAAATCTTCCAGTCTTGGAACCATTTTATTTCATGAAATAGACCAAAGTCATGATAGTGATTGAAAATGAGATATCATTGTTTATTGAAAACTATGCTGCTCACTGCATACGGCGTCTTTTCGTCAAAAATTCTCAAAATTTCCACGATTATTAGTAAACTTTTGAGGCTAGACTTTTTGAATTACAGAAGGACTTTGCTCTATCGTTTTATCAGTACCAACATCTTACTATTCGCGTTTAATCTGCACTGCGCACAATCGTGGTGATTTTGGCACTGGACATTTCAGCGCTTACGCGCTCTGCGTATTTCTCTAAGTTGAATGCCTTCAAGGCGACTCATGCTCCAGATCAAATTCCGATCTCTCCTAATAAGTCGTATGTGACCATGTCCAGGTGGTCAGACGTCCAAGAATAGAACAGATATCACTTTGTTGCCCGGCTGTTTCCCATGGGTATCGTTTTCACCAGCGGTGTTTAAAGCTCTTGCTCTTTCCTTAAATAATGTTAGAATTTTTTTTCTAGGAACTGCTTGTAGATCACGAATGCATAGAAAAGTTGGTTACTTTTGCGTCACGGGATAATTCCGGTGTGGAGCGAACTGTGTCGAAATGAGTATTTCTAAGAAAAGATTTTGAACATCAGATACGTAGTGTTAGATTGTATGCCGTTCCAAAGACACTTTCCACATTGCTCACTGTTCGATCTCACAACCTTCACTAACTCCAGATCTCTACCTTTGAAAGTGATGGACTAAGCAGATTGTTACTCAATTTAACCTTTCCACGCTCCGAAACAGGAAAAGCCACTTAAATCCCATCCAAAATTGTACTGCGTTGCGTCCGATAACGTCAAGGAGATGCTGATGAAAACGTATTTGGTGTTGCCTTCCAGAATCTTGTTTTACTCCCTGACAACGGATGGTGTTCTAGAAATGGAATGGACAAATATTTGCGGCGATCAGAGGGATAATGAGTGGAAAAGACGGTTTTACTTTTAGTCCGACAGAAATGCGAATGGAGGTGAATTCATTTTTGTAGCTTTTCTACGCGGATTCTTAGGATGTATTGGCGTATTTCCTACTGAAAATGCCTACGAAATTTTCCTTGGTAATATATTGCTCCTTGTGACAATGAAATGTTTCTACCATTTAGATTTCATTATATAACTGACAACACAGCCTTCCGTGAGGTTCAAACAATGAACAGAAGATACTGAAGTCAAGGCGTATTAGTTACTTCGTTGGTATTGCTCCCTTGAAAGACTTTTCACTAAATCAACCAAGTACTAAATTCTCTAATTTTTTAGTCATCGAATGACGATTAATAGTCTACTAAAAAAGCAGAATATGCACTATAAGTGTATCTTTCTTTGGAAGTGCTCCTATGTTTGATTAATGCAAACCCTGCCGAGACTCACTTTGGCTACTCACAAAGCTCCCTCCAAATATTTTTCTCTACGAGCTACACATTATAGAAAATGTGATTTCAAGTCAATAAAACAGGCGATAGAAACATGCGATAAAGGGTAATAATATGGTTTTCCACGGATCTACTTTTCAAGTGAGAGGTGGGAATTTTTGGAACACGTAGGCATTCTACATTGCAAAAAAAAAACGCTTCTCTGTAGATAATCTATCCTTTCATAGAGATAAATTTGCTCAACAATCAAAATTTAACTGTATAAGTGCCAAAAAATCCAGTAGACCGTTCAAACAGTGGGTTACTAACCCAAAAGCAAAGCGAAGTTTTCTTTTCACATATTACAGCGCAGTAAGGTCTTTTTTCATAAACGAAGCTTGGTACGGAATTTTCCATTTCCCAGACTAGTGATTTATTACTAAAAGTCTAACAAAAATACTCTCCTGGGTACTAAAGGCAAAGGAACACGAACACATTTTGTAGAATGTAAATGCATCTTGCACAACTTGTAATAAAAAGTGGAAATATTTCGAACAACTAGGAGCACTTTTGGCAAAAACAGGTTTATAGAAGTTTGTCCAGTGATATGTAACACATTATGGCGGTAAAGTTTCTCTGAATCCAAATTTCACTATAAAAAGCTCAAATAATCTCTTTTAAAGTCGAAAAGTGATCTCTTATCGCAAGACGTAACCTTTTGTTTCGTTAGCAGAGCCTATTTAGATAGTCTTTTCACTAATCAAACTTAGTGAGAAATTCGGCATTTCTCAAGCTGTTGAGTAACCATAGAATCATAAACTACAAGGGAAGAAGCAAATGTTATATAACAACTAGCAATAACTCCCTTTTCAAACACATGTGGCTCCTTCGTTGAAACGCAAACGAATTTCCGACTGATGAACGATTCATTTACCAAAAAAAAAAACCTATGGAACTGTCTCCTGTGATATTCCATCACTTAATGCTGACAATGTGCCCTCGCGACCTCAAAGTGTCAAATAAATTCCTATTTCCATGAAGGGCGTAATGACATAAGCCGGCCGAGCGCGCGGGACACGGTCTGTACCGTAAACAGTACATGTGGTTGTCATCGGGTTAACGGAAACTCCAACAGCTCCGACTCCTTAACCATCGCATGCAGTTTTTCTCCTATTGTATAAATAGCGCTGAATGTATGGAGTTTCTTCATTTCAATAAGACTAGTGACGTCTTGCCTTATCCTTTTTGTCTGTATCGTCAGATTTTCTACGCAAGATTCGTATTAAAGTGTAAGTGCAGATTGTGGATATCCGCCATAACGCTGGATAATTTGTCGATTAATATGAAAAGAACGCCGAAAAATCTCTGTGTGACAAACAGTGCGCATGAGTTATGTTCTACTCATGCTGCTGTTAATTTAAGAACTTCTTGAGATGAATATGAATAGTTAAGTGTCTCGTACATAGTTTTGCTCTCCATTCTCACGGGAGCTGATGAATTTGCAGTTACTATGTGCTGCTTTTTCAAATATTCCTCTTTGCTCATAGTTCGAATAATTGAGTTGGAAATCTAGGTTAGTTTTTTTTTTTGAATGAAAGATTTTCACTATCTCAACTTTAAACAGCGGATCGTCGTTTATAAAATCGACAATGTATATCTGCCTACACTCATAAAGTTACATGAACAGCACAATACTACAGAACTTAATTTACTTCCTATTGTTGAGTCATAAATCTTGTGGTGATAGTCCTAGCAGAAGGGGCTGATGCACTCCCTTTTGCTGTGATGAATCTAGCAGTCAAATCTCGCATCTCCTTGTTGAGAGCGACGTGAACGATATTGCTCAACAAACCTCAAACAGAAAATTGCACTGGTTCCTTGAACAAGAAAATTAGATTGAAAATCACTTTAACACTCACCAGCGCAGAGCAATGAAAGAAAGTAGAATGGGCCAACGGCACTGGCAATAGTTTTTCCAGATACTCCAATAACAACACTTGGGAGAGTGACAACCAAGGATGTAAGAAGGATTCCAATGCAGTTGAGGTTAGCCTAATTTTGAGAATTCAACAGGAAAACTTCTACGACAGTGAGAATTTGAAGCACCTGCTTGAATCTGTTTCCTCTCGCCTCCGTAGCTTCTAGTGGTTGCGGTTTCCGCTGCATCGCCCGCAGTTTTATGAGAAATAACATCGTCAGAGCAATCACAGAAAAGCCCATAACCTAGAAACTGATAATTAGAAGCTATTAAAACGGCTTGGAGAGGAAAGAATTTTACCATATTGCTTATTCCCAAATACTTAGAAAAGTCTTCATCTTGAAAACATTCTTGCGATGGACAATTAGGACTACTTTTGATGGGTGAGAAAGAGAATTCCAGAGCGAGATCCAACACAGCTAATAGAAATCCAAAAATCAAGGCGATTCTTGCATACGGATAGGAGGAAAGCTTTCGGAACAGGATTGGGAAGAACAAGGCCTGAAAGATCTCATGAATAACGAGGAACGTATTTTTGAGAAGTATCTTACCAATAATCTTTCCGCAACAATAGCTATGGTTAAGCTGAGGTTAACTTTCAATTGAATTATGAAGGGAGTGCTGCCGATCATAACGTAATATGGGTTTAAATTGAACTCTACACCATTCCATGAGCTTAAAAGATAGATAGAGTATGGAAGTGCTGAAAATAGGACTTGATTTCGTAAATTTTTAGCATTTTTTTTCTTTTCCTGGATATGAGCAGGATAACTTACTTGTTACAGCATGGAGAAAGTCAGTAGCTGCTAGAAATAACACCAGTATGCGAGAGGTATTTTGCCGAAGACCCTTCTCCCTTGAAAAGAGTAAACGTTGAGGATAGAAGATTTTAAAACTATGAAAACTGTAAAAGAGCAATACTATCATAAGGTATACAAATTTTTTGGATTTTTACTTGGTGAATAAATATAGAACGAATCCATTGAGGATTATCACAGCTTGCTGAACCACGACGACTAAGATGTAGACGATCAGATGATGAATTCTTACCATGCCACCCAAGCACCTGAAATGAACTATTATCTGTGTCCTCTATTCTCCATTACAGAAGAGCGTATTCAAAAATTTTCAAAGAAAAGTTATCGCCGATAAAAATAAATTTCCCTTATTGTCCTGATTTTCACCGTTCATGTCTGCATTATTAGACAAGTGGAAGCAGTGTCATGTTAAGCGGTCTTTAACAAATTTTAGTATAATGAAACGTTAATGTAGCGAAACATTCAAGCTGTTTTACGCCTTACTTTGAAATTATACAAGCAGACATCTGAAACTAGCGTATTTTCGTATCTGTTCCAATAGCTTAAAGCAGGGCTATTAGTATTAAGGCAATTAAAACTTAGCATAGAAAAATATAAATCAAAGCCAGTGTTTAGAAATGATTTGTTATACAGGACATTAGGATGAGAAAAGTTTATGCTACAGAAGCAAATGTTCAGAAGTTTGAACCATTTCGAAACATCAAAGAAAGTGGTATTTTTCCGTTATACGGTTCCAGTTCCAGCGCTCGCTCGAAAGTTATTTCTGGGTGGTTTTCGAAATCTGAGCTTCTTTGATAGCTCAAATCGCGAAAAGTTCCATTTTTTTCGAAACGGCATTTCTATAGCGCTGTAACAACAAAAATGAAATATCTTACTCATTGAAACACTTCTTGCTGAACAAAGTTTTCCTTCGACTTTTCAGTAAATTTCAATGGCTTAGATCTCGTAGATTTCAAGAATGTATCTTTTCTTTGAATTGAACTACATACTGCGATGAAGAATCAAAAGAATTAAATTTGCCATCGACAAAAGCGCGCTGTCTTAGCGGTCATGTTGCAAAATCTCTATCTGCATATCGGTATAGCACGGTGGTTTCATGTCGCTGATGCGCGAAGGGAATCTTAATATTCTTTTGGTTGCTACAGCGTACCAACAAGTCCTTTTCAGAAACATTACATTATTGAATTTGACGGGATTCAAGCGACCAATTGGTTACTAAAAGTCTAAAAGAAAAGATTTGTTCAACGAGAATTGTTTGAATGAAAAACGTAATTTTATTCTCATATTACAGCATAACAACAAAGCCGTTTTTAGAAATAAAATAGACCACTGAAATCTTTGAGAGTTGAGCTATTAGGTAGTTGCTAAAACTCGAGAAAAAATCAAAAGGCGCGATTTTTCAAGAAATCCAACGAAAGTGCCGATTACGAAGAAGATTTAATCTGCGAAACCAAATATTTTTTTTTTGACTTTATAGCGCAACAAAAGTTTTTTTTAGAACTCAATATATCGATGTAGTTCACAAGTTAAAAGCTATCGAATGATTACTATAAGTCTGAAGAAAAAGCTTTGCACAGAAAGAAATTTTTGAATGAGGAACACGAGTTTATTTTTGCTGTCACAGCCCAATAAAAAATCGTCTCGAAATATATTTTCAGGTTTTGTGAGATTTCAGCTATCGAATGACTATTGAAGCTATAAGACAACCGAAAAATGACTTTTCCACAAGAGCTGCAAGTGGGACCGGGTAACGGAAATGAACCGAAAAATCACTTCTTCATCAAGTGTCACTAATATTCATGACCGCAGGCAAGATCGTGGCTAGGCATATTTGTTAGAACAACGATACGACGAGATACAATTTAATAAGTCGGCTGAACCAATGAGATCAAAGCTTAGATTGTAAGTGAAGATAAAGTGTCATAAGGTGCGAACAAAATGTGCGATCAGATTTGTAACAGCCGATACAAACTTCTATTAAATTCGACAACTCCTTCTGGATAAAATATACACAACTGGTTACACGATTTTCTGGAGGCAGTCGTCGCTGTAAAAATTTTCCTTCCCAGATTATACCAATTATTCAAAAACCTAAATCTAGTCGATTTGAAAAATGTAAACGGTCTATGAGAAATTTTTTTATGGCGCTGCAGCAGCGAAAATAATATTCTTTTACACACTCACACTGCTTTGTTTGATGCGCAAGCATGTGCGGGCGCCTTCCGTTGGATTATCGGTACTCTTTCGATAGCAAAACTCATGAAGATTTGATACAAAAGTTTGCCTATAGAAAGACTTACGTTTAACACTACAGCGCTGCAAGCTCAAAGGAGATCACATTTTGCATTCGAAATAGTTAGCTCGCCGCTTGGACTTCATTGCTGAATTAATTAAAATGCAAGGTGAGAAAAGAACTTTATGTAAACATAGAAAGTAGAGCAAAGTTCATTATACAATTTTAGTGAAAAAAAACCAGAAATTTTTTCTGAAACGGAAGACGAATTCCTGAAGAAATAGCAGAATTCAAGCGTCTCGAATCATGCGCCTTATCGAAGCGGTGGAACCGCTGGGCACAGATAGCGATTTTCGTCATTTATTAGCAATTTTTTCTCCGCTTCGGGAAGCTTGCTAAGTTTTTTGTATTAAGATTATAGAAGAAACTTCTTAGTATCGTTCTATAGATGCATACTCCTTTTTTGTTTCACATTGCCAAGTTAACCCGTTGTGAAGTTCAAGTCACGAATTATCTACTTCGAATGCGAAACATGAACTTCTTTTCGCTCTAGCAGTGCTTCATGTAAGCTTTTTCAAAAACTAGTTTTAGTGTCCCACTTGCCGACATTTTTGCAGTATCAAATGGATAGTATTAATCCAACGAATAGCCACCCACAAACCTCAGCGAAAAATGTAAACTGAGTGTGAAACATAATATCATTTTTGCTGCTACAACACAGGAATCCCTTTTAATAAATCAGACGCATTATTAAAATAGCCGACATTTAGTTTTCGAATAACAGCTGATGCTTCACAAAAAAAATTATTCCATCTTGAACGGGCTCCAGAAAATCATGTATCCAAGTGCGTACACTTCGTCTCGAAATGGTTAAATGGAGTGAAGCTCATAAAAACGAATGAGGAATGCTCACGGATCAAAACGCACATAACCAAACGAAGGTAGAAATCTGTAGTGGAATATGTCTCCTGAGTAATACTATCACTGTCTAGGTTGTCCGTCGGTCATTCCATCGTTCGTCTAGTCATTTTGTTCTCCTAGGGTCTCAAAAGCCGTCAGCACACGCACCCCTGTCATTTATTTCAAAATGACAGCCACTACTTGCATTGGCTCTCTCTTTTTTAGCTTTTTAACATTGGATTAATTTTGAACCAAAATGAGCTTTCGGAAAGTGAATTTTTACTACTTGACCATCATATTTTCTTCTCTGTAGTGGTTACGAAGTCAGTTATTAGCTGGGACGGCATCCACTTCTTACGTGGTTCAAAAACTAAGCATCGAAAAGCGACAACAAAAATTTAAAAGTAGATTCAAGGGGTGTTTTCGTAGTAATCGGCCTAATACATAGGATAATATAGCTCTGCCAAGGAAGGAGGGACCGTGTAGATATTGAAGATAAAGTTGGCGCAATATATCCCTTTGATGACCATGTGGTCCCACATCGCGCGACGTCAAATCTTCTCAGCTACTGTGTTGGCGACTCCGCGTCCTGAGGCCCCTGACAAAGGCGGCGTATCTCGTGATATGACAGACTCCAGGCAGCATGATAGATGCGAGGACACGGAGCCAGGTTCTGAGGGAGAATTATCATCATGAAATAACGGAATTTCACTGGAGAAGCTTCTACAGAGGCATTTTTAGTAAAAGGAACGTCTATATCTTTCATATATCATCTGTAACTCTTACGTCTCAACGAGAATACAACATTGCTAAATAGTAACATAATGATAATGGTTATGATATTGACAATTTTTGTGCTTACGATAATGTGATTTTGACAGGGTAATAATTGTCACCGTTTTGAGCTTTTTGTAAGGCCTGATGAGGGTACTTATACAGTGCCAGACATTGCAGTGATCAGCAGTCGAACATGTAGGTGATAAAATGAATCATACTTTCACTCGATAATGATTGTGATAATGATAATGATTGTGATATTGATTATGGTGATAATGATGATGGTGATAATAATGATCACGACAATGCTAAGAGTGAAAATGATGACAATGATAGTGATAGTCATAGTGATAGTAGTAGTGGTAATAATAATTCTAATGATAATAATGACATTGATAATGATGACTGTGGTAATGATAATGATAGTGATGATGATAATGATAATGATGTTAGTAATGATCTTTGCAATAATACTGGTAATGATAACGATGACGTTAATGATAATGATTGTGATGGTGTTAATGCTAATGAAAGTACTTCTGCTATCGACTGCTTTTTTACAGACCCGCTCAAAATGATTTAATCTGATAAGGATATACATATTTTGAGCCATAGGTCTAGTGCTATATAGGCGCCTATTTCGTCCTATTGGGACTCATCAGTAGCACCCTCCCTCGGTTCCGTCGATCCCTTGAGGTGAAACAATCCTCCAAAGGAACCGACGCCGAGTAAAATTAAGCACCCAAAGTAGGATGATGTTATTACCTGACTTTGTGGTGACCGGCAGTCGAGCTTACGGCTTTTAAAATGAACTATACTTCTGCTATCGACTGCTTTTTTACAGACCCGCTCAAAATGATTTAATCTGATAAGGATATACATATTTTGAGCCATAGGTCTAGTGCTATATAGGCGCCTATTTCGTCCTATTGGGACTCATCAGTAGCACCCTCTCTCGGTTCCGTCGATCCCTTGAGGTGAAACAATCCTCCAAAGGAACCGACGCCGAGTAAAATTAAGCACCCAAAGTAGGATGATGTTATTACCTGACTTTGTGGTGACCGGTAGTCGAGCTTACGGCTTTTAAAATGAACTATACTTCTGCTATCGACTGCTTTTTTACAGACCCGCTCAAAATGATTTAATCTGATAAGGATATACATATTTTGAGCCATAGGTCTAGAGCTACATAGGCGCCTCTTTCGTCCTATTGGGACTCATCAGTACTCTTCCTTTGGAGGATTGTTTCACCTCAAGGGATCGACGGAACCGAGGGAGGGTGCTACTGATGAGTCCCAATAGGACGAAATAGGCGCCTATATAGCACTAGACCTATGGCTCAAAATATGTATATCCTTATCAGCTAATGAAAGTGATAATGATAGTAGTATTGATAACGTTGATGATAATGATAGTGAAAATGTTAATAAAAAGATGATAGTGATAACGGTAGTGATGAAATGACATAGATTCCAGCGATGAATATTGTACATAGATCAGATCGATCAAAAAATTCCACTGCGTTGCATTATGCAAAATCATTTTGGACAAACAAACTTCGCTCTGTAATTGTTTTCGCATAACACTGTCAGGTGTACTCTCCTTTGCCTTTGTTCTCACTCTCAATTTTCTCAAAGTCTCAATCAACTTTTGTCATGGCGGCGACTTGTGTGGTGAGAATGAAGAGGTTGTGGCAGCGGAGACACAGGAAGCACAACATTCTGGCACATGGACGCAGATGCCCAACCAGCGAGTGCCGCTCAAGCGATGGCGCGACGCCGCCTGCCTATTATCGGTGGTCCTCAAAGGGATATGAACAGCGTCATTGCATCAATCCCATGTTCCTGCATAGAAAAGCCGTTTCCTGATCAGATCGTCGCTTTTTTTTGGAGAGCATCCGATTCTTGCCGTACATCACAACACGATTGAGAGACTTCTTTGGCATCTCAAATTTTGCCTGGTTCAAGTTTGATTTGCTTACGCTAGTTCTTCAGCAAGTTGCCAGACTCTCTCATATGTAATGTGATAACATATTTAAGCCTTTCATAAGGCCTGTTATGGCACTTATATAGTGCTGGACATGTCTTTCAACCTTATCCTCTCATCAGTAACACTATACCTTTCGGTTCAGCCAGTTCTTTGCAGGGAGATATAAAGGATAAAGGATGAAGCTTTCGACGTTTATCAACCCCTGAGCGATACGCGATGCATTCGTCTTCAATTTTTAACTTCGATTTGAGGTGACTAAATGCATATTTGGCCCTTACAATGACTTGAGGTGGGGTTTGTAGGGTTTTTGTAGGGTTTGCCTGAACCTGCATTCTACGATTCCTGAATAGGACGACATTTTCGAGCCACAGTTGAAACATAACGCGAAATGTTTGAAGAACTTTGCGAAGATGAATGCGAGGAAACAAATCCAATTCTAGACTGACTGGAATCTCACAGTAGAGTATGATGATGGGTCATGCATGAGAATGGAATAAAAAAACAAAATTTATAGATGAAAATTGTAGTATGAATTTTCTCCTGATATCTATCTATGAAACTCATCTTCAAATTCACTGTGATTCCTGGATTCAGCTTGTATTTTAGCAACTGCCATCCACTGAAATCTTCGAACTTTCTGCATGTAGAATCTCCCTTCTAGATCATTCCAAAACATTCCATGATCTCAGAAAAGGTTCTGTTTTCAACTTGTGATATCGACTACGAGTACGTAGCACAATGGTTTTAGGTCTCTTATGAAGCACGTCAGATCGACTATCATGTTTCTTTATATGTTTATATCGACTGTTTATTCAATCTAACAATATCGAACCCCAAGCATTGATGATACTCGTAAGGGTCTATCCATTATCGTAATGACAGCCCTCGACAACAATTTCTCTGCTTTATAAGATGGAGACATGATCTAATGTGGAAACTTTTTCTACATTTGAGTTGTAAAACTACTCTATTTCTTTTTCCTTTCTAGCCATTTATTTCTCCTACATTCTCTTAACCTTGAACATATTGCACGATTTATTTGTTTCGGTTCTCTTTCCGTCTTATTCAATTATTGCACTACCCTTTATAGATGTGTAGCGAAGAAGATATGCTTCTGCTATATATGTGAAGCTGGTGTACTCATTGTGGACAAAATTTTTTTTTCAAAATTCGACTTATAGAAAACTCCGCACAGTTGTCGCCGATGTTAATACATTAGGTAAATGTGCGCCTTTCGTATTTAGAGGTTTTTTCCAACAAACATACCTTTTTGACTAAACTTTTCGTATGCATAATATAATTAGAGAAACGGGTACGGCTTCTGTCTGGACCACGAGATGTTCGATTTTTCTCCAGCAAAATAGCATTTTGAATTTCGGAAAGTAGTAAATGTGGATCAACAAATTTATTCTCTTTTGTTTTATACGATGTAAGAGGAAGTGGCTATTCTGGAGATTTCAGTAGTATCGCGCATGGTGTTTCTATCACCTTTTGAAAGCTGTAACTGCTACGTCTGAATCTCGTAGTTCAAAAGTAATCGTACCGCAATTGGTTCTCGACGGAGCTTTACAAATGCTTTACCCGCTTTTGCAGCACTGACTGTGAATGTTTTATTTCCCTACCAAGATTTTTTCTAAGCGGGCTCTTCAAGCTCTTTAAGCTCATCGGCAGCGACTTACAAATGCTGACAAGAGTTGAAAGGTGTCCAAGGCTCGTGTGATTTCGTGTTGACGTATCATCTTGAGTGTTTCTGGGAACAAGTATCTTTGGATGGCATACGAACTCTCAGCCTTCACAGCGCTAGCGCTAAAATTCAAGAGGAATTTGACAGATGTTTAGATTGCTAATGAACTGTCAGAGTGCATAAAGTTAACCCGTGAGATTTCGAAAGATCGTTAGTCCCCGTTTTTGAACGTGTAAATTAAACTATGCGATTAACGGTTTCGTTGCGAAGTGGCACCAAAAACCAAGTAAAAAATTTCTTGGTTTTACCTTTTCTTTCACCTGTTACATACAAAAAAGGCGCAAGAGAAAAATATGTTCCAAACAGCCGCGGTTGTGTGCACTGGGACAGAGCAAAGATTGGAATCTGCATAATTGACCCAGAAAATAGCCGTTTATGTGGCGACTATTTTGTAGCTCTTCGGTTTAGGTTTAGCCGAAAAGATATGTCTCCAAATAGCGATTCTAACAGAAGCGAAGTACCGTTCATCCTTCCTTTCTCTCCAACTAAGATAGGTACAGCTATAAAACGTTGTTCGAAAAGGACAGGTTTCGAAAAGCTACTAACGATTATTGAAATGCCACCGCAAACTTTGAAGAGCCAATTAGCTCGGAACTGCTTATACGACAGTCGCTGTGCAACGAAACAATCCCAGATTTGCCCTAATGGTAGAGACGATGATTGCACAAGCATAGGCGCAGTTGAGAAACAAAATCGTGTAGAATGGCACACATAGGGCACGGGTGCATAAAGGGATAAATTTTGATATAGAGAATAAAAGATAAAGCTCTTGGCGTCGATCAATCCGTGAGGGATCTTTCACGCGTTTTTTCTCAATTTGTACTTCGTTTGAGGTGACTGAATGCAGATCTGCTCTTTACAATGACTCGCGGTGGCCTTCCGCTGAACCGAGTTAGTGCTGTCTATCCTCCCAGGCAAGTCTGAGCCCAATGTGGCACTACTTTACCGACCCAGGAGGGATAGATGACCTGGATGAGCCATGAGCGCGAGATCGAACCATTGACTTCGTGTGCGACGTAGAACATCTCTGACCACAATGCCATATGCGCTCAATTTTGACATCAAAGTCATTATCCTTAAGCAGGAACACAAAACATAGGTGTTAAAGAATTCGAAAACGTTCTTGATTGATGTTACGAACATAAAGCTATAAATCGCAAAGAGAAATACCTCGTAATTACCCGCGATATGGCTCAGTATATATGACATGTTTCGAGTAGGAGATGAATTACGAGTCCATGAAATATTTGCCCGGTGGATTCCACTTGAATAATCCAGTGGAAAACTCAAAAGATAACGGTAATTATGTTGAAAGTTAATTTTATATTTGATGCGATTGAAATCCGAGTCTGCCAGCATGAGTGGGTTCAATGCCGATGACGACTACCCATGCCAACCGATTACGGTGGGCTGTTGATAAATATCGAGTTGCAGCGTAGAAACAGTGGTGTAGAAACGGGCGTTGGTAGTGCAACGGTTCAGCACAGGCCCCCGGATAGGGTGAAATATGGGTTTAAATTCCACCTGACACAAAGAGTTTTCGCACACCACTCTACATTGTTGGGTATTTTGTAACATCATGCCACCTCAAGAGGCGGTCCAATAAAATGATTTCTGAATGAAAATATAATTGCTAGGCACAGCTAATTACGATTAACGACTTTCTGCCCTCGTTTAGCAAGGTGATTCGTTTCTGGTAAGATACAGCAGAAGTTATGGTCGGCAGCCCAAACGCAATGTGTTTGGATAGTCATTCGATCATTGGAGGAACGGCGATTTCAATAATGTGATTAGTCATCTTTTATCTCGAGTGCTTTTGAGATTTCGCTCAAAACAACGCAATCTGAAAACATATTTTGAGCCTTCCATGAGGCCTTTCATGGCACTTATGCAGTGCAGTATGTCGCACAATATATTAGATTTCATTATCAGGTTATAATAATTTTAGAGGTCTTAAAATCCTCTAGATGAAA
Source organism: Parelaphostrongylus tenuis (assembly GCA_019055375.1). NCBI lineage: Eukaryota > Metazoa > Nematoda > Chromadorea > Rhabditida > Metastrongylidae > Parelaphostrongylus > Parelaphostrongylus tenuis. The sequence continues at coordinate 421,620 of JAHQIW010003230.1, forward strand.
GGTATGGATATGATGTTCTATCAGGCACGAGCAATCGAGTGTACAACACTGAACGTTGGATCATTTTCTTCACCTAACGGCAGGTGTAAACATTTTGGAATCAGCTAACTCTATGTAGATATTTCCCCGCAGAACTGACTGCATCGAATGACCCCGTGTAGCTGACGAGGCCTAATGCCCAACACGTGATACGTATAAGTGCTATAAGTGACTTCATGAAATGCTCATGTATTATCAGATTATACCGTTCTTAGTTAAGAACAAGGTCCTTTTATTACAACTGGCGACGAAGAGAATATTACGATTCACCTCCGGCACCCATTTTCCGCATGGCTGGCATTACTTTTGGGTTTTTCACTAGGGTTTTAGTACTTAATCAATAGTTTGAATCTCGCCGATTTTGGGACAAAATTTGCTTTTGGAAATCGTCATATATCGCTGTAAGAGCGAAAAGAAGATTACTTTTCAGACTCGAGTTACATTCTTCACTCACCACTATGAAATGTTCTCCGCCGCTCGTGGCGGCGGGACGGGAATAGTGCGTGGTCCCGTCATGTCCAAAAGGTTAATGGAGCTTTGTGAAGTACTGCATATGTGGATTTTATATTCTAACCTTTCACTGCCTTACACTATTGTTGAAAACTGTTAATGAATTTTTTCCAGGATGAAGGTAATCAGATTCGATTGCTATCTGTGCTACTGTATTCTCGATTAGGCACGCAATCATTATTGCATAACCTGCGCTCTGCACTGACAATTTATGATAAATCTACATCGTTCGTGACATATCGTATAAGACTTTTTCTCTCTCATACCTGACTTTTTTTGTCATTGGCTAAGATGACGAAGCCCTGTCATAAGATAATACATATTGACAAGAAGACCAGTGAATGGTGCTGTTATGGCAAAAGGTCAGTCAAGGATGAAGGATACTTTCATTATTATTTGAGCCAACATGTCATGTGGTCTGGTAAGGGCTCTTGTACAGCCCGATACACGTTTTTCGTCCTTACAGACTCGTCAGTCGGGCAGAACTCGTCGTCTTTCAATCTTTTTACTAGCCAATCCTCTCAGGAGCCTGCTCGCCCTACGGAGAGGTTGTTGAAGAGGAACGATTTACACTGGATGTCAAGTGAGAACATAAGCGGGCTCACAATGTTTTACACTCCATTGCTCTTCTGAAAGACGACGGGTTTTGCCAGAGTGACGAGTTTGTAAGGACGAAACACGTGTATTGGGCTGTTCAAGAGCCTTTACCAGACCACATGTCATGTTGGCTCAAATAATGATGAAGAGATCTAACGAGATTCTTTTTATTTAACCGCTTGTAACGGTGGCATAATTTTACCAATATAAACCCACTGATTCCGCCGTTTATTTGACAACCCTTGGAATATCGTTTTGCGAACTTTGATATATTCAGAAAAGCTGATTTCGGTCGTTCTTGATGTTAGTTATGGCAGTGACTTACGTACGCTTCGTCCATCTCGCTCGCCTCATGGGAGCCACCCGCGTAGCCAACCAAACTACACAGCAGGATAGGAAAGGCGCAGAAAACTGATATTTGACAAAGAGAATAAGATCATCTAAAAGTGCGTAAATCAGTGACGTGACAAACTCCGAGAATGGTTAATATCAGCTTTTTTAAATAAACCGAACACATTTCTGCCAGATGTGTGTGTTTTACAGTTTATAGATCTAAATGTTTCGGATCTTTCAGGTATTTTCTTGATTGGTGCCTCTTATTTCTAAACTTAACACATACGTCGGCTAAGTTTGTTATTCGGTAATGAATTTCTGGAGGAAAAAACCTGAGTGCATACATTTGCCCACATTGCCGACTAAATAGTTTTTTCCAATAATGTAATGAAATTTTGATTTTGGTTCGTGTCATTAGTGACAGTCAGTCATGCTCGTTTACAATGCTATACTTTTCTGCTTCTCTTGGAACCTCTGCGCATTCCCTTCATTTGAAGGCAGTAACATCAAAAAGGTATGGTGGCAACTGTAGAGAAGAAAGAATACCTTGTAGAGTGTATGAGAATAATAGAGACTTACTTTCTACTTTCTTCTTTCTATTAGACTACTGAGACATTTCTCACTGATCTGTCATATGCACATGTAACATATGCTGCGTACAAGGTATTCAACGATTTTGACTGGAAGCACCTGCACCCTGGAAACTTGATCTCAAATCGCAGGTTTGAATAAATTTGGAGATGACGGTTGAGAGAGGTAGAGGTTTTAGTTCAATAACTCAAAGATCAGCTCTACTTTGGACTGTTTTACTATCCCAAAAATTTTATTCTCAGAGAACTTGAAACCCTTTTCATGTGTAGTCCTGTTTGAAACTAAAAAAACGACAATGAAAATTGAAGCAGCAAGGCTCCAACATCTAGAATACAGTTCTCCGCAGATCGTCGAATTTTCAGTTTTTCAAAACAGTCACGCTCCTTCTGAATATGGATCATTATATGAATAAATTCTCGTCGTGCTTGCAGAATTTTTTTGCCCGCTTAGTTGTACGACGCGTGTTCACTTGTTATATAAGTTTCCATTTTCGACTGTTTAGCAGTACAGCATAATAGTGCAAACCTGCCTTCCTCGTACAATGTAGGGTTGGTTGTACCAAGGATTTTCGAAGCTGTTACAATTCGAAGTTATACGTCTCTATGTAAAGAGAAATTTCCCACTCAATTACTAGATTTTTGACAAAAGCGTTACACCTCCTGTCAAAATTTACTTTATTAGACTTCCGAATAAAATATGCAACTTTTCTGCTTTGGTAGCTTTAACGGAGCCTGCAGTCATGTGCATGGGGAATGATATTTAGGAAAATCCATTCAAACATCATAGCGCCAGTACTAGGAGTGAAGTAGAGAAATTCAGGCTTGAGAAACAACGCACTAAATGATCTATCAAGCTCATAAAATGCTTCCTCACAATTTTTTTTTGAATTGTGCTCTTAAATAGTGTAACGTTATGCAGTCAATCCACAATACACTCGATAAAACATGTTTTTGAGCTTTGTTTCTAGGCTGTTGCCATAGCACCTGTACCACCTATCGTCCCACTGATCGTCGAGCGAATCGAGGGGACTTCAGGGAGCCTTCACTTTTCCTTCCCAACTCAAATGTAACCAAGTGGATATTCTCCTTTCTGGCGATTCGTTGAGGACCATCTTTTTTTTTTAGAATTCTCGCGAAGTCTGTGGTCAGTGGTCTACGTGCTGTGTGGTTGACATCCTGAATGATCAGTAGGGTAGCTGCTTTTGTCCATCGGTTATGGCTAGAAGGTATTAGCGGACGACATACATAAACCAAATATCAAATTTATTAGAACATAAAATGTCGGTTGTCGGCTGTACGTGTACTTATTAAAATTGCTGTGGAAAATGTTCAAAGGTCTATGGGTTCTGCTGTTGTAATTAACGAATGGATTGGATTTCCTCTAGCACAGACCCTCGAACTTCGTACGGCGATTTTTAGAGCGAACGCGTAACGCCCATACTTCGACTGCGCAACATTCTAGCCAAACACTTTCAACAATTTCTGTACTACTCACGATGCCTTTTCAACATCTTCACTTTCCCGCTGATTATACACTTTGAATAATTCACGCAGGTGTTCCATTCGTTTTAATAAGTCTAAAAAATCAGAGATGATTCGTTATCATGGATATATGAGCAAAATTTACCGATTTTTGTAATTTGTCTTTTAAGAGTGGCTAGCATTAACTGCCGGAATAGAGGATCGAGAATAACAAATGAACCATACCGTTATTTTCAATAGTGTAATTGAACTCGATTATCAGTTCCTATCAGTACCGTATAAAAATATATGGAAACTGTATGAAAAAATCACGTTCAACTGCGAGTAGATGGTTTAGAAAGACACACCAATGAAACACTGAAAACCAATCCGTTCATCATGAACATCATTTTTGTGCAGTTCGGTCGGAGACCAATCTTTCCAAAAGTGTCGTCAAAGTCGATTAATATTCGTACCTTCTCTCCCATAGTTGGTGCCATATGAACGATCTCCCTAGCTAAGCGGAAGCGCTGTAGTTGTCGACCATCGATTCTCGCTCCCATGTTGTCCCATTCTAACGTTCCTATGACATTGTGAAAGGTGACAGTGAAGAATTTTGAAGAAGCAGTATTGTCTTTCAAACTCTCCTTTTTATGTCGATTGTAACATCGTTTTAAAATGACGATTTCTTTTTGTAAAATTTTTATGCAACTCATAGGGAGTCCTTATGCACTGAGTAATGACACTCCAACTGTTTAAAACGTCTATATCTACCTCTGCTTTGAATGAGGCAACAGGCACGAAGAAAGTAAGACAGAAAACTTCACTGACTCTCGATGTCGTGCAGATGTGGTTCATAGTACTAAATGCTTCTGGAAACCCTACTTATTCGTATGGGTAGAAACACCAGAGTCCTCGGTCTTGTCTGTCCCTATCTTCCGAATGAAAGATGCTGCCAGCGAACTTCAATTGTTTTGCTTGGCTAATAATGAATACAAACGGCTACGACAAAACAACGTTTGCACTAGAGACAATCACTGGTCTTATTTATGTATAAAAGTGCTCAATACGATCAGACATTGCGCATCAAAACACTGCTTCCGCGCCCTGACATGTCTAAATATCTGTCGCTTATCCATTTACCTTCTTTGATACTTTATCATCTTTTATTTCAAGGGAACCTATCCAACGTCATCGTGTGTCACAGTACAATACAATCAATCCAAAAGTAATCAAACACTCTTAACATCCTGGCCGAATACCTCAGCGCAAATCTTCAAAATTTATCTCATCTTTGGGATCCAGGAGAATGTACGTCGATAGCGAGGCATAAATGGATATCCTTTCAATCGAAACAGCAGCAGACACATGGACGAAAAACAATGGTGTGAACTCCAAGAAGATGCAAAGATTTTTGAGATGTTTTCTCAAACAAAAGATGGAAGTGAACATGGCGAACGTCAATCCACTACATTAGTAGGTAGGAACGATTTTTGTATTACGGAAGGGCTTTGCAGACTCTAACATGTTCGGCCACTATCGTGGATGACGATTGCGCGAATGAGGAACGAGCGTGTTACACACGCTACCAGTGAAAACGAGTCCTTCAAACTGAAGCGTCTCCCAACAAAGCGTACGACGAGCGTGTCGAATGAGTCCGCAATGCAAACCATCTGCGAGTTTTGTCGGAGTACAAAAAAACCACAAACACATACGTTTTCTCCATTCGGCAGGCCTTGGCTCTCTTAAAAGAGTGTCTAAACTGCTCATCTTTAGATGGTTTCAGAAAATTAATTCGCACAAATCAGAGGGCTAGCAAAGAAGTACATGCAGACTGTGGGCACCAGCTCTAAGAAAATCGGCAGTGATGTATATTATGAGGTTCTGGAGCTGTGCCTCTCTTCATGCTTTCTAATGCAACTCTAACTTCGGAAGGAAAGAAACACAAGGGAAAGAGGGAATCCTTAGGCTTGGCGCAAAAATAGCCATCTCTGATGGCTACAATACGGTAGGAGCTTCTCAGGTTAGATTTAGAGGAAATTCTATGCTCTCAAACGACAAGTCTGGCAAAAATAGGGTTCCTTTCCTCCTGCCTTTTATCTCTAGCGATGTAAGTACAGCTATTAAACGCTGCCTAAAAAGAGCAGGTTTGGATAATTCGGTAGCAATAGTTGAAATACCCCAAAAACACTGAAGCGTCAATTAGTCCGCAACCGACTGTATGACCGCCTCTGCGAAACCAATGACTGCAAAGTTTGTCCGAACGGTAGAGACTGCGACTGTATGAGATCGGGGATAATATGCCTAATCTCTTGCGAGGCATGCGGCGACGAGTACATTGGCGAAATGGGTAGGCCACTATTCGTCCGTGTAAAAAAGCAAATAGCTGAGCTACGCAACTGTGATTCAAAACCTCCGCTAGGCACGCATAGGGACCAAAAACATGCAGGAGTAATTTTCGGCGTCAAATTCACGATCCTCGCACAGGAATCAAGAACATCTGAGCGTGAAACATTAGAAGCCTTTTGGATACATAACAAAGGCCCTAAAATGAACCGAGAAGAGGAGTGCCAGGCTGATGCACAACCATGCACTAAAGCACTGGAGGAACGGTGATTTGAACAATGTGATTAGTCATACCTTTTATCTCAAGTGCTTTGTGACCTTGCTCAAAATAACATAATTTGATAACATATTTTGAGTCTTCATGAAGTCCTTCATGGCACTTATACAGTGTAAAATGTTATGCAGTGGTAACAATATGTTATCAGATCATATTGCTTTGACCAAGGTCTCGAAAATATTTAAAATGAAGGTATGCCAATAATGTTTTACCAGCCACGAGCAATCGCGTGCACAACACTGCCCGTTGGGCGTTTTTTTTTTTCACCTAAGGGCAGGTGCAAATATTGTTGTCGTGACTACTCTATTTAGAGCATTGTTCCTGCGAAAGTGACTAAAGCGAAAGGCACGGTGCATTAGGCGAGGCAGTAATGCCGAATAACGTGTCGTGCACTGTGTATGTGCCATAAAAGACCTCATGAGAGGCTGAAAATATTTTTTCAGATTTTTTGTGCTTGGTTATGAAAAAGGTACTCTTATTACAATTTGACAGCCAAGAGAGTATTACGTTTCACCTTCTGCACCATTTTCCGCATGGCTGTTATCTGTGCTTGCTGTTTCACTAGTTCTATAGCACTCATTCCATAGCTTGAATCTCGCCAATTCGAAGCAAAATCTACTTTGGCAATGGCCCTTATAAAACACTGTAATAATGAAGACAATATAAAGTTTCACACTTAATTAAATATGCACGTAAGAGTTTTATATACACCGAAAACATCAAAGGGCATATCAAAGGACATCGAGCAACAAATCAACAGAAAAAACCGAAATATTTCTTCAGAAATGGGAAAAAGCACTTCACTCATCACTAAAGACTGCTCGAAGCCGCTGACCGCTGCGGGATGGGATGGTGAGTGGGCCACTTATGTCCGAAGGGTTAGTGGTGCTTTTTGAAGTTCAGCGTATGCGGATTTTTTATTTTAACCTTTTGTTGCTTCACGCTGTTGATGAAAACTGTTAATGATGAAGGTAATCAGATTGATTTACTATCTATACTGCAATGTTATAGTTTATGCAAACAATTATTACCATATATCTTTCGTTTCGAGTGTTTTCTTAAGACCACAGCTCAAATTTCAATATACCTGGTAGTCTTTTTTGATCACTGACATGCGTTAGCTCAAAAAAAAAAGTGATTATCAAGCATATTACCACATAAATTTGTGCTTGTTGTCCAACGCTTCATGGTAAATCTAATCGCTCGTAATATATCGTAGAAAACTTCTGTCTCATATCGGTCTTGGCTGATCTGATGAAATCCTGTCAGAAGATACTTTAAATTCACAAGCTTCACAGAGAAGACCATATGCTGTTGTGAATACAACTAATGAAGAAATGGTCAGCATTCGAAGAAGATGACACTAGGAGATTCTGGGAAGGTGAATTAACACCATTTGTAGCACTTAATCACTTTAATGTCGTTTATAGCAGTTCATTTACATTTCTACTCATTCACCACATTTGGAGGAGGAATTGCCATTAACGACCGAGCGAGAGTTTATCAACTAGTGAAATTAATTGTAAAAATAAAGCGAAATTAATGTTGAAGATGTTGAAGGCAAAAGTTTATCTCAGCGTTTCTCGTTCTCCAAGTTCAGTTATGATTTCGTACTCTTACTGTGCCTTTTTATTTGATGCTTCAGATATATGGAGCTAAAGCACATATCCGACGATCCACTTTATGTGTAGTGGTAAGTTGAAACAATTTGTAATTTCATATAAAAAAGGTAGGTGTTGCAAGCCCTACGGCATGTTCGTGGTTTTGGATACTGCGAAGTAGGTGACCAAGATTTTCGATCAGCCGTGTGATATCATATAAGTATCGATAATTCTCATTTGTTGCAGGTTCTACGCGTTTTGGGAGTGGTCATTAGCGGTGTCCTTTAATAAACTATATACATTGCTCGCACATTGTTTACTTATTTGTTTGTTTATTTGATTGTTTATGGATGTGTTTTTGGTCTGTATTGACATATTGTTGTCAGAGTGATGTTATTGTTTTCTCGCAAGAACTACTTTCGCATTCTAAGGCGAATCATATTCAATTTAGTATGCGAAATTCCGTTTACTCAAATATTGCTCGTCTATTTCGTTCATTACCAATCATAACTTTCGAATCTGATGATCAGAGAAGCATATTTTGCTCATACCTTTTCGAATAGCCTCAAGAGCGTTTATACTAGCGAGTAGCATCCTCTGTTACTTCTAATCTCGTTACTCAGCGAGTGTGCGGGTTGGATAAGAGTAGCTTGTTATGTGGCGTACCATAGGAGATGTAGAAAATGTTATAAATTTTAGTTGAAGCGCAAAATTTATCACGGAGAATGATCTTCTTCGTTCGAATGTAGTTCTCACTCTGTGCATTTATAGTAGTTTTGAAAGTAATCTCTGTCATCATGTGTTTCCCACGAAAGAAAAGTCCGTCGCGATCACTCTTCTACTCTCTGGCCATAGTATCGAGACAAATGAAAACTCAACATAACAGTCGTAGACATTTTGATTTTGATCACTCAGTTACATCGTTTCTTGCAGTAGCGTAGTCTCCATGTCCCTCACTTCGTTTATTAGAATTTGATAGTGTTGGTATCTCTTAATTACTCCAAGCAATTCCATAACTATGAATATTGGTGCCACCGTTTTCAGTTTTGAAACAGAATATACCTGAACAGATTTGTTCTCAAATGTCTGCCTACAAACATCCAATACAATATTAGCAGTACATTTTCACGCTGCGATGTTGCTTGATCTATCCATCATATGGTCTACAAAGTCTCCCACCTCTGGATTGCAAATTAACATCAGACCTATTTCAAAAAAAGCTGCTTCAATTCAGGAAGCCTACAAGCTGCATGCGATGAAGACTTGGCAGTTCACCAGCTCCTACAGAATATCAGCGCTAATCAACTCGACCTACATTCAACGGTATTTTTGAAGATGTGAGGAAATTTTCGAGCAGCGGCCAATTCTCTTGAACCCATGAAAGTAGTGCTGCGGTCTGCACAATATGTGAATTGAGTCACGTGGATAAATAGAAACAGTCATGGATGGTTTTGTATTACCGTAGACTACTGTCTGCGTAGTCATAGATCGCCATCATAGATGTCGAACTAAAATTGGTATGATAGAAGTTTGGCATTTTTGGAATTTTAACGTCTTGTAATTCACAGAACTTTTGCAGATGTGCAAGAGTAATTCACAGAATTTTCGCAGATGGGCAAGACACATTCACCTACTGCACTAAGTCTCACTTGCTGAAACCCTCTGCTGTTCGATAATGTGGGTGTCAACAACAGAGGTAAAATAATGGAACTGATTTTTTTAAACCGCTTTTTGCGGTGGTATGATGTTATATATATATATATATGTATATATATATATATATATATATATATATATATATATATATACCCACTGATGTAGAGTGATGTGGACAACTTTAGTGTCAAGCGGGACCAGAATCCGCACCTCACTCTTACCAGCAATGCGTGCTCTATGCGTTACATCCGTCCAATATCTGTCATCGTGACTGGACTCAATGTCGAGACCGACTACCCGGGCCAGGCCGTTGACGGCTGGCTGCTGACAGATAGATGCGCTTTAGCGTGAAAAGGGCGATGTGCATAATGGGCGTCAGTAGTGTAACGGATTGGTTTGCATTCCGCTAATAGAGTTCATTGCAAGTTCAGGTAAATTTGTTTGAGGCAGGTCCTATTTTCAGCACATTCGCCCACTTCGTGCAAGCCTTATTATTGTCGCCGATGCATCACCAGTCGGTTGTATGATGATAAGCATTTGTCAGCCGTGGGCGGGTAATCAATTATCCTCCAACCAAAAAGCAGATCTTCGACGCACCCTCAACCCCGACCCCAAACTCTCTCTCGCAATCACCTGTGTGCATCCTAACCTGAAAATCCTCAAGACTGCAAGGTATGCTGCAGTCTGTATTTTAAGCAATTCATGAAGAAGACGAATATCTGAAGCCGCAGTTGAAACATTATGTGGAATGCTCGAAGAACTTTGGGACGATGAATGCAAGGAAACAAATCAATGTACAGTTACTGGGATTCGCACATTAACGTGTGATGATTAGAAATGCGTGATAAATTGAATATAATAACAAATATTTGCAAGTTAAAAATGTGATAACATTTTTTGTTTCCTATCTACACGACTCATCTCAAATCTAATGTGCGGATTCCATCATTTTCTACATTCGATTCATATTTTGGCATCCGTCATCCACGATAATCCTCGAACTTTTCTCGTACAGAATCGACTATTTCTCAAAGATTACCTTCTTCAAAAATATGCTTAGAGACGTCACATTTTTAGGATTTGAGCCTATGAAACTTACACAATAATATTTTATTGATACAACGCACGGATTATAGTTAGTTAGTTCGTAGAAAATGTCACCACAATTTAATTATGTCTCGAGCTATGATTATTCTTTTCAGTTTTCTTAGAATCTTCCGAAGACCTGAAAGTGGGTTCTCTTTCTAAATTCATGATATGGACTACAAGTAGTAACACAGTGGTTCTAGGTGTCCTACAAAGCACACTAAGCCGATCGTGAGTTATACGCGAGGCTCAGATTCACAAGGATTTCCATCCATCCGAAATGGGCTGATTGGAAACATACTTATAAGGATTTCATAATTTTGGAACTAGTCTAACGATGTCGATTTGCTATGGATTGTGAAGTGAACGGTCTATCCATAATCGTAATGCGAGCTCTCGGTACCAATTTTCCTGCCTTATGAGTTCGAGATGCTATGAGATCATGCAGATGCGTACTTTGAGGCCCTGTTTGATGGACACAGCTTTTTTTACTAGACTTATCGTAGTCATAACATAGCTTGAACGAGAGACAACTTCTGTCTGGACAAAGAGTTACTCAATCTTGCACCGAGAAAACAACGTTTCAGACTTTGCTGAATGAAAAGGCATGTCGACAAATCCGTTCTCCATTGTTTCAGATGACGGCGGGTAGAATTGGCTATTGAGGAGGTACATGTAGTAAAAATGAATGAATTTCTCTATTGCCCTTGACGAAGCCATAACTATAACTGCTAAATCTGCGGATACAAGTAAAAACACATTGGCTTTGAATTTGGTCATGCTTAACTGAGCTTTGCAAATGTTTTTTTCCAACTTTCACAGCATCGGCTATGACTGCTGTATTAACTTCTCAGGATTCTTTTTCATCGCCCCGTCGGCAGCGCTTTACAATGATCGGAGGAGTTGGTGGTTCCCTGTGGGCTCGTACGACTCCACGTTGATGTAACAGCTAGAGTTTCTGGAGGCAAGTCTTTTGGTGCCGTACGGACCCTCAAACTTAACAGAGCTAACGTAAAGGTGGTGAATGAACCAGCTGCATTCTCCGTCGATGTTGATAGCGACAGAATCACGTCCACCCTTGATTGAGAAGCCTTTGGAATTGTGAGCTACCATAGATAGATCTGAATGTTATTACAAATTCACACAACCTCTCATCCTGCACATACCATTCTAGTCTGTGGGTTCCAGTGTGACGTTTCTCAGGCGTCAATCCAAATCCAATTTTCGTGTCAAAATCTTCATTGATGACCTCGAAGGACGTATGACTTTCAGCCAAGACCTTTTCAAGTGCACATAAACTGCACCGACTTCACCTTCGTCATAATTTAGTATTGTGGTGCAATCAGTCAAGATAATCGAATCCGGCAGTAATCGACATTTTTCCAGCAGTAAGCATTCCTTTTGTGTAAGTGGTTGCTCAAATAAATCAACCTCATGACAAAAGTTGTTTTAACGAAAACGTCAGCACCTACGACTATGGCATGCTCCAAGGAACAATCCTTCACCGGTAATATAAATAGCGTTGAATGGATGGCGTTTTCCTTGCTCAATAAGGCCAGCGACCTCTTATCTCTTTCTCTCTGCGCTGTCAGAATCTCTTCAGAGCATTCCTGCACGTGTATGATGTGCGGGTGTAAGTGCTGTTTACGAGTACTCGCTACAATATTAGATAATTTGTCAACCGATAAGGAAGAGTACATGGGAAAAACTCTGGGTGACCAGCCGAGCGCTGGAGTCATATTCGACTAACACTGCTGTCAATGTGCAATGAATCTGTCATGTTACACTGTGGGTAATTAATGTGTTCACAAAAATGTCTGTGCTCTCACTTTCAAGGGAATTGGCGAATCGGCAGTTTCGATGCGCGGCTCTCCCAGATATCCCCTCTAAAGTTCGATTAGCTCAGTCGGAGGTTTTTTTTTTTGGCTTTCTGGAGTGGAAGAATTTCACTATTCCAAACTTTATAGCTATTCTTAGTTTACAAAATCAAAAATTTATATCTGCTTACATTAACAAAGTTAAAAGAGGAGCACTTCGCTACACAGCTTAGTTTACTTCCTGTTGCTGAGTTATGAATCTTGTGATAGACTTAACAGGTGGAAGTGATGTAGTTACCGTCGTTGTGATACGTTTACTACTCAATTCTCGCATCTCCTTGTTGAGAACGACGTGAACGATATTGCTCAATAAACCTCAAATAGAAAATTTTACAGGTCCCTTCACTAATATATAATTAAGTCGCTAGTCACTTTACTACTCACCAGCGCAAAGTAATGAAAGAAAGTAGAATGGACCAACGGCACTGGCAATAGTTTTTCCAGATACTCCAATAACAACACTTGGGAGCGTGACAGCTAAGGATGTAAGAAGGATTCCAATGCAGTTAAGGTTAGCCTAGATTTGAGAAAATAGCAGAATTTTTCGGCACTGAAAGACTGCTGAGATACTTGTTTGAATTTGCTCCCTTTCGATTCCATAGTTTCTGCTGGCTGCGGTTTCCGTTGAATAGCTCGTAGTTTCGCGAGGAATAAAATTGTCAGAACAATCACAGTAAAGCCCATAGCCTAAAAGCAGACGAGTTTACGAGCTACTCAGATTTTTCCGAGAAAAGAAAACTTTACCATGTTGCTGATTCCCAAATACTTGGAAAAGTCTTCATTTTGAAAACATTCCTGCGATGGACAATTAGGAGCTCTGTCGATGGGTGAGAGAGAGAACTCCAAAGCGAGATCCACTACAGCTAATAAAAATCCAAATAACAAGCATGCCCTTGCATATGGATAGTCAGAAAATCTGCGGAACACGATTGGGAAGAACAAAGCCTGAAAGATTTTATGCGCAACTGAAAACGTATTTTTGAGAATTATCTTACTATCATTCTCTCCGCGACAATTGCTATCGTTAAGGTGAGGTTAATTTTCAGCTGAACTATGAAAGGAGTGCTGCCGATCATCACGTAATATGGGTTTAGGTCGAATTGTACTCCATTCCATGAACTCAAAAGATAAATAGAGTATGGAAGAGCTGAAAACACATCCTGATCATTCGATTCTTCAACATTTCTTTTTTTTTTGAAAGCTGAATTACTTACTTGTCACAGCGTGAAGAAAGTCAGTAGCTGCTAGAAATAGCACCAGTACGCGCGAGGTGTTTTGACGAAGACCCTTCTCCCTTGGAAAGACCAAACGTTCAATATGGAAGATTTTAGAATTTAATGAAATACGCCGTCGAAAAATAATACTATCAAATGGATACGAATTTTCTGAAGCTCTTACTTGGTGAACAAGAATAGAACGAATCCATTACAGATTATTACAGCGTGCTGAAGACAAACGACTGCGATGTAGACGATCAGATGATGGATTCTCACCATTCCACTCAGGAAGCTGAAGTTAGCAGTTATCTATATCTTTTTCTTTCTGACGCAAAAAGGACTTAAAAATATTCTAATAGTTGCTGTCGAAATGAGTTAGCTGTCCTCATTCTTTCCTGTTTTCACCGTCCACATTTCTCTACTAGACAGGTGGAAGGCACGTCGTTTCGAGCGCTCGTTACCAATTTTCAGCATGATAAAGCTCTGACCTTCAAAAAGATTTAGGCTACTTTACGGGTGTGATTAAAATTATAGAAATTAAGATTCTAGAACAGCCTTTCTACGTATTTTCTCCAATAGCTATAACCTGAGGCTTGCTTTTTATTCAATGAAAACTTAGCATCGAAATCTGAGTTCAGAAATGATTGATAATACAGTGCTTTTTGAAAAGAAAATTAAGTGCTAAAACAACAAGAGCTTAAAAATTTAGTGCAATAAGGGAACACGAAGGAAATTTCTTCTTCAAGAAGTGTTGTTACTACTCACGACCGGAAACATGATCGTGTCTAGACATATTTATTAGAGTGACCACACGGCAACATGCAATTGAACTTGTCTACTGAACCAATGAGAACAAAGCTCAAGAATGTGATCGAAAAATGTAGTGTCAGAAGGTGTGAGCAAAGTATGAGATCAGAAGTACAACGACCGATACGAAACCTTCATGAAGTTATTAATGTGAAATGAAATCTATAAAAGACGAATGAGAAACGGTCGCTAACTAAACGGGACACACCCTAAACGAAAGTGAAAAGCTTCAACGGACGATCTTTGCTTACCAATACTATCACTGTCAAGGTTGCCTGCATGGAGTCACAGCTTGTACTTTCACCATTCGCGATGATGTAATCCCCATGGCAGAGATTTTTAATGAAGCACAGCAGCCGGCAATACCTCCATAGAGGTCATTTACTTTGTAATCACTAATTTCGGTGCACACAAGCTTTTCCTACACTTCTAATAGTCAGTTAGTATTTTATCCGGTACAGGTGTAAAATTGTTGCTCGTATAAGGAGGGATCTCTCAAAAATTATTCGCTCGACCGCTGTACAAACCCATCGTGGATCCTTGAGTCAAATAGAATTTTAGTGAGTCTATTCGCAAGAAACCAAGCGTGAATCACCCCATACCACCAATTTGACTATGAATCCCAACCCATTCCCATGTTACCTAAAGAACAGGATTCGTCACTGTACATTCTGCTCGAAGAAAGTGTAGCATGGTGGATATCATGCAAGCACAGATCAAGGCGTAAGAATGGCCTTTACATCTGTGGAAGAGGGCAGGATTTTTAGTGCATGACAAAGATTTGTGGTGATTGATTCCTGGTAGACTAATGGATGAGTAAAGAATTATAGATGACGCAAGTAGTTTTTTGTCAATCATATTTCCTCGAATTTTCCGAATATGATGGGATGAGAATGCAGTATCAGCACATTCATTTATTAACAAAATTTGGGAATGGCTCAATTTTCAGCATTTTTACGGTGATTACAACAGGAATTCCGCTCTTACGTTCACATAAGTGAGATTCACAGAATCTCCAACAATCAATCCTAGCAAAGTAATGCTTAAAAGAACGAAATTAAAAGCAACCAATATAAGTATTTACGTGATATGAATAATCAGATCCGTTTTAGTCGTTCTTGAGATTTGTTATGCCAGTGACTTACATACGCTTCCGCGATCTCGTTCGCCTCTTCCGGGCCATACAGGGCGCCAACCACTCCACATAGCAGGGTAGAAGAGGCGCACTTAACTGAGACTTGACGGGGCGAGTGAGTTCGCCAAAACGTACGTAAACCACTACCATAACAAACCCTAAGAATATTAAATCAGCCTTTTTGAATATGCTGAGGTTTGTAAAATGAAGTTTTAGAAAAAAACTGAATAAACGACTCCATTTATAGAAATGAACAACCGTGTGCACTTTACTGTGATAAAAAAGACCCAGAAGCATTTTGTGTCGTCAGGTTCTGATACACTGCATCTCCCCTTCCCTTTATGTAGTGTGGCTAGTGGGACGTTTTGATGAGGTGGAAGAGATCACCGAAAAGTACGTGAGCCACTGGCGTAACAACCGCGGAAACGGCTAAAATCAGACTTTTGAACATAGCGAAGCAAAATTCTGCCCGTTGCTCGTATTTCGAAGTTTTGATCTGAACATTTTGGATCTTTTAACGCATTTTCGGCTATGGAACCTCTTATCTCTGAACTTGATATATGCGTTGGATAAGATTGCTTCATAGCCGTGTTTTATAAGAAGTGAGATAATTTGGGAACATAACCTTACCCTAATCGTGGCGGAGTTAGTTTTCTTCACGATAATATGTGAGATTTTCAGCTGACTGGTATCACCGATTAGCGACATTAGGCGCTCGCCTGCAACGCTATGCTATTTTCTAGTTCTCACAAAAGATGTGCACATTTTTTTTTCATTTTAAGGTAGATGAACGTCGTTCAACATTGAGACGAGCACTGAAGAAATAGGTGGCAACTGATGATAAGAAGGAATAGCAAGTAGAGTATAAGAGATTTGAGAATGGTTTGGTTTTCAACTGCTTGTTTCCAGTGGACTACTGTAACTTTTCACACTGCTCCATGAAATGCACATGCAACACTTTCTGCGCATAGAGTATTCAACAATTTGACTAGGACTATTTGCGCCATAGGAGGGCCGCTCACAAAACGCAGGTGCACATAAATCTGCGGATGACGGTTGAGAAAAGTAGCAGTCTTAGTTCTATCATCAAAAGTCAGTTCTACTTTGGGCTGCTCTGCTGTCCCGGAAATTTCTCTTCTCAAAGAACTTGAACTGTTTTTCATATTAGGTGCTCTTATCTGAAAATAAGGGATGAAGGATAAAGTTCTTGGCGTTGATCAATCCCCGAGGGATGCGCGATGCATTCTCTCCAATTTTTAACGTCGTTTGAAGTAATCGAATTGATATCTGGCTTTTACAATGACTCGCGGTGGCTTCCCGCTGGACCGCGTCAGTGCTGCTTATCCTCCCAGATAAGTTGTGACCAGTCTGGTATCAATTTACCGACCACGGAGGGATGGATGGCTTGGTGAGCCATGAGCACGAGATCGAGTTATTGACCCCATGTGCGACGCAGAGCACCTCATTTTACGGCGCCACATATGCTCTATGAAAAAATCTTAAAATAAGAAATCGATATTGATCTTCGAAGTAACAAAGCACAACGTCCACAATACAGTTCTTCACAGGTCATTATTTTTCAGTCTTCCAAAAATGTCGCATCCTTTCTGAACACTAATCATTATACAAGACATGATTCTCTTCACGCTTGCAGATTTTTTTCCGCTAACTGCATAACTCGTATTCACTTGTTCCATAGTTTTCCATTTCCAACAGTACAGCGGTGCAGTGCAAGCTCTTCTCATGCAATCTAGAGATAATTGTACTAAGGATTTCCCGAGTTGTTGCGATTGGAATTTATGAGTGCCTATGCATTTAAGAAAAATTTGCTACTTGATTACTAGATTTCTAGAGGGAGCGTTACAACGTCTAACAATATTGACCTTATTTAGACTTCCGATTAAGGAATAGAACATTTTAGTTCCTGTAGCTCTAATGAAGCCTAGGCTCAGTCATATAATGGTAAATGATGTTTAGGAACATCCATTCAAACAGCATGGCGTTGGTGCAAGACTTGAAGGGGAGAATTATCAGGTTTGAGAAACAACACATCGAATGATTTATCGAGCTCAGTACATACTCCCTCACACATTCTGAATTGCGCGCGAAATGGTACATGAATATTGCAGTTGATGCCTAGTCACACGTGAGATAAATCATGTTTTTGATCTTTGTTTGCTGCCTGTTGCAATAGCACCTGTATCATCTATCGTCTCACTCATTGTCGAGCGAGTGGAGAGAGCATCAGGAGCCTTCTCCCGAGTAGCCCAATGGATTTTCTGCTCTCTGGCATTCTGTTGACAATCCTCCTTTTTTTCTAAATTTCCCGTAAACGACTGCGGTCAGTGGTTACGAGCTGTGTTGTTGCATTCCGAGCAATCAAGCCGGTGACTGTTCTGGTCCATCGGTTGTGATTCGAAGGAATTACGTGAGCGACTTACATAACCTAAATATAAGGAGCTATACGCGTAATGACGGTATAGACAACAGTGAGTTTCATATTGCTAATGCAAGGCAGGCGCCTTTGAACTTTGTGAAGCAGTAGCGAAACTGCTCAAACCCATAATAGATTTGCGAAAATTCCTTGCATTTCAGAAGATCGGCGACAAGACAGCGATTTGCACGAGGCATGATGTTTTTTGATGTCTAGAAGATCATTACTATATCGTCGGCACGTTGATAACTATTTTCGTACCTGCCTTACTTACATAAAAGAAGACTCGTAAATATTTTGCCATTGGATGGATGATCAGCATTAGTTAACTTCATGTTTATGTTTGATTTTCTGCTTACGGAAGTTTTCGATATTCATTTTATTCGGACATTATGTCAGTGATCTCATGTGTTGGTATGTCGACTGCTAGGTATCCCATAAAATTTTGCATGATTCCTTCTTTGTAAACAGATTTCATATAACATCGGCATGAACAATCAGCATTTTTTGTGATGACATGTAAACACTGGAGCGGTATTGACCACTATTCGACTAATGTTTCAGCGCTGTTACTTCCACATAGACTGCACTAATCTGAGCCCGTTATCCACAGTTGCTTCCCTGCTATGTGGGTCCTCGGAGTCAGATTGTGTCATACTGGAGATGAGCAGAAAGTTCTGGTAAAATCTTGAAAGCTTCGCTTCTGTGCATGAATGAACAACAAAAACAATAACAACCTCTTCAAAGTATGGAACACCACTGTGAAAGGCCATCGATCTACAAGATTCGAGATGTGATCGAAGCACCATTCTGGCCATTTTAAATTGAAAAACCTTAACATACTCCTCAACTTAGTGAATGTTTCAAATCGACAATTATCAAAAAGTGTTTCCCAATCAAATGAGGCTATTGTCGAATCAAGCATGGTCCGGATTGTAGGCGGAGTGCAGAAGAATTTCGACGGTGTCCAATTCTTCGAGCTTGCCTTTGATTTTTCGTTATCATACTGTTCAATAGGTATTTTGGAACTGAAATTAGTGAGCTAGATCAATATATACAAAGTTTTTACTAGAAAAACCTACGGAAAGATGTCGAAAAATGACTCTCAAAAAATTACCAGGACTTTCGCTCAGCCTGAAATTTTCTAGTAGAACTACGAAATACTAGACCTCGTTCAGTGTAGTTCCGTGATATGAGTCCCTAAAGGGAAGGGTACCGGTTGGAGAAGTGGTGAATGCGGGATGGACATGATAGACCAATGCTGACTTTCTTTCTATTATACCTTTTATTTCGAGTGTTTTATTGAGACCACGCCTAAATTTCAATATATCCTGAAATTATTATTTGAGCTAACATGTCATGTGATCAGTTCATGGGCTTTTATAAGGCCCTATACATGTGTTTCGTCGTTGCAGTTGCGTCAATCGGGCAGGCCCTTCGTGTTTAGCCACTCTCGGAAGCCCGTAATCCCCCTATAAAGAGGTAGGCGACGACCAACGTTTTACACAGTCGCCGTCAAGTGAAAAATTACAAGATCAGCTATTTTCACATTCGATTGCTCTTGGCTGGTGTTTTTGTAATATTATACCTTTTATTTTGGATGAGCGCATGTGGCGCAGTGGTTAGAGATGCTCCTCATCGCATACGACGTCAATGGTTCGGTCTGCCGCTAATGGCTCACCAAGACGTCCATCGTTCTAGCTTCGCTATACTGGTATCGAAATTCTCAGACATCTGAGAGAATAAGCAGCACTGTATCGGTTCAACGGGAGACCACCGCGAGTCATTGTAAGGTCCACTTATGCATTCAATCACAAACGAAATCAGAAATGGAATACGAATGCATGGCTCGTCCCTCAGGGATAGGTCAACCCCTTCAGCTCTATCCTCTTATCCTTTATCCTTTTATTTGGAGTGTTTTATTGTGACCACGCTCAAATTCCTATATATCTAATAGTTATTAGTTGAGCCAACATATCATGAGCCATTAACAGACCACAGTGTAAATCGTTCGTCGTCACCAACCTCTTTATAAGGTAGTAGGGTCTTCCGAGAGGACTGCTTGAAGACGAAGGGCCTGCGCGACTGACGAGGCTGCAAGGCCGAAACACGTGTAACGGGCTGTACAAGAGCCAATTAGAAGACCACATGACATGCTGGATCAAATATTACTTATAAAATATACCTTTCTATAACTTGTTTCTCGGCGTATTAAAGCTAAACAAACGTCTTTATGGGTGGTTCGCGACCCAGTACACTTTTCGATATGTTACGATGAGTTAGTCTTTTTTTGTATTATTAACAACTGCACATGCCTCCGGTAAGATATAGCAAAAGTCATGGTCGACATCCCAAACGAAATATGTTCAGGTAGTCACTCGATATTCGGAGAAACGGCAATTTTGATAATATGCTTGGTCATACCTTTCATTTTGAGTGCTTTTGAGATCGCGGTCAAAACAAAATAATGTGATAACATATTGAGCTATTCATGAGGCCTTTCACGGCATCTATTCAGTGCAATATGTTACCAGTCCGTTACATTTTATAACAGATTATATTGTTTTGAGCAAGGTCTCAAATATACTGTGATTGAAAGGTATGGCAATTATGTTTTACTAGCCATGATCAATCTATTCTAGTCTCTATGATAAAATAAAATAATATAATATTATAATCCATCGATCTAGAGTGCAAAACATCACCCGCTGGGTGATCTCTTCAATCAATAAAAGGTGTAAATATTTCGGCATCGGTCCCTCTATGTAGGGTATATGTCCTCGCAGAACTGACTCAACCGAACGGCACCGTGAAACTGACGAGGTGGCAATGGCGGAATGATGTCGTGCACTTTAGAAGTGCCATGAAAGACCTCATTAAAAGCTCAGAGTACGTTATCAGATTATACTGTGCTCAATCATGAAAAAGACTCATTACAATTTGGCAGCCAAGATAACATTACGTTTCACCTTTGGCACCAATTTTCCGCATGGCTAGCATCTCTGCTTGACGTTTCAACAGCCTTTTAGTACTCATTCGATAATTTGAACCTCTGCAGTTTTGCAATAGAATCTGCTAATGGAAATGGCAGTTACAGAAAGCTGTGAGAGTGGAAGGAAGATTACATTTTACATTTGAGTTGTATCGCCCTTTGCGGACGATGAGGGTCATTATGACCCTCAGCTAGGCTCGCCGTTTCGACGGATACGAAGATTGGTGCGTTTTCCAACACAAATTCTGTTGAACTCTCAGAGGAACATTGTCATCAAAGAACGATAACATGTCACTTATGAGACTCCTGTAAGAGTACTTTTAGCAAGATCAACGTTATTGCTTCCTAAATCTTGTCCATTTCAAAAACAAGAATAATAGAATCAACTTCTTTGCTCGGTTTATTAGCAACACATAAGCATCCTTCGTATTTTTGTGTTATCTCCACCCTTTTGACCACTTTGATGAAAAGGCAGCTTTTGCTATATTTTAACTGCAAGAATCCCTGATAGCACAAATCAAGTGAGTTTGAACGGTGTATTCGTGTATTATGCTTCACAAATGCCTTGTTTTATGCTCCATGGCAGTCGAAATAGAATTTTGTTCCACATTTGGAAAACTTTCGCCGAATAAGGATTTTCTATATAAATTTAACAACTATTCGATAGTGAGAATCTCAACGAAGACATTGATGATTTTTGGAGAGGGCTTGTCACAACGCTGTAACAATCAAGAAAAAATTGGGTTTTGCACCCTAAAGGGTGGGTATTTCGTGGCATTAGCCCCAAGTCACTGCACTTTTTGCAACATATCGCTCATCTCTGAAACGTAGTCTTCTTTTGACTGCTATAATACAGTAAGAAGTTCTTCCTGAAGCGAAAATACTATGGAAATCGTCAAGATTCAGACTATCGAGCAATTATTGAAAGTCTAGTGGTGGAGCTCTCTTCAGCGAGAGATACTTAAGTGTGAAAGATATTATTACTTCTAATGTTGGAGCGCACTGAGGAAGCTGTCGTGGGAATAAAATACACTCTCAAATTCTCAAAATTTTAGCTATCAAGCAGTCATCAAAATTTTGAAAAAACATAAAGCACGTTCTTGCAAGAGGTCAAAACAGAGTATCATCAAAAGCGGTACAGATTTGTGAACCTAATCTTCTCTTGACTGTCACAGCGCTCTGAGAAGTTCCTTCCGGATTCCAAGTAACTTATGAAATTTTTAAGATCTGCCCTATTTAATAATTATTAATTGCTCATGAAAACAATTTTATCCGGTGAGAAATGCTTGAACGTGGGACATAATCTTATTTCGACTGTTACAGCGCCATAAAAGGACCATTCAAGAAATAGAACATTTCTTTGGAATTCACTTAATTTGAGCGATTGAATGATTACCGAAAAGTTTTACAAAAACAAAAAATGCGTTTTCATCGAAGGGCTCAGGTAGCGTATCGTTAACGCAAAAGAGCCGTAAACCGCCAACTCTTTATCGCACGCCATAGTTACAAATAAAGAATTCGGGCAAAATTGCCCATTGATTTGAGAAATGAGATTCTGAAGTGCACTAGTAAAAAAAAAATTCAGGAATTATAGATGAAGTGGGATCGCATGTAATAAGCAGCACTATTTTGATAAACTGCCTATTTTTTCCAGCTTCCAGTCAGCATGATGACTAATATATACATTATGAAATTTGTGAAAACTCTGCCACATTGGCATTACAGTGCGCCAGCAGCCTCTCTTCGCAGCCGTTCAAACCGCTCACCAGCCAAAAATGGCACCGTCCGCGAAGGGATATGCACATTTTATATGCACCGAAAACGTGAAATGATATATGAAAAAATCATTGATTGACAAAACAACGTTAAAACCTGAAAGTTTTTTCGAAAACAGAAAAAAGATTGCATCATAAAGGTGACCAAACTTGATCAATATTTGTATCGTTACGTTCACGTTTATGCAACACATAAAACTGTGCCTGTTTTCCAATGTTTCATGGAAAACCTGGATCAATCGTAATACATCTTATAAGACTTTCTTTGTCTCATATCGATCTTATCCAAACAGATGAAACCCTGTCAGAATACACATTCACAAGCTTCACAGAGAAGACCATATGCTGTTGTGAATACAACTAATGAAGAAACGGTCTGCACTTTAAGAAGATGATATCAAGAGATTCTGGGAAGGTGAATCAACACTAATTCTAGCACTTACTCACTTTGATGTCATTTTGCGCAGTTCATTTACATTTCAACTCAGTCCACCACATTTGAGAAAAAAAATTTCCGATAGCGGGTCATCAACTACTAAAATTAATGTTGAAGATGTTGAAGGCAAAAGTTTATATTAGCGTTTCTCGTTTTCCAAGTTACGTTATGATTTCGTACTCTTACTGTGCCTATTATTTGCTGCTTCAGACATGTGGAGTGAAACATATTCTCGACAATCCACTATACGTGAAGTGGTAAGTTAAAGCAAATTGTATATTCATATAAAAATGGTAGGCTTCACAAGCCTTACATCAAGCTCGTAGTTATAAAAACTGAGGGGTCGGTGACCAATTGATTTCTAGTTGCAACCAGGTATTATCATGTAAGTATCGATTACTTTCATCTGCTGCAGATTCTACGTGTTTTGGAACTGGTCATTAGCGGTGGTCTTGAGGGAGGGAATAGATGTTTTCGCATATTGGTTAGTCCTTTGTTTCTTATTTGTTTGCTTGTGGTCGTGTTTTTTGTTTACACTGACATAATGTTGTTAGACTGATTTTACTGTTTTCTTGCAGAATTTCTATTTTTCCATTTCTAAGCAAATCATATTCAATTTAGTATGCAAAATTCTGTTCCCTGATACTTTTTTATATTTCGTTCATTATTAATCATAAATTTTGAAACCGATGAACAGAGAAACATGTTTTGCTGAGACCTTTTCGCTTAGCCTCAAGAGCATTTGTAGCAGCGATTGGCATCTTCTGTTACTTCTAATTTCGGTGGCCAACGAATGAGTGGGTTGAATAAGAGTAGCTTGTTTTATCGCGCACCATTGTGTCATGCAAATTCTTGTATAATTCCGTTCGAGCAGAAATTTTATCAACGAGTACCTGCTTTTTCCATTGAATGGGGTTCTCACTCTGTGTACTTAGTACTTATTTGTTAGTGATTTATGTGACCATGTGTTTCTCACGAAAGAAGAGTGTACAGAGTTGCACACACAACCATTTTGTCTCCAGCTCTATTAGGTTCTGCTGATGTTTTCTTTCCAATTCGATTCAGTCTAGTGGCATCGCCCATGTTCCACCTTAACTCCATCTAGTTAAATGGCCATAATGTCAATACAAATGAAAACTCATCATTACGGTCATAGACATTTTGATTTTGATCGCTCATATACCTCGTTTCTTCCATTAGCGTAGTCTCCACGTCGTTCACTTCGTTTCTTAAGATTCAATAGTGTTAGTGTCTCTCTTTGCTCCAAGCAGTTCCATAATTATAGATATTGGGATCGCCGTTTTCATTTTTGTAACAGACTATGCACTAACAAATTTTATTCTCAAATGTTTGCGTACTAACATACACTACAACATTGGTAGTATATTTTCACGCTGCAATGTTGCTTGCTCGATCCACCATGTGGCCTAAGAAGCCTCCCACCCTGGGAATTACAAATAAACATTAGACACGAATTATTACCTGAGCCAACTTATCATGTGGTCTGTTGAATGGATTCATGTACAGACCGATACATGTGTTTCGACCTTGCACTCTAGTCAGTCAGGCAGAAGCCCTTCGTCTTTTAGTCTTTTAGCCAATCCTTTCGGGAGCCCTGCTCTCCCTATAAAGAGGTAGCGCCGACTAACGATATACCGTAAGTCAAGTGAAATTACTACCAAATTTACAGTGTTGCACATTTGATTGCTCTTTGGCTGGTATTTTTATATTATTATACCATTGTTATGAGTGTTTTCTTCAGACTTCTCTCAAATTTCAATGTATCTCATAACTATTATTTGAGCCAACTTGTCGTGCAATGCCTTGTCATGGAGACAAGCTGGCTCAAATAATATTTATGAGATATATTGAAATTTGAGCTTGGTTTTAAGAAAACTCTCGATATAAATGTATGATACTGAAAAGAACTGACTTGTCAGAAATATCTGCTTCGATCTAGAAAGCCTGCAAGCTGCATGCGACCAAAACTTGGCAGTTCACTGGCTTCTACAGAATTTCAGTGCAAATGAATTCGAGCGACATTCAGCGATATTTATGACGAAGAGTGAAAATTCTAAAACATCGGCCTAATCTCTCAAGTCCATGAAAGTAGTGCTAGAGTCTGCACAATATTTGGACCGTGTCACCCAGATGAATAGAAACAGTCACTGATGATTTTATATTACTGTAGACTGCTGTCTACGTAGTCATAGATCGCCATCATGGATGTCAAATAAAAAGTTGGCATGGTAGAAGTTTGGAATTTTTGAAGTATATCGACGACTTCTAATTCACAGAAGTTTTGTAGATTGTAGTGCAAAACACACTCACCTGCTGCACTAAGTCTCACCTGATGAAACCGATATGAAATATAAGGCTGTTCGATATTGTGGGTGTCAACAATAGACGCGAAACATGCTGAAAGATCGGGATCCAACATGTCAAATAACACGAATTGATTATTCGCAGGAATATTTAGGTTACATTGATTTTCATTCAGCTAATAGCGTTCACTGCATATTCAGGTATGTTTTGTTTGGAGCCATCTCCATTTTCACCATATTCGCCCATTTTGCAACCCTTATTATTATCGCCAAAGCATCATCAGTCTGTTGCATGATGATATTTTTCCCACATATGTACAAATATTATTTTGTGCAATATTGTTAGACATTTTCTGGCTGTGGTCGGATAATTAATTACTCTCCTATCGAAAAGCAGATTTACGACGCACCTTCAACCCCGACTTCGAACTTTCTCTCGCAGTCACCTGGGTGCACCCTAACCTGACAATCCTCAAGATTGCAAGGTATGCTGCAGTCTGTATTCTAAGCAACTCATGAAGAAGACGGAATTCGCAAGCAACAGGTGAAGTATCATGTGGAATGTTAGAAAACCTCTGGGACGATGAATACGAGGAAACAGATCAATGTACAATTAGTGGGATTGGCACAGGAGAGTGTGATGATGAGTCATGCAAGAGAAATGGAATAAATTAACAATATTTGTAAGTCAAAAATGTAACAGTATTTTTTGCTCCTTTTCTACATGACTCGTCTTCATATTTACATTTCGATTCATATTTTGGCATCCGTCATCCACGATGATCTGCGAACTTCTCTTGTATGGATTCAACTGTTTCTTGAAGACCACCTTTTTCAAAGTATGTTTACAGGCTTCAAATCTAGCGGATTTTAATCTATGAAACTTGCACAACAAAGAGTCTAGCTATTTTGTTGATACAACGCACAGAATAAAGTTAGTTAGTTCGTAGATGGTGTTACCATATTTCGTTTCTCTGGAGATATAATTATTCTTTCGAGTTCTTCTCAAGATTTTGTGAAGATCTGAAAATAGGTTTCTCCTTTTAATTTTGTGCAACAGACTACGGGTAGTGGTATAGTGTCTAAGTGTCCTACAAAGCATCGTGAGTTTCCACCCGAGGCTCAAGTTCACTAGGATTTCCTTAAATCCGAAATAGGCAAATAAAACATCAAACTTGCATGGATGCCATCATTTTTTAGATAATCTAACGATAGAGGCTTCCTATGGATTGATGAAGTTTGAACAGTCTATCTATAATGGTAATGCGAGCACTCGGTAGCGATATTCTTGCCTTATAAGCAGGATACGATTCAATGTAAAAACTTTTTCGCTCCATGAATGTAATAGTTCTTCATTTCTCTTCTCTCTGGTTCTTTGTTTCTGTTGCATTCCCTGTAAATTTCAGTGTAATGCACCACTTTTTGTCTCGGGCGTTTGCTCGTCTTAATCCTCCATTATAGCGCCCTCTATTAGATCGGTGGTGAAAGCGAAATGCTATAGCTAGGTATATCGTTCTTTTCCTATCGTCAATACTGACCACTTTGCATGCACATTTTCGTATGTGACGCTGGTGAATTGATTGTACAAATTTTTCCAAAGTCCATTTGTAAAGCTTCGGACAGTGGTCGACAATGTTAACTTCTTCGAGATCGCGTGTGTTATTTCCAGCAGATGCGTAATTACAGGCCTTCCTTGATGTACACAGTCTTTTTACTCTGCTTTCGCAGTCATAACATAGCTTGTGAAATTCGAAACAGCCCCTGTATGGACCAGGTGTAACTCGATTTTGCACCGAGAAATAGCATTTTCAAACTTTACAAAGTGAAGGGCTGGGTCGACAAACGCGGTTTCGGATGACGGTAGGAAAAAGTAGTCATTGAGAGAATCTTAGCATTGAAGACATATTCTCTCTTGCCTTTGTGGAAGCTGTAACTGCTTAGTGGCGTGTCGAAGTGCAAACATATTGGGTTTCAAATTGGTGATGCTCAAATGACATGACTTGCTGGTAGCATTTGCAAAATTCGGACGAGTTGTCGATCATCTGTGATTCGCAGATGCAGATACGTACGTTGATGTGCCAGCTGAAGTAGTTCTGGAAGCAGAGTCTCTGGTGACGTGCGGGCTCTCGGCCTTCACAGAAGTAACGTAAAATTGTTGGATGAGCCCGTTGTATTCTCCGACGATGTTGTTAATGACGCAATTACATCCACTGTTGACGGTTAAGCTTTCAGAATTGTGAGCTACCATAAATGGATCTGATCTTCATGATAAACTCACACAAACTCTCGTCCTGCTCAATCCACTCTAGTCCGTGGGTTCCTATATTACGTTTTTCAGGCGTTAATCGCAGTCCAATTTCCGTGTCAAAATCTTCACTGATGCACCTGAATGACGCATGACTTTCTGTTGGAAACTTCTTGAGCCCTCATGGATTACTTCAATGTAGTATCGCGGTGCGTAATTAGCGAATATGATCAGAGTCTGCACTGATCGACATCTTTTTAGTACTAAGCATCCGTTTTGAGTAGTAGGTTCCTCGAATGAATCGATTCCAAGGAAGAACTTGTTCTGGTTAAAACGTCAGAACATACGACTCCATTACTATGAAATGCTCCGCGATAAAAACCTTCTCCAGTGGTACAGACAACGCTAAATGGATGGCGTGTACCTTTTGAGTAATGCCAGTGACCTCTTACCTTTCCCTGTCTGCATTGTCAGAATCTCTATACAAGATACGGTACATACGGTAGATAACGGTAGATACGGTACGGTATACGGTTCTGTACGTGTACGGTGTATGGTGTGCAGTTGTTAGCGAAGACCACGGATACTCACTGTAATATTAGATAATGTGTTGACCGATAAGGAAGAGCACACGTAAAAACTCTGTGTGACTAGCTGGGGCGTGAGTTATGTTCAACTCATGCTGTTGACAGTGTGCCAAGAATCTGCTGTGATACACTGAGTGTAATCAAAGCGTTCACGAACATATTTTTCTTCTCCATTTTCACGGGAACTGACGAATGAACGCTTTCGATGCGTCGCTCTCTCAAATATCCCTTCTATTATTCGAATAGTTCAGCTCTGGAATTTATGTTTTGGTTTTGGTGTGAAACCTTTTCACTTCAGTCGGAAATTCTCTTTGGGTTTTCTTGCGTGGAAGATTATCACTATCTCAAACTTTATAGCGAATCTTAGTTTACAGAATCAAAAATCTATATCTGCTTACACCAATATAGTTACAAAAGCAGCACAGTGCTACAAAACTTCATTTACTTCCTGCTGTTGAGTTATGAATCTCGTGATAGACTTAACAGGTGAAACTGATGCAGTTACTGGCCGTTGTGATACGTTCAGTACTCAATTCTCGCATCTCCTTGTTAAGAAAGACGTGAACGATATTGCTCAACAAACCTCAATAGAAAAGTATACTGGTTTCTTCAATGGTTAAGTTAGATCGAAAATCATTTAACTACTCACCAGCACAAAGCAATGAAAGAAAATAGAATGGACCAACGGCACTGGCAATAGTTTTTCCAGACATTCCAATAACACACACTTGGGAGAGTGACAACCAAGGATGTAAGAAGGATTCCAATACAGTTAAGGTTAGCCTAATTTTGAGAAATCAACAGCAGAACTTTCTCAACAGTAAAAAACTTTTGAGGCACCTGTTTGAATCGTTCCCCTTCAATTCCATAGTTTCTGCTGGTTGCGGCTTTGTTGAATAGCTCGTAGTTTCACAAGGAATAAAATTGTCAGAACAATCACGGTAAAGCCCATAGCCTACAAGCATATGAGTTTACGAGTTATTCAGATGACTTCTAGAAAAGAGAAGTTAACCATATTGCTGATTCCCAAATACTTGGAAAAGTCTTCATTTTGAAAGCATTCCTGCGATGGACAATTAGGAGCTCTGCCGATGGGTGAGAGAGAGAACTCCAAGCGAGATCCAGTGCAGCTAAGGAAAAACCAAAAAAACAAGCATATCCTTGCATATGGATAGTAAGAAAATCTGCGGAACAGGATTGGGAAGAACAAGGCCTGAAAGACTTATATGCGGAACGGAACCGTATTTTTGAGAAGTTTCGTACTATGATTCTCTCCGCGACAATAGCTATTGTTAAGGTGAGGTTAATTTTCAGCTGAGCTATGAAAGGAGTGCTGCCGATCATTACGTAATATGGGTTTAGGTCGAATTGTGCTCCATTCCATGAACTCAAAGATAAATAGAGTATGGAAGAGCTGAAAATACAACCTGATCATGCAATTTTCAAGGCATTTTCTTTTTTCTTGGAAGCTGAATTACTTACTTGTCACGGAGTGAAGAAAGTCGGTAGCTGTTAGAAATAAGACCAGTACGCGAGAGGTATTTCTACGAAGACCTTTTTCCCTGGAAAAAGAAGGAAACATTGGCTTTAGACGATTTTAGAACTATGGAAGTTACTCCGTCAAAGAGTATCACTATCAAAAAAGCTATAGGAATTTTCTAACACTCTTACTTGGTGAACAAGTATAGAACGAATCCATTGCAGATTATCACAGCGTGCTGAAGACAAACGACCTGCGATGTAGATGATCAGATGATGGATCATAACCATTCCACTCACAAAAGCTGAAGTTAACAGTTATCTATACCTTTTTCTCTCTTATGCAAAAAAAACATTTAAAAAATCTTCAGATAGTGATAGATGATTTTATCGATATGAGTGAGCTATCCTCATTCCTTCCTATTTTCCACCGTCCATATTTCGTTACTAGACAGGTGGAAGGTATGTCATTTTGAGCGCTCATTACCAATTTTCGGCGTCACGTAACCTTGATCTTGAAAGAATTACGCTGCTTAACCCTGTGATTGAAATTATAAGAATCAATTCTGAAAATAGCTTCTTTATGCACCTATTCCCAACAGCTAAAACCAGAGGCTAGCTTTTGATTCAATAAAAACTTAGCATCAAAGTCTGAGTTTAGAAATGATTGGTAATACAGTGCTTTGTGAGAAGAAAATTCACTGCTCACAAAAACGACTTGTGTTAAAAAATGTGATGTAATTGAGGTACCCCCCCCCCCCCTCCTCGATAGAAATTTCCTCTGTAGGAAGTGTCGTTACTAATCACGACCGCAAACATGATCGTGTCTAGAACATATTTATTGGATGGTGGACCACACAGCAAAATACAATTCAACTTTCTGGTCCGACTGAAACCTAATGAGAGCAAAGCTAAAAATATAATTCGGAAACAAAACGTCCACAAGGTGCGCATAAGAACATGGACGCCAGAAAGTACAACACGGCCGATATCCTCCATGATCTTTATTAAGTGAAGGTAAAATCTGTTAAAAAACCGATATGGGGGATTAATCACAATTCAAACCAAAATTACCCTAAACGGAAAAGTGAAATCTGCAATAGAAATAAGCATTAGCTGACCAAATACTGTCACTGCCCTAGATTGGTCTGACATGTATTGCAGTGTTTAGTCATTTTAAGTCGATTCGCGATTGAAGTAAGTACTCTTGATGATAGAGACTTGTAGTGAATCACAATGACTGGCATGACCTCGACAGAAACCATTTACATGTGTAATTGCCAATTTTGGTGCACACAAAGTTTTCCGCACTGTCTTTCAAATCAGTTAGTAGTTGACCCAGCACTGATGTAGAATCTCTGCTCGTATAGGAAAGGAAATGTCTCAAAGAGTAAGCTCTTGACCGCTGTTTCGAAACCCTTTGGTGTGGTTTCGTGGGTGTATTCGAATTGCAGGGAACCTTTTTACAAGTAACTTAAGTTGTGGATCAAGCAATATCACCTAATTTTATTGCGAATCCCAAGCCATTCCATATTACCTAATGAACACTATTCGTTGCTCTACAGTCTGCTTGGAATAAAAATGCAGTGATTTGTGCATAGTGATGCAGCCAAAGCATTAAAAAATGCAGCACAGTGATGATTTGTCACATGTACTATGACAAAAGCGTGGGAAGCTTACCCTTCATGCCTGCGGTGGCGAGATAGGCATTTTTGGCTCATGGAGTAAGATGTATGCGGTTGATAGATTTCTGGTAGACTTCATGGATGAGTACTAGAATTGTAGACCATGTAGTAAGACTTTTGATGACCAATTTGACACTAACTTTCTCCAATATGGTAATGACAATTGCGAATATCAGTGCGTTTCATTTTATAAGCGCATTTGAAAACAGCTCCGGTTTAGCTTTTCACAGTAGTACTTACGACAGGCATTGCGTTCTTGATTCCATGTATGAGAAATGCGACGAATCTTTAACAAATCATGTCTCGTCACGTAAATCTGAAAAGCGAAATCGAGAACAACAATCTATATTATTGCGTTGGTATAATAGGTTAGGTATGCAATCCCAATAAATTATATGCAGCCGTGTTATTTCATCTTGCCCGCAAAACCTGTTTCCTGAACATTGTATGCATTCAGAAAGGTTTATTTAGTGGTTTTGAGGGTTGTTATAGTCAGTGACTTGAATGCGCTTTGGCTATCTCGCTCGCCTCGTCCGATGTTACACACGTCACCAACAACCCCTACATAGCAGCGTTGAGAACCCAGTAAATTGAGCCTGAACGAGACGATTAAGATCGCCGAAACGTTACGTAAGGCCCCTTGGGTAGTAAACTTCAAGTTACGGCTAAAATCAGCCTCTTTGAATATGTTAAAGATTGGGGAAACGAAGTTTTAAAAAAACAGCGGAACACCAACGACATCCCCCCCCCCCCCCCCCCCCCAAAATATAACATCTTAAAAACAAACAATGTGCAGTGCTGCTGTGATAAAAAAACCCGGAAGAATTTCATGTCTCAACTCTGACATACGCATCTTACCGTACCCTGTATGTTGAGGGGCTAGTGGGGCGTGCAACTCTGAGGAGGCGAACGTGGATCGGCCGGAAAACGTTTGTAAGCCTCTTGAGCAGCAAACTTTGAGAACGGCCCAAGTCCGCCGGTTTTTGACTATCACGCAACTACATTTGGTGCCAGATTGCGTGTCATTTTGAAATTTTAACCTAAACATGTTTGACATCGTCAATTTTATTTTCGGAGACAGAGCACCTCTTATCAACTCAACTTAATAATGCGTCGAATAAGGTGGTTTTGAAGCGGTGACCTTTTATGACTTGAGATTAAATTTGGAGGCGCCTTCCGCAAAGGGCAAATCATTTTGACCCAATCGTGAAGCTAGTTTTTTTCTTTCCGATAATGCCATGAGATAATTAAACTGGATTTGTGCCTCCGATTAGCGGTTTCAAGTGCTCGTCTGCAAACACTATGTTTTTCTGCTTCTCACGGAACACTTGACACAAATTCTTTTATTCAAAAGTAATAAATCGCAGTACAACTCGGTGGGCGGTTATCAAAGGGGTGATCGGTTTGACAACAGTCGAAAAGAAAAAGTAACTAGCAAAACATAAGAGATTCAAAGTGATTTAGTATCCTACCTTCTAGTTGCTATTAGGCTACTCCGGCATTTCCCATTGCTCCATCAAATGGCTCATGGCAACACTTCCTGCGCACTGGGTATTTAATGGTTTTTGACTGGGATTATTTGCATCATAGAAGACCGTTCTTGAATCGCAGGTGTGCATAAACCTGCGGGCTAGCGGTGAGGAAAAGTAACAGTTTTAGTTTTTGTCACTCAAAAGTCAGCTCCACTTTAACTTCTCTATTATGCCGGAAATTTGGAGTCTCGAGAAACAAGACTTTTTCATTAAT